>NC_069477.1:24335515-24398106 GCF_026875155.1 Cherax quadricarinatus | reverse complement strand
TCTACAGCCGTCTCACTTCCACCAAACAGCCCGGGAAACTTCACCAGAACACAATCAAAGTCCCCAGGGGCCAGAATTGAGAATAAATCACAGCAAAAACACAAGAGGTGCAATAAATAGGGTCCCCCCTCCCAGGCACTAGGGCAGTCTTTTGCTGTCACCGGAAGGGGCACACCCTGAAAACCCCTGAAAATAACGGGTGAATTACTCCCACAAAAAAGGACATAAAGGGGGGACCAGTGTGGGAAAAAAAAGGGAAACTTGACGCAGGGCCCACCTGTTTAGGGATATTTTACGGAACAAACCAGCAGGATCTCTGAACTGGTGAACACACTCAACTAACCCAAGCTATCCTATCTCAGCTTAACAGGGGTTTTGTCCTTA
Organism: Cherax quadricarinatus; assembly: GCF_026875155.1. NCBI lineage: Eukaryota > Metazoa > Arthropoda > Malacostraca > Decapoda > Parastacidae > Cherax > Cherax quadricarinatus. The sequence continues at coordinate 24,397,722 of NC_069477.1, read as the reverse complement.
TCAAACCCACAGACATGCCCCCAGCAGCTGCATGGGTCCCTACCTGCCAAGGGCAGGCCCCTAACACCCCTTTACAAAACCCTCCCCTCAACCAAACCATCTGAGGAGCATCTACCAAATACTGTCCCTACTTAGAGTTTTCATAACCAGTGTTGGAGAGCTCACACATTTTTGGACACTCGACGTCCCGACAGAATTTTTTGATAAACTTTTATGCGACAGGACTCCAAAAAAATTTTGTAAAAATTTGCGGGCTACACCTCATGGTGAGAAAGAGACAGGCAAGGGCAAGGAGAGGGTTTGCTGTGTGTTTCCTAAAAGTGTTCATTGCCCACACATTGAGTTGCCACCCCTACTATCTTGAAAAAATATTTTTGGGGCTATAAATAAACACTAGCACCTCCGTCTAGGATGTGCAATGTACAACCCAGTGGCAACATGCGACCCCATCAGTTTTCCAAAGGGAAAAAGGGGGCCCCCTTCAGCTCCTACACAGCTGTCAACATATAAAATTGATGTCCTCAAACAAAATCTTAACAGAGTGATTTTGGGAGTTCTTCTTCAGGTTAGACAGAGAAACTTTGCAGATTTCCCTACTACATCTCTGGCTCCTACTCTACCCCAAAGTGAGTGACTGGCAGAAGGTTAGTCACTTTTCAACCCCTTCTATGATGGATCGTCTGACCACAAGGGTTTTTTTTTACGCATTGAAGATCCCACCATAACGGGGGAGGAGTCCACACGCACAACCTTGCTAAGGGGAAAGGAATTGGCCAGCCCTTTGCTCTGAGTTCTCCACCACCATTAGAAAAACTTCTTCAAGGGGATGTTGACAACCAAGTGAATGCCTTAAACTGGACACATTTTTAAATCTACAAAAAGAACACATCCCTCACCGGCAATGTGTGACGAAGCCTACAGATCGCCTTGGTTTGGCTTTCGTTGTAGAGGGGGGCTGTACTGCTAAATACAAGGCTTGGCGAAGGTATAAGAGACATCCTACTCCCTATAACGGGAAAACTCGCACAGGCAAGCATGAAGGCATATGAGTGAAGTTCAAAAGTGGGCCATCTCTACATCAGGTAGAGTGAGCTCCAAAACCTGGTGATCCCTGGTCAAGGACTGACAAGGTTGCCTGCCTGATGAACTTATTCCACCTCTACTAGTAGTCAAGAGAAAACGGACCTCTTTGCCGAGCACATTGCTACCAAAATGCAAGTTCCTGATCCAGCAAGGGACCCTCCTGGGCTAGCTGCAAGAACTACGTCAAAACTGTCAGTGGTGACAGTAAGACAGGAGGTGCATCGTCTTCTTAAACTGCTTGACCAAGAAAAGGCTGTGGGCCCAGACAAGTTGAGCCCAAGATTGCTGAGAAGATGTGCAGACCAGCTAACATCACCTCTAACTCGCATCTTTCAGCACTGCCTAGTACAATGTAAATGGCCCTCTCTGTGTAAAGAGACAAATGTAGTCCCTGTTCACAAAAAGAAGAGCAGAGCAGAAATCAGCAACTACAGACCAGTGTCACTCCTGTCAATCACTGGCAAGATCCTTGAGACAATAATCTCAAGACAAATGACAGAGTTTTTTGACTACCACTCATTACTTTGTGACCGTCAATATGTCTTCAAGAAAGATTACTCTGCTGCTGATCTGTTGTTAAACCTCTCCACTAAATGGCACGAATCCAAAGTCAGCTGTGTGGTAGCACTGGCCATTGCTGGTGCTTTCCACCGAGTGTGGCACCAGGACCTCTTGGTAAAACTACAAGCATTGGGAATTGCAGGCTGTACACTATGTTTCCTCAGTGATTATCTTCATGGTAAATCTCTAAGTGTAGTTCTCAATGGAACAGAATCAGCAAGACATCCTATAGGGGCAAGTGTTCCATAAGGAAGTGTGCTTGGGCCAGTGTTATGGAATGTTTACTTCAGTGACCTTCTTCATCTCATCCCAGAATCCCATGCATATGCAGGCGACTGTACCCTGACATTTACTTATCAAAAAGAAGAAATGCCAGCTGCTCTAAGCTACATCAATCACCAGCTAAGAGCTATATCAGCTTGGGGAAACCGATGGCAAGTAACATTTGCACCTGAGAAAACACAAATGACAAATGATAATGGTCACTAGGCACCATGATGGTAATGCCGGAGCAGTAGTAAGTATGAATGGGAGAGTGTGTTACCTGTGGACAAAGCTGATACGCCTTGGGTGAGATCTGACTCCAAACTGACCATGAAGAACCACATTGAAAATCTTGCAAACAAGGCAGCCGTATCTCGCATCTGCTTGACAGTAGGGGTTGCAAGATTCTGTATGAGACACAAGTACGCTCTCACCTTAAGTATGCTCCACTTTATTGGTTTGTGGGTGGCCTTACTGTTATGTAACGGCCAACATTGTCAAAGTACCACACTTGGCTCCACTTCGAGGACAGCAAGAAGCAAGCCTCTGTACCACAAGACAGGCAGAAAGAAGCTTTTCCCTTCTCCAGAACATCACTTCATCTGAGATCATTTATCCCCAGGATGACTCGAGTATGGAGCACATTCGTGCTCGATACTCAACGAGTAAATTTAGATGATCAAATGAAAATGCTGGCCCAGAGATGGCTCCAACTTCATCCTGTTCCCTACTTGTATGTTTCATAACAACACAAATACTTTCAAATGATCTGTTTGTAGGGAACAGCTCTTATCTTGTCAATAAAGTTAGGGAAACCTTAACTTGTAAATAACCTGTCAATAAAGCTGGAGATCCTTAACCTAACCTTTTCAAACCCTGAGTAAAAGAGAGAGAGAGGAGAGAAAGAGAGAGAGAGAGAGAGAGGGGAGAAGGAGAGGAGAGAGAGGGGAGAGAGAGAGAGAGAGAGAGGGGAGAGAGAGGGGAGAGGGAAAAAATGCCAGCTGCTCAAGCTACATCAATCACCAGCTGAGAGCTGCATCAGCTTGGGAAAAAAGTGGCAACAGTAACAATTTGCACCTGAGAAAACGCAAATGATGATCCGTCTCTAGCACCACGATGGTAAAAGCTGGGGCAGTAGTAAGGATGAATGGGAGGGTGTTGGCACCTGGAGAAGAAGTTGATATCCTGGGAAATTTGACCCCCAAACTAACCATGAAAACCGTGTTGTAAATCTTGCAAACAAGGCCAGCCCCCCCCAGGGGGGAAGCTTACAGGCACTCGCCGTATCTCGCAATCTGCTTGACAGTAGGGTTGCAAGATCCTGTACGAGGCACAAGTACGCTCACACCTTGATATGCTCCACTTTCTTTCGTTGCCTGCCCCCCCTCTCATCTGCGACTGCTTGACAGAGTAAGAACAGAGCAAGACGTCCCTCATCTCCGCCTGCCTCGGACCCATCCTTGGATAGATCAGTCATTTTCAGCAGAGCCTTCAACATAGGAGGGATGTGTGTGGCCTTACTATATGTACAAGGCCAATATTGTCAAAAATACCACAACTTGGATCCACTTCGAGACAGCGTGAAACATGCTTATGCCACAAGACGGGCAGAAAGCAGCAACTTCAATCTGGCTGACCCTTCTCCAGACATCACCTCCATTTGCGATCATACACCATACCAGGATGACTCGAGTATGGAACACAATTGGTAACAGCATATGATGTCAACGAGAAAATCAGTGAATCAAATGAAAATGCTGGCCCACAGATGGCTCCAACGTCATCCTTTCCTACTTGTATGTCCTCATAACATAAAAATGCTTTCAAATGAGCTATGTAGGTAACAGCTCTAGCTTGCCAATAAAGTGTAGGAATCCTTAACCTGTAAATAGCTTGTCATAAAGTTAGGGATCTTAAACTTGTCAAACCTGTGGAAAAAAAAAAAAAAAAAAAAAAAAAAAAAAAGCAGAGAGAGAGAGACAGAGAGAGAGACAGATACAGAGACAGAGACAAGAGAGGAAAAAAAATAGTAGTGTAATGATGGTGGAAAAAAGCGAGTATAGAAATATTAATGGCTCCGTGTCACTTGTCCCTCTCTACCCTATTTCTATGGTCTTCGTAAAACTTCATAAACCCTAGTATCCCATTTACCGTTCCCTCATATCCTCTAGAGTTGTCTCTTATTCTCTTGCATCTTGGCTGCCAAAACTCTCATTCCCTCTCATAGTATTTTTTTCTTCTTCTCTCCGCTCTCCTCCGTCAATCTCAAGACTTCATTGAAAAAGTTCGTCTCTCCCCTCCCGACTGTAAGAATGCCATTCTAAATTTCGAGTCCCTCCTTCATCATAATTTTCTCAGAGAGAAGACCATGAAGTGTTTACTTTTCCTCCTGTACCTACTGAAGTTTTCGTTGATCTGATTAAACCTTTTCCGTAGACTCCTAACTCCTTTTCCTAACAAGATAAATTTTATTATCAATCCTTCGGTGTCCCGCTATGGACTCTCCTCTGTCCCCCGTTCTTGCTCTCTCTCTACCACTCCAATTTTGAACAAGAATACTTCGAAAATGTTACCGCTTCCATTATTGGTGTGGTCTTACCTCTGGCTCCTTCTATGCAGATATCTTTCAATTTTTGGCCCCAAAGACTTTAGTCTCTTCAACCATTTCTCGATACTCTTTCCATCAAGTTGTAAAGATGAATGGGAATCTAACTCTTTGCTTCCTCCCCTCATATACACTTTCCTCCGCTAGTATTTTAGTGAATCATAAGCATGTGCATTTTTCCTGTTTTTCCTTACCAAGTTTCCTTTGTCAAGAAAGTGTTCTTATTCTCTCTTTCTTCCCTTGCCCTCTGCATTTGTGACCCTCATTCCTTGAATCAGAAATTTGCACTCTTTGCAATCTCTCGTCTTGCTACACTTCCGATTTCATAAACTCTCCTTCTCACGTGGGTAAACGGACATTTGTCCTACTCAAACTCTTTACTCCAGTGAAATCAACTATTCTCTGCTTCATCAACATATTTTTCCAGTCTTTTTAAATCTCAACAACACTCTCCGTTATATAGACATCAAACTTGCATCTATCGCAGTAAATCTAGTACGTATTTCTCCCTGTCCAATTGTTACCCCTTGTACTACTCTGCTTCATGCTCCTCTTGTCCCCCTTAGTACTCTGAAGAAATCAGCGGCTCTCTTCTGACAGACATAAGAGCACAAATGAAGTTTAGGCTTGCCGACACCAATAATAGCATTTTCTGTCATGTTTAGAGAGTGCAGTCATTCCTATTGCTGCTCTTTGTGGCCTAAAGCTGTCTATCTTACTTCTAACCTTCCACAGCTTCGTCTGTGTCGAAGCATCTGTTATTTACAGATCTGCTCGTATAATCTTAGCCTGGTTTGTCTCTTTAGAATGTTTTACTTTCTCCTTACATTATAAGATACACCCAAACTTCAGAATACTCGTGACTTGACATAACTTTCTTCTCCGCTTACCTATCTTTCACATTTTGTTTCTTCTTTAATCTTTCCTTCTTACTTTGCCTGCTACCTACAAATGTTCTGTCCTTCAGGTCTCCCTCCCACAGTGTTGTTGGTCCTCTACAACTGGTGGGTTCTTCTGCCTCTACTGAAGTGCTCATTTTCGTGTTCCACATTTATCCCACTTCTGCTACCACTAGTCTTCCTCTCCTTTACTTTATTTACTTCTACTTATCTTTCTACTACTACTACTACGCACCACTACTACTAAAATCCGAACAAGATCTACAGGTTGTCCCCTTGGCCTGCTCTTTCTTTCTGTGATGGCTATAAACACGCACCTACTTGCTACTAACCTGTACTAATACTAACTACTAACCAGTATAACCACTACTAACACTACCATATAAAATTACCACTACTTACCACTACCTGTATAACCACTACTATTACTTTTTTTCGCCTCTCTTCTCCCGTCACTGGTTCCTTCTCGCCAGTATATACAGCTGATCTCACTATTGTCAGTGTGACTTGTGAATGGTCCAGAGACTGACCGAGAACGTCGTCATAAACTTTTCTCTCTCATATAATTGAAGGCTATTTTGTCAGTAAAATTAAGTGTTTGTTTGAGTTACAAAAATTCATGAATAGAAAAGTCGATATATTACAAATGTTAAATAAGATATTTGATTAATAAGCCACTTTAGAAATTTATGATTCCTCCATTATTTTTACAAAACAATAAGCGAGTTCCCAAATTAGTAATATATATATATATATATTATAATATATATATATATTATATATAAAATATATATTATAATATATATATATATATATATATATATATATATATATATATTATATATATAATATATATATATATATATATAGTATATATATATTATATATAAATAAATATATGTCGTGCCGAATAGGCATAACTCGCGATCTGGCTTAAATAGGCAACGTTCGATCTTGCCATATAGAACAAGTGAAAATTTGTGTATCAATAATTTCGCCGAAATCATTCTGCACCTAACGAAAAAATTTATTTCCACTGTGTTTGTTTAGTATTAAATTATTGGTAAACAAATCTAAAAAATATTTAGTTGGGTTAGGCCTAAAATAAATTGAGCCTTTGTTATAATAAGGTTAGGTAAGTTATCTAAGCTTCTTTTGGTGCAAAATTATGAATTTTTACATTAACATTAATGAAAAAAATATATCTTTAAAACGTTTTAAAAAATAAGAGAAAATTTTAGAAAGGACTTTAATCTTAAATGATTCTTGCTAATTGACATATATATATATAATATATTATATATATAGTATTAATATTATATATATATATATATATATATGTATATATATATATATATATATATATTATATATAATATATATGTATGTATGTATTATCATAGGTGTTTACTTAGTTTTACATGCAAAGTTAATTATTTGGTTTAAGGTTTTGTCACAGATATATACAGCGAAGGCACTTAAGTACTTAATGTGAGCACAAGCAGGTGCTAATGGCCGAGCTGCTGCCTCCACTTCATGAAACTGCTCCTATCTCGGGCCAAGTCACCGTGACCTTAATGTTACGCTGGGTACCGTCGACTACCTTGAGCTTAATGTCACCTGAGTACCGACCGACTACCCTTAGGTAATGTACCTGAGTACCGTCGACTACCTGAGGTTAATTGTTACACCTGAGTACCGTCGACTACCTGAGCTTAATGTCACCTGAGTAACCGTCCGACTACCTTATGTTAATGTTACTCACCTTAGAACCATCGGACTTCATAGTTAATGTTACCTGAGTACCATCGAACACCTGAGGTTTAATGTTACCTGAGTACCGTCACTACCTGACCTTAATATCACCTGATAAAGACGACTACCTTAGGTTAATGTACCTTGAGTACCGTCGACTACCTGAGGTTTAATGTCACCTGAGTACCGTCGACTACCTGAGGTTAATTTTACCTGAGTATCCGTCGACTACCTGAGCTTAATGTCACCTGATACAGTCGACTACCTGAGCTTAATGTCACCTGATTTACCATCGACTACCTAGCTTAAATGTCACCTGATGTACCTCGACTTACTTTGAGGTTAATGTTACCTGAGTACCGTCGACTACCTGAGGCTAAATGTTACCTGAGTACCGTCGACTAATACCTGAGCTAAATGTTCACCTGGGATACCATCGACTACCTGAATTAATGTTATCCACCTGAGTACCATCGACTACCCGAGCTTAATGTCACCTGAGTACCGTCGACTACCTGAGGTTTAATGTTACCTGAGTACCGACGAATACCTGAGCTTTTAATGTCCCCTGATTACCGTCGACTACCTGAGCTTAATTGTCACCTGATTACCATCGACTACCTGAGCTTAATGTTTTTCCACCTGAGTACCGTCCGACTACTGAGGTTTAATGTTCCTGAGTACGTCGACTACCTGAGATTAATGTTTACCTGAGTACCATCGACCACCTGACGCTTAATGTCACTGATTACCGTCCGACTACCTGAGGTTACTGTTACCTGAGTGCGTCGACTACCTGAGATTAAAATGTACCTGAGTACCGTCGACTAGTACCTGAAGGTAATGTTACCTGATACCGTCGCTACTGAGGGTAATGTTAACCAGAGTATACCGTCGACTACCTGAGTAATATTTCAGTTATCTCTACATTTCACTTTTTAAGTAGTTATATTTTCTGTTTTTAAAGGGACACAGATAATAAACACGATATATTTCATTTCTTTAAATTAACAAATAAGAGAAATGTGCTACAGTTATACTTGCAGAAACATTCTCCTGTGTTAGTAACTTCAAATTTACAGATGAATGAAATTAGGATAAATTACAAGTTTAATATGTGAATCTTGCCCTTGTTATGGACTCACGAAATCGTAATGACCGATTACAAACAAACCATACCACGGTGGGGATTGAACTCGTGGCTAGTGTGAGTGTACCTACCCTGAGCCACCGAGTCAGCTGGCTACAGTTAAGATTCTATCCAACTCACTAGCTACAGCTCAACCCCGCTCGTGTGTGGTTGAAATCGTGTCATTACGATTTCGTGAATCATGGTGACGGCTTTGAGGGGACTAAGAAGCAGAGTTCGTCCATGGCCACGCTGGCGGAGATCATTGTAAAATTCTGCATTTGTAGTTACAGTGGTGCCAGTGGTAACCTCTCTAGGTGTAATAAATATACCTATTGGATGAATCTCATTGTAAACCAGCTGGTCCATTGAGGCTTACGTACAGGCCCTAGTTTTACGACTCTCTCGGCCACGAGTTCAATCTCCGCCCATGTTATGGTTTGCTCCTTGTCATAAAACTGAGTGGGAATATTCATCGCATTAAATAATTTTAAATATAAATGTCATTGTATATCTTTATAAAACTTTGCGAAATTGAAGGTGTTACATGTGTGTGTCAGATATATGGAGTGAAAATAACACTAAGGCCCATCAGGTTTTAAGTCATAATTTTCAGATGGAAGAAGTTTCGCTGCTTCTATTGTTTCAGATTACTAATATATTTCAGGCTAATGATTTTGTACCTACCATGTCACCTGTGGGTAGATAAATAGCTTCTGTGTACAACGTTGTATTCATTAAAATAAAATGGCCACTATATATACCATGAAGCCCACCTGTGTGTGACTATATTACCATCCACAAGTCATTTCAGTTTTGCTTCTTTACAACAGTTAATTCTATTATAATCTGAGTAAGGATTCTGCTCATGTTTGCTTCTCAATACCTTATCAAATGTTCTAGTCTGTTATCTTATCTGACCTTTGCTTTTTACTCACATATATTTACCTACGCTCTGTGATTGTCTTCATAAGACCTTTTGTTTTTCTCAAAATTATCATTAAATACAGGATAAATTATTGTTATTACATGCTCCACTCTGTTTGCTTAAGCGTATAAATAAACTAAAAGTTACTGTTAAACAAAAATTATTTATTTATTTTGCAAATCAATGGTTGTTACAAAAAACGCGATTCTAAAAGCTTAGAGATCTCCAGTGAATACTAGAAAGGACTGCCCTTCTAGCATCCAGCCTGTTACTGGGTTTTCGTAACAAGTAGTCAGTATCCTGTCCAATTATCCATTAGAACTGAGTAATATTCAATAGTGCTTCAGGATTACAACTGGTAGGCTACTAACTAGAGAAATTAAAATTTAATAAATTTATTAATCATTAAGTTGTCTAGAGGTATATTATCAAATTAAATTAATCACAGTAATTAAAATAAAATCAATCTCTCGAGTTCAATATTATTGTGCTGAAAGCACATATCACTTTATAATTCTTAAGTACCGTCTGGTACATTAACTTTTAATAAGAATATTACAAATTTTATAAGTACAAGTAAGTGTGTATGTGTGTAAGTGCTCTAATTAGTTCACTAGTCTCACGACCGACTAGACTTAAACAAGTAACTGACAAAGTCCTCAATAAACTAACTTCTTGACCGACTGGCCAACCAGAACAGTCCGCTTGAAAAACAATGAAAAGATGCTAAGCCCATAGCCTTATAACCAAGCGACTGCGACACAATTCAGGATCAAGGAGATAATATAACGACCTAAGCAGTACCATCAGTAGATTCCTCCAACAAAAAGTTACAAAAACTCCCATACTACTGAATCTAAGTGTCGCCATAGAAAAACCCTGACTGTGATATACACAGATACCCAGTAAACAAATTAGGTCATAAGCTATCAGACTAATGACCTGAGATACTCAGAGTGTCTATGAGACACAACCTCAGTACAATCGTCGAAAATCACTAAGTCTATACAAGGTTTCTGTGAACAGAGTTCTACAGAACTAACAAGATTAAATGAGACAGAACAATCTGTCAAACCACCGAGCGAGTCCAGAGCAAGATCTGAATACCTCACGAGAGGTGAGGACACCCCCGCCTCGATCAGGTGATAGCCAGCCCCGTGGACAGCACAGCTCAAAGCCGGCAGTATAACAGCGACAAGCGATTAATTACAGTAGTTTTGACAATCAAGACTAATGAGCACATTTATAGTACATCCCTAACAACATAAGTCAATTAGAATATAACAGTCTAATAATAATATAAAGTCATACATTTACATTTAGATATTATTCCGCAAATATAAGCAATATAAAATATATGAAAAGATAATATACATTATATATACATAATAATCATTGTAACCCATTATAGGGGTTTTGCAACACCCCCCCCACCCCCCAACACGACAGAGGGTCACACTAGGAGTTGCATGAATGTCTTCACATTATTTCTGATTACTCATATCAAGAATTATTATTATCAATATAAATATTAGTCTCTCTTGTGCCAAGCACCTCTACCATTTCACAGCGTCCGTCCACTAGGAATGCCCCTAGGTACAGCGCAGTAAGCACAGTATCGTATCTGCATATTTTTTATGGTTATATACATCAGGTGGAGACAGGATAGCGAACATGACGAGCAGGGCACTGAGGCTTCGATCATAGTAAGGAAGACTGCAATTCCCACTCTTTAAGTAGTGTAGGTGGAATGCTAGACAGTATGAACATCTGAGTATGAAACAGCTTTAAGGTTGTAGTGAGGGGGGATGGGTCCTGTGGCAGACAGTGTTGCGTCATGCAGTACCAACTCCCACACGCACTACCCACTCAAAACTCAGCTTGTCTCCTCACACAACATTACAGTGAATATATAAATATAATAATTAGACATGACATGAGTAATATAGTTAATAGGGCTGGAGGGATAAGTTTACTTTACTGATTTGAACATAGCAAGTAACAAAAGGTATTTGGGCATTAAAATTACGTTAATTTAATGTAACTTGATAATTTATTAAGGACGAGACAGAGCGTCGGCAATTACATTACAATGACCACTTATGTGTTTTATACCTAATAGAATAAGGTTGGATTCAGAGGGCCCCACCTCATCATCCTAGCATCTTACTCGTTCATGTGTTTATATATGTGAGTGGATTGTGTCAGAAAAACGTTAATTTTATATGGTAATGCCCAAATACACGTCAAAATGTTCCAAGGACACCACAAGAGCTAAGCACTTTCTCATAGTTGGCATAATTTTTCGGGGGGGGGGGGGGCGGGGGGTGTAAAGCTTAGATGAATAGTACATATAGATGGAGAATATCATGGATGTTTGACTGTTGGAGCAGCACAGCACCCACTGCATAACAACTCGCATCTATATGTAAAAAGAAGGGAAGATTGAAATTAGAATCCAACACTGAGCAGAGAAAGCAGATGCTTCAAAGCATTTTGAACAAATCGACAATGTCTAGTCCAGAATGGAACTGAACTTTGCTACTAAGAGCTCATAGTGAGAGGTGTAGGTGGAGGTGTGGTGGTGCTGGCTTGCCTGTCACTTGACACACAGACAACGTCGCACATGATCAGCTACTGGTTTCCTTCATCTTTGGACAAGTAAATGTTTATTGCCAGTTTACCGAGTGTCTTCTTGAACACCCAAAGTCCTCCTATTGGGATGATTGTGAGCAAAATCAATGGCTTGTTTCACGAAAGTAACTGGTAACACTACTAACCAAATGCTTGACTGTGGTGGAAACACTATCCAGCTGACAACTTGCATGTATTTTTCTCCATCAGTACACCGTTACTATAATAGTAACAATTTCGAGATCCTTTGCTTCACTCTCAGTAACTGCTATATCTCTAAGTTTTTCCCAGTGACCTGATCAACAAATTGCTCCTTGATTAAATCATCATGATTAGAAATTTAAACGTCAGTGTGTCTTGACTAGGTTGATGACGGGGGGAGTCAGTGTTAATGATCCTGGTGGCGCAGAGCGTCACTAAACAACAAATTCAACCCCCAAATCCATTTTCATCCACTAACTCAACAGCAGACAAGGATGGTTGTTGCATCATTGACAATAGCTCTAGTAATTGTGCTGAGAGGGAAATAGAATAGGTTTCTTTCTAACAAGCTCAATGGCATAAATATCATCATGTATTATCAATCACAAGTGTGTTCTTTACATATACCAGCATGAAGGATATCCGTTTTTTCCCTTATCAACAAGTCACTGACTTGATGGGAATACACCACTGGATATAACCAATCTGAAATATAACAAGTATAATAGCTTGTTTCAATATAAACTTTGTGCATGAGGCCACTTTTTAAAAAGCCCCTCCATAGGCCTTTCTAACAATACATCTATCTTGCAATAGGTATCGGTCAGTTATGGCATACATCTCTCTTAATAACGGGTGATACTACTGCCAGTGTCTCTGAAAGTAATTATCTCAGTTAGATGTAATTCGTCAAATCCTATTCTAACCTCTTGAAAAGTAAGTACTCATCGCTGAACGAATCTTTTTCGTCAGATACACTTTCTGACGCTAGTCATCTATCCTGAGTAACATTATCTAAAACAGTAGTTCAGAGGTATTGCTATGATTTTGGTGTCTTTGTTGCTCGGAAGATGATACTACTTGAGTGGGGGCGCCAGCCGCACGACCTTAATTTTCGTATCTCTTTCTAACTTATAGCAATAACTCTCTAAGCATGTCCTTTTCTGTTACAATAGGTACATTTACTTTCTTTCTTTCTTCTCGATACTCATATTTCCGTCTAGCCACAGAGACATAATTCAGGATTGTGAGTTTCCTGGTAAAGGTACAAAGTTACAGTAGCAGGTACATCAGGCCGGCAATGAGCGAGCTGATTTTAGGTTGCAACTTCTAGGACAATTTTTTAGTTACCTTGTTTCTTGAGTGTTTTATACGTACAAGTTTGTGAGAAATCTCGTAATTGTCAGCAATGGCTGCAGTTTTCCAGAATATCACCGAGGTATAGAATCGATCAGGAATATCTTGTATTGTCAGCAGACATACAGTTGTTAAACTCTTCGTGTAGTAACAAACTAACAAGGGCTGCCGTAAGTTGTTGACACTTGGCAGACCTACAAAAACAACCACCTCTGAAATGCAACTATTATAAGCCAAACCCGTGTTGCCTGGTTCTCAAACACAATCTAAATAGGTACTAAGTCACTTTCAAAAAACTAGGAACCATAGATGCAGCTTTTCGCACATTAAATGGGTCCTGTTGATCTATCGATCTGTTGTCTTCCCAGACGAACATTTTCCTCTTGGAAATCTTCTTCATTCAATTTTCCTCTGTGCCTCATTTGTGCAAGTCGCCAACATAATGAGGCGTTCAAACCTCTCAAACTGTTCCTGAGAGATAGGAACCTGTAGGTAATGGAGGAGTAGGAAAATTAACATGTCCTTTCTGGTCCTGTCCTTAGTCAGACACCTCGTCCCCGTCTCTAGAGTGTCTAGATCTGGTCTAAGGATAAGTAGATACAGGTGTACATACACAGTACTAGCGTGAGGCTTAGTCATACAGGCTATACTCTGTACTAATTTGGTCAGTGAGGGAAGGCGTGAGAGCGAGAACTGGAGCTACCTAGCTCGGACACTTAGGCTCACTTCTGCCTTAGTTTCTCTTTCTTCAACTTCAATAGAGCCATACTTCCTAATTGTGACACTAGCTTTTCAAAATCGAATCATAATCAGACATATCTGTATTGAGCGGAAACAATATATCTTTAAATTAATGCTCTGACCATTTTCTGCGGTGTATTTCCTGTTATACGTCACACCGAATACTTGGCTAATTGCCAACACGTCTGAAGTTTTAATGTACTTAACCAGACAAGGTCCAGATATCAATTAACTGTTTCAACTTTGGCATACAACACGAAAATAATTGTACTACGAGAGAGTGATTATGGGAAACTATAATCCTAATAGGAATTTTAGTGTTGGTTTGTCTTAGAACTAGAACTCATAAACAGTATTTCCATCTCCTTGGATCAAGAGACTCATCATGTAACATACATCCACCTGGTATGTTGTACAAGACTAAACTCAAAGTCTTCAGATTCGGAAAGTAACTCAAAGTGTTTGATCATAGAGTTACTAGTATGTCCAAACTGGAAATTTCTCCAACACCTTGGATCAAGAGCATCCCGGACAGGCCCCCATTTGTTTACAAAAAACGCGATTCTAAAAGCTTAGAGATCTCCCAGTGAATACTAGAAAGACTGCCCTTCTAGCATCCAGCCTGTTACTGGCTTTTCGTAACAAGTAGTCAGTAACCTTTGTTCCAATTATCCATTAGAAATTGAGTAATTTCAAGTGTTTCCCAGGATTAACAACTGGTAGGCTACAACACTAGAGAAATTAAAATTAATAATTTATTAATCATTAAGTTTGTCTAGAGGTATATTATCAAATTAAATTAATCACAGTAATTAACATAAAATCAATCTCTCGAGTTCAAAATTATGTTCTGAAAAGCACATATCACATTTAAATTCTTAAGTACCGTCTGGTTACATTAAACATTTGGATAAGAAATTACAAATATGTACAGGTAAATGTGTGTATGGTGTAAGTGCTCTAAGTAGTTCAACTAGTCCACGACTCGACTAGACTTAAACAAAGTGATTGAACAAAGTCCCTCAATAAACTAACTTCTTAACCGACTGGCAACCAGAACAGTCTGCTTGAACAATAAAAGAATTCTAAGCCCAATAGCCTTATAACAATGACCTGCGACACAATCAGGATCAAGGAGATAATATAACCATATAAACAAAGCAGGGACTCTCAGCCCAGGATTTATCCCCCCTATTCCCCCCCCACCAAAAAAAAAAGTTTTTACCAAAACTCCCATACTAACGAATCTAAGTTTCAGCATAGGAAAAATCCTGACAGGATTATACACAGATACCTTACAAATTAGATCATCAAGCTATAGCTAAGGACCTGAGTATACTCAGAGTGTCTATGAGAACACACAACCTCAGTACAACGTCGAAATACCACTAAGTCTAACAAGGTTCTGAGAACAGAGTTCTACAGAACTAACAAAATAATGAGACCAGACAAGTCTGTCCAACCACCGAGCGATCCATAGCAAACTGAATACTTCACGAGAGGTGAGGACAACCCCCCCCCCCTCGATCACGTGATGCCCCGTGGACAGCACAGCTCAAAGCCGAGCAGTATAACGAGCGACAAGCGATAATTACAGTAGTTTGACAATCAAGACTTGAACTGAGCACATATTATGTAACATCCTAACAAGATAAGTGAAATAACAATATAACAGTCAAATAATAAATATAAGTCATACATTTACGATTTAGCTATTATCGCAAAATATAAGCAAATAAAATTAAATGAAAAGGTAATATATACATTATATATATAACATAATATATCATTGTAACCGCATTCAGGGGGTTGCCTCAAAGGTAAAAACTAGAGCTGTATCTTGGACTAAAAGACATCGATACACAAATAAACCGCGAACATAAAAGATTGAAAGCTTAGACGACGTTCGTCCGCTTGGACCATTTACAAAGTTACACTAACCAGAAGAGGAGCAGGACGGCTATATGTAGCAGGAAGAGGTAGTGGTAGTAGTAAAAGTAAATACTACTACTAACAACCACCACACTTTGTAAATGGTCCAAGTCGGACCGAAACGTTCGTTCGTAAGCTTCTCTCTTTAGTGCGGTTTATTTGTGTATCGTTCCAGTCCACGGTATTGTGCCTTTTTTTCTGTTATTTAGACATCGGATGTGGTGTTAAGAGATTCATTTCACTCCTGTAACTTTCCCCCCCCCCTAAGCAATTTAAGAAATGTTTATGTTACTGTACAATCTATAATGAAGTTAACAGTGATATTCAGAAGGCAGAGAAATTACACTCTACACCAAGTTTTCCAACTTCCACTGCTCCACGGAATACTTATAATTACTCTACTTTATTATCCTAAAAAGAAAAAAAAATATTCACCCCATCTTCCGCAAGACTTAGAACTCGATATGTTATAATTAAAACCGTTGTTAACGTCATATTCCATAATAAGTTTTTAATAAAGTCATAAATATTTCAACGGACACGTTAGAAAATTTCACTCAATGTAGTTTTTACTAATGCTTCTATTGTAGGTAATAAATTTATATATAATAAATTGTTGATTTAAGTTACGTATAATGGAATGACAAGACACTTAAAGAGCGCATCATAACATTAGAACCGATGTTATTGTTAAATTAACGTACCGATATTATGTTAAATTAACGTACCGATATATTGATTAAAATTAACGTACCGAATTATTATTGTTAAATTAAACGTACCTATATTTAATGTTTAAATAACGTACAGATATTATTGTTAAATTAACGTACCGATATTATTGTGTAAGTTAACGTACCGATATTATTGTTAAATTAACGTACCGATATTATGTCAATTAACGTACCGATAATTATTGTTCAATTAACGTACGATATTATTGTTAAATTAACGTACCGATATTAATGTTCAATTAAACTACCCGATATAATTTTAAATTAACGTACCGATATTTATAGTTAAATTAAATACCGATATTATTGTTTAAATTATACGTACCGATATTTATTGTTAAATTAAACGTACCGATATTATTGTTAAATTAACGTACCGATATTATATTGTAAATTAACGTACCGATATTATTGTTTAAATTAACGTACCGATATTATTGTTAAATTAAGGTACCGATATTATTGTTAATTTAACTACCGATATTATTGTTAAATTAACGTACCGATATTATTGTTAAAATTAAAACTTACCGATATTATTGCTAAATTAACGTACCGATATTATTGCTAAATTAACTACCGAATATTATTGTTAAATTAACGAACCGATATTATTGTTAAATTAATGTACCGATATTATTGTTAAATTAACGTACCGATATTATTGTTAAATTAACGTACCGATATTATTGTTAATTAACGTACCGATATTATTGTTAAATTAACGTACCGATATTATTGTTAAATTATCGTACCGAATATTGTTAAATTAAGGTACCGATATATTGTTTAATTAAGGTACGATATATTGTTAAATTAAGGTACCGATATTATTGTTAAATTAACGTACCGATATTATTGTTAAATTTAACGTACCGATATTATTGTTAAATTAATGTACCCGATTTATTGTTAAATTAACGTACCCGAGATTATTGTTAAATAACGTACCGATATTATTGTTAAATTTAACGTACCGATATTATGTTAAATTAACGACCGATATTATTGTTAAATTAACGTACACGATATTATGTTTAATTAACGTACTCGAAATTATTGTTAAATTAACGTACCTATATTATTGTAAATTAACGTACCGATATTATTGTTAAATTAACGTACGATATTATTGTTAAATTAACGTACCGATTTATTGTTAAATTAACGCTGTACCTATATTATTGTTAAATTAACGTACCGAATTATTGTTTAAATTAACGTACCTATATTATTGTTTAATTAACGAACTGATATTATTGTTAAATTAACGTACGATATTATTGTTAAATTAACGTAACCGATATTATGTTAAATTGACTACCGATATTATTGTAAAATTAACGTACTGATATTATTGTAAATTTAACTACCGATATTATTGTTGAAATAACGTACTGATAATTATTGTTAAATTAACGTACCTGATATTATTGTTAAATTAACGTACCGATATTATGTTAAATAAACGTACCGATATAATTGTTAAATTAACGTACCGATATTATGTTAAATTAACGTATCCGATATTATTGTTAAATTAACGTACCGATATTAATTGCTAATTACGTACTGTTATAATTGTTAAATTAAGGTACCGATTATTATTGTTAAATTAACGTCGATATTATTGTTAAATTAACGTACTGAATTATTGTTAAATTAACGTACCGATAATTATTGTTAAATTAACGTACCGATATATTGTTATTATTGAACGTACCGATATTATTGTTTAAATTAAGCGTACCGATATTAAATTGTTAAATTAATCGTACCGATATTATTTGTTAAATTAGATCGAAGGTAAAATCTACAGTTACTGAAATTGAGATAAAGACTTGATATTTATCCTTGTTAAAATTTGTTAATAAAATTATTTCTAAGAACAAGCCTTCCAGACACTTGGTAAATATATAACTGCATGATGTGATGCCTTAGGTTATCACTAAAGCTGGATAATCTCTAGTAAAATATATACTAGTGCATATACCTCACTCTAGTTTATATAAACCAGTGCATATACGCTCACTCTAGTTTTATAAACCATGAATAACCCACTCTAGTTTATAAACCAGTGAATATACTCACTCTAGTTTATAAACCAGTGCATATATACCACTCTAGTTTAATAAAACCAGTGGCATATACCTCACCTAGTTTATATACCAGTGCATATACCTCACTCCTAGTTTATAACAGTGCATATAATACCTCCACTCTATTTATAAACCAGTGCATATACCTCTACTCTAGTTTAAAAACCAGTGGAAATATACATCACTCTAGTTTATTAAACCAGTGAATATACCTCACTCTAGTTTATAAACCAGTGAATATACCTCATACTCAACGCGAATAAAGTCAGTGATCAAATGAAAATGGCTGGCCCAGAGATGGCTCCAACTTCATCTGTTCCCACTTGTATGTTTAATAACAACACAAATAATTTTTCAAATGATCTGTTTGTAGTAACAGCTCTTATCCTTGTCAATAAAGTTAGGAATCCTTAACTTGTAAATAACCTGTCAATAAAAGCTGGAGACCTTAACCTAACCTTTTCAAACCCTGAGTAAAAGAGAGAGAGAGAGAGAGAAAGAGAGAGAGAGAGAGAGAGAGAGAGAGAGAGTAGAGAGAGAGAGAGATGAGAGAGAGAGAGAGGAGAGAGAGAGAGAGAGAAGAAATGCCAGCTGCCCAAGCTACATCAATCACCAGCTGAGAGCTGCATCAGCTTGGGAAAATAGTGGCAACAGTAACAATTTGCACCTGAGAAAACGCAAATGATGATCCGTCTCTAGCACCACGATGGTAAAAGCTGGGGCAGTAGTAAGGATGAATGGGAGGGTGTTGGCACCTGGAGAAGAAGTTGATATCCTGGGAAATTTGACCCCCAAACTAACCATGAAAACCGTGTTGTAAATCTTGCAAACAAGGCCAGCCCCCCCCAGGGGGGAAGCTTACAGGCACTCGCCGTATCTCGCAATCTGCTTGACAGTAGGGTTGCAAGATCCTGTACGAGGCACAAGTACGCTCACACCTTGATATGCTCCACTTTCTTTCGTTGCCTGCCCCCCCTCTCATCTGCGACTGCTTGACAGAGTAAGAACAGAGCAAGACGTCCCTCATCTCCGCCTGCCTCGGACCCATCCTTGGATAGATCAGTCATTTTCAGCAGAGCCTTCAACATAGGAGGGATGTGTGTGGCCTTACTATATGTACAAGGCCAATATTGTCAAAAATACCACAACTTGGATCCACTTCGAGACAGCGTGAAACATGCTTATGCCACAAGACGGGCAGAAAGCAGCAACTTCAATCTGGCTGACCCTTCTCCAGACATCACCTCCATTTGCGATCATACACCATACCAGGATGACTCGAGTATGGAACACAATTGGTAACAGCATATGATGTCAACGAGAAAATCAGTGAATCAAATGAAAATGCTGGCCCACAGATGGCTCCAACGTCATCCTTTCCTACTTGTATGTCCTCATAACATAAAAATGCTTTCAAATGAGCTATGTAGGTAACAGCTCTAGCTTGCCAATAAAGTGTAGGAATCCTTAACCTGTAAATAGCTTGTCATAAAGTTAGGGATCTTAAACTTGTCAAACCTGTGGAAAAAAAAAAAAAAAAAAAAAAAAAAAAAAAGCAGAGAGAGAGAGACAGAGAGAGAGACAGATACAGAGACAGAGACAAGAGAGGAAAAAAAATAGTAGTGTAATGATGGTGGAAAAAAGCGAGTATAGAAATATTAATGGCTCCGTGTCACTTGTCCCTCTCTACCCTATTTCTATGGTCTTCGTAAAACTTCATAAACCCTAGTATCCCATTTACCGTTCCCTCATATCCTCTAGAGTTGTCTCTTATTCTCTTGCATCTTGGCTGCCAAAACTCTCATTCCCTCTCATAGTATTTTTTTCTTCTTCTCTCCGCTCTCCTCCGTCAATCTCAAGACTTCATTGAAAAAGTTCGTCTCTCCCCTCCCGACTGTAAGAATGCCATTCTAAATTTCGAGTCCCTCCTTCATCATAATTTTCTCAGAGAGAAGACCATGAAGTGTTTACTTTTCCTCCTGTACCTACTGAAGTTTTCGTTGATCTGATTAAACCTTTTCCGTAGACTCCTAACTCCTTTTCCTAACAAGATAAATTTTATTATCAATCCTTCGGTGTCCCGCTATGGACTCTCCTCTGTCCCCCGTTCTTGCTCTCTCTCTACCACTCCAATTTTGAACAAGAATACTTCGAAAATGTTACCGCTTCCATTATTGGTGTGGTCTTACCTCTGGCTCCTTCTATGCAGATATCTTTCAATTTTTGGCCCCAAAGACTTTAGTCTCTTCAACCATTTCTCGATACTCTTTCCATCAAGTTGTAAAGATGAATGGGAATCTAACTCTTTGCTTCCTCCCCTCATATACACTTTCCTCCGCTAGTATTTTAGTGAATCATAAGCATGTGCATTTTTCCTGTTTTTCCTTACCAAGTTTCCTTTGTCAAGAAAGTGTTCTTATTCTCTCTTTCTTCCCTTGCCCTCTGCATTTGTGACCCTCATTCCTTGAATCAGAAATTTGCACTCTTTGCAATCTCTCGTCTTGCTACACTTCCGATTTCATAAACTCTCCTTCTCACGTGGGTAAACGGACATTTGTCCTACTCAAACTCTTTACTCCAGTGAAATCAACTATTCTCTGCTTCATCAACATATTTTTCCAGTCTTTTTAAATCTCAACAACACTCTCCGTTATATAGACATCAAACTTGCATCTATCGCAGTAAATCTAGTACGTATTTCTCCCTGTCCAATTGTTACCCCTTGTACTACTCTGCTTCATGCTCCTCTTGTCCCCCTTAGTACTCTGAAGAAATCAGCGGCTCTCTTCTGACAGACATAAGAGCACAAATGAAGTTTAGGCTTGCCGACACCAATAATAGCATTTTCTGTCATGTTTAGAGAGTGCAGTCATTCCTATTGCTGCTCTTTGTGGCCTAAAGCTGTCTATCTTACTTCTAACCTTCCACAGCTTCGTCTGTGTCGAAGCATCTGTTATTTACAGATCTGCTCGTATAATCTTAGCCTGGTTTGTCTCTTTAGAATGTTTTACTTTCTCCTTACATTATAAGATACACCCAAACTTCAGAATACTCGTGACTTGACATAACTTTCTTCTCCGCTTACCTATCTTTCACATTTTGTTTCTTCTTTAATCTTTCCTTCTTACTTTGCCTGCTACCTACAAATGTTCTGTCCTTCAGGTCTCCCTCCCACAGTGTTGTTGGTCCTCTACAACTGGTGGGTTCTTCTGCCTCTACTGAAGTGCTCATTTTCGTGTTCCACATTTATCCCACTTCTGCTACCACTAGTCTTCCTCTCCTTTACTTTATTTACTTCTACTTATCTTTCTACTACTACTACTACGCACCACTACTACTAAAATCCGAACAAGATCTACAGGTTGTCCCCTTGGCCTGCTCTTTCTTTCTGTGATGGCTATAAACACGCACCTACTTGCTACTAACCTGTACTAATACTAACTACTAACCAGTATAACCACTACTAACACTACCATATAAAATTACCACTACTTACCACTACCTGTATAACCACTACTATTACTTTTTTTCGCCTCTCTTCTCCCGTCACTGGTTCCTTCTCGCCAGTATATACAGCTGATCTCACTATTGTCAGTGTGACTTGTGAATGGTCCAGAGACTGACCGAGAACGTCGTCATAAACTTTTCTCTCTCATATAATTGAAGGCTATTTTGTCAGTAAAATTAAGTGTTTGTTTGAGTTACAAAAATTCATGAATAGAAAAGTCGATATATTACAAATGTTAAATAAGATATTTGATTAATAAGCCACTTTAGAAATTTATGATTCCTCCATTATTTTTACAAAACAATAAGCGAGTTCCCAAATTAGTAATATATATATATATATATTATAATATATATATATATTATATATAAAATATATATTATAATATATATATATATATATATATATATATATATATATATATTATATATATAATATATATATATATATATATAGTATATATATATTATATATAAATAAATATATGTCGTGCCGAATAGGCATAACTCGCGATCTGGCTTAAATAGGCAACGTTCGATCTTGCCATATAGAACAAGTGAAAATTTGTGTATCAATAATTTCGCCGAAATCATTCTGCACCTAACGAAAAAATTTATTTCCACTGTGTTTGTTTAGTATTAAATTATTGGTAAACAAATCTAAAAAATATTTAGTTGGGTTAGGCCTAAAATAAATTGAGCCTTTGTTATAATAAGGTTAGGTAAGTTATCTAAGCTTCTTTTGGTGCAAAATTATGAATTTTTACATTAACATTAATGAAAAAAATATATCTTTAAAACGTTTTAAAAAATAAGAGAAAATTTTAGAAAGGACTTTAATCTTAAATGATTCTTGCTAATTGACATATATATATATAATATATTATATATATAGTATTAATATTATATATATATATATATATATATGTATATATATATATATATATATATATTATATATAATATATATGTATGTATGTATTATCATAGGTGTTTACTTAGTTTTACATGCAAAGTTAATTATTTGGTTTAAGGTTTTGTCACAGATATATACAGCGAAGGCACTTAAGTACTTAATGTGAGCACAAGCAGTTCACCTCTCCTTTGGGTTTTAAAGAAACCTCATCCAGCACTTGCTGTGACCCCCTGTTCTGATTTCCTGGAGTCCTACTGGTTTCCACTTAAATACTTCTTTAAATCTCGTGTTGAGCTCCTGACATACCTCTCGGTCATTTCTTGTGAATTCCCCATCAACCTTCCTCAGTCTGATTACCTGGTCCTTGACTGTTGTTTTCCTCCTGATGTGACTGTACAACAGCTTCGGGTCAGTCTTGACTTTCGATGATAGGTCATTTTCATATTGTCGCTGAGCCTCCCTTCTTATCTGTGCATATTCGTTTCTGGCTCTGTGTGTGTGTGTGTGTGTGTGTGTGTGTGTGTGTGTGTGTGTGTGTGTGTGTTGTGTGTGTGTGTGGTGTGTGTGTGTGTGTGCGTGGTGTGTGGTGTGTACTCACCTATTTGTGGTTGCAGGGGTCGAGTCCCAGCTCCTGGCCCCGCTTTTCACTGATTGCTACTGGGTCCTCTCTCACTGCTCCACGAGTGTTGCATGCAAAGAGTACGTAACCTTTATTCGGCGCATGTACACACCCTCATTTACAGCCTATCTCCCCCAACCAGCGAACCAGGTTGCTAAGAGTTGATGATGGTGCCCCGTCGTTCAACTAGTGACCAGGTTCTAGCCAATAAGAAGATGGTTTTGGCAATCGCAGAGGTTATGTGGGTACCACTCTCCTGTCTGCCCTTGTCATTCCCATTCTTGAGCTGGTTGAAGCACGGTCTTCTATCTTGTGGCTTCTATTTCTGCCTTGCTTACCGTAGAGTGCACTATACTTATCACTGTACATAGTGTACATATTGCTGTTCTAAATTGGTGAAGGATAATATAAGTCTAAACTTTTTCTGCTGTGTTTATTTTGCTCCCATTACGCCCGGGATAACAGGCCATTTGGAATCCTGGGTTGTAATATGGGTAGCCTGTCCGAGAGCTGGAGCTGGACTTAGAGAAACGGTTGAGCTTAGGGTGAAGCTCGTAGCAGGAACATTGTGCAGCTTGCTGTCTGGCATTGCATTAGCTTTGCCTACGCTTTACAAATTTTACGTGTCAGTTACTGTTATGGTCAGCCTTGCTATTGTGTGATCGTTCAACAGCTCGCTACTAGCTTGCTCGCTTCGCTACGGTCAATCTTCTAGAACAGTGTGGATGTCTAGCATTGCTTTACAAATTTTGCGTGTCAGTTGTTACTAGCCTGTTCGGTGTGGAGAATTTTGCAGTCGGCTTTGCTTGTATGCGTATTCTGTAATCGTACTGTGCATAGCTAAGAGTGTCCTGCAAATTAAGGTGTTACGTTGGGGTATTCTGCAATCGTTCTGTGCATAGCGAATAACTTATGCCACCTAGACGAGTCAAACGTCTGGTGTCGGCATATACTTTGCATAACCTACCTAAATTGTCCCTACAGCGTTGTTGGAAAATTGCTCGTTCCAATGGCATTAAATACAAACGCACTCTCACAGCTGCGCAACTGCGTTCACTGATTGCTGACAAACTTATAGAAGAAAAGATGGCACATCAGACTCCTCCCTCTACGGGAGCTAGGGCAAAAACTCCTATGTTCTCGCAGGAGGAAGATGATACACCTACGGAGCAAAATGGTCAGTATAGTGCAGCTGGTTGTCTCAAGTGAATCAGCGTCGTTGGCACTTGAGCTGGCAAAAATCAATCTTGAGCAAACTAGGGAACAGAGAGCATTCGCAAGGGAAGAATTTGATAGTGAAAGAGAAAGGAGGCAGTTTTCGCATTCTGTAAATGATTTTAGTTTACAAAAAGCAGTACAGCTTGTTCCCCGCTTCAATGAGGCCGAACCAGAACAATTTTTCGACAGCTTCGAAAATCAGGCTCGAGCCTTGAGGTGGCCGGAACAGCATTGGGCATCGTTGGTTCATACAGCATTATTGGGTAAGGCACAGGAATTTACGTCAGTATTAAATGACGCTGAATTTTCTGATTATAAAGTAGTGAAGACCACAGTGTTGGGAGCATATACATGTATCCCAGCCAAATATAGAAAGATTTTTAAGCTGGGCAGACGACAGCTTGGTCAATCCCTAGTGGACTTTGTGAGACAGCAAACCAAAGCTTTACCAGCTGGTATAAAGCAAGTGGTGTCTCTACCTTTGAGGAGCTGGTGCAGCTTATTCTGATTGATAACCTGCTGGAGTCTGTGGGACCAGAGGTTCGAGTCTTTCTGCAGGATCGTGACTTAACCACTGCATTGGAGGCAGTCAGGTTGGCTGATATCTTCGAAACTAACCGCTCCTTGTCCGAGCGGTCCCGTCTCTCTTTTCAACAGCCTGGCATGAGCAGAGATCGTCAACCTTGGAGAATGAAGTGCCAGCCGGAGGGAGAACGTCTACGTCAGCCAACTAAGTCACCTGGTGAGCCACGCTTCTCAACTTATGGTCCACCTGCGGAAAGGCAAACTACTCATGGTGCATCTCGACAACAGTATCCAGAGAGACACCAGCCAGAACGACACCATTTGCAACGTCAGCAGGGAGTAAAGGGCAAACCTGTCGTCTGCTTCCTTTGCAACAAAGTAGGTCATATCCGTCCCAACTGCCCCCACAAACCCCAACACATTGGTAAAATCTCTAATATCCCTAGTAACATGTCCCCGAGAGAAGTAGAAAAAGGTATGGCCCCTTATTATTGCAAGAGTCTTATTTCCCTTCAGGAAAACTCAGAAACAACTGAAGTAAAGACCTTTAGAGATACTGGAGCATATTGCTCACTTGCAAGAGAAGGAATATTACCCCTTTCAGAGAACACTTCCTTGAATTCCTCTGTTTTATTGGAAGCATTTGGAGGAGCTATATATTCTGTTCCTTTGCATAAAATTTATGTACAGTGCAAATATTACACTGGGAACTTGACTGTAGGTGTCTCAAAAGGATTCCCCATGAAAGATGCCATGTTATTACTGGGTAATAACATTACTACTGTTAATGCGTTTCCTGAACCTATAATGAGTAATTCTTCTCCGGTGTTGGCCATAACTCGGGCAACATCCCAAGGGTTGTCTGGAGAGAATGTTGACCTATCCTTGGACGACTCCGATCTCGGAATAGCCACGTTGTTTTATGAGGCACACCGGCCGGAGCCTCGTAAATCAAGTGAACAAACCCCGATCAAGCCTTCCTATTCCCAGGTTGCAGGATTGCCAGATGTCTCTGTTTCCATGCCCGAGGGACTGTCCTTCCGGGAGGAACAACGAAAGGACCCTTCTTTAAAATTCGCTTTTCAGGCAGCCATGGGTAAATCCTCTTTGGGTCATCCGGTCAAGTATGAAGTTAAAAACGATTATTTGATCTGCACTGAGACTGGTAAGGAGATAGAGGGCCGGCAATTGTATGACAGGTTAGTGGTAACAACCAAGTTTAGACCTCAAATATTAAATATAGCTCATAATACTTCATTAGGAGGTCACTTAGGAATTACTAAAACCTTGTATAGAATCACAAGAGAATTTTATTGGCCAAAATTAAAGAAAGATGTGAAGAATCATATTAGGTGTTGCCGAGAATGTCAGCAAATAGGGAAACCTAGACATTCCATTAAACCTGCACCTATCCAACCTATACCTGCTGATGGAGAACCTTTTGCAGATTTAATTATAGATTGTGTAGGTCCACTATCTAGGTCGAAGTCTGGAAATCAATATTTATTTACGATTATGGATAAAGTAACCAGATATCCTGAAGCAATTCCCATGGGCAGTATTAATACTAAAGCTATTCCTAAAGCTTTAACAAAATTCATTTCTTGTTTTGGCATTCCTAAAACTATTCAAAGTGATCAAGGTACTAACTTTACTGCCAAAGCATTTAGGGAAGTATTAACTAGGTTAGGGATAATCCACAACTTATCCACTGCCTATCATCCTCAGTCCCAAGGCGCCTTGGAAAGATTCCATCAGACCTTAAAAACAATGATGAGAACTTTTTGCATGCACTTTCCTACAGACTGGGATGAATCACTACCTTTGTTGCTGTTCTCAGTACGAGAGACGGTGCAAGAGTCTACAGGGTATAGTCCGTTTGAGCTGATCTTTGGGCACAATGTACGAGGTCCTCTTCGGGTGCTTAAAGAAGGATGGATGGGAGAAGATGTTAGCTCAGCACTCTACAACCCGTCTTCAAGGTTGCAGGTGGCACGTCAGTTAGCCAAGGCTAACCTGGCCACACCTTGAAAGCTAGAATTACGGGACCTATGCAGATTGTAAGTAGATTATCTGATGTAAATTATGTGGTAGCTCCCATTGATAAGACCTCAAAAACTAAAACTTACCACATTAATCAATTAAAATATTTCCATACACCAGATAAAGTCCCAGTAATGACTCTGTCCTCTACCTCTGAGGACGACTCTGACTCTTTGCACTCTATCTCTGAAATTAATATTAAACTTTCAAATTCTGTCCTCCTCAAGGATCCTAGCCCTTTAATGGAGAGATTATCTGAAACGCAAGCAACAAATTTAACTGGGCTTCTACAGTCATATCCTAATATTTTTTTCGGATGTGCCGAAAAAATGTAAGTTAGGTTATCATGATGTAGATGTGGGAAACTCTAAACCAATTAAACTCTCCCCCTACAGAGCTAATCCTGAAAAACAAAGGCTACTTCAGCAGGAAGTAGAATTTTTGTTAAAGCATGGTTTAGTGGAGGAGTCGTCTAGTCCATGGGCTTCACCGTGCATCCTTGTGAAGAAGGCTGATAGAGGGTTTCGTATGTGTACAGACTACCGTAAGGTGAACGAGGTCACAATTACAGATGCTTACCCTCTTGCTCGTCTGGATGACGTAATTGACTTTGTGGGTAAGGCTACTTTTGTGTCCAAATTAGATCTCCTTAAAGGTTACTATCAGGTACCTTTAACGGATAAGGCGAAGGAAATCTCTGCCTTCGTAATTCCAGGAGGTCATTATCAATACACAGTTACCCCCTTCGGAATGAAAAATTCCCCCTCTTCATTCCAGAAACTTATCCATCAGGCTATTAAAGAACTTGAAGGCACGGCAGCGTACCTAGATGATATTGTTGTGGTGTCTGATACTTGGGATCAACACCTACTTAGACTTAAGGCTCTTTTGAGACCTTTCAGAGTTCCCATTTAACAGTTAATTTATCTAAATCTTCCTTTGGCCAGGCCACTGTCACTTTTCTAGGCCATGAAGTAGGTAGTGGTAAAGTTGCACCTAAACTTGCTAAAGTTCTTGCTATTAAAGATTATCCAGTTCCTCATGATAGGAAATCTCTTCAACGTTTCCTAGGCGTGATAGGATTTTACAGAAGATTCTGTAAGAATTTCTCAGATATTGTAGCCCCTCTTACCTCTCTTACCAGTCACAGTTCCCTTTAATTGGACCTCAGACTGTAACACTGCTTTTAATAAAGCAAAAAGATTATTGTGTACTGCACCCATTCTTTTGTCTCCAGACTTCTCCAAACCTTTTTCATTACAGGTTGATGCTTGTGAGTCTGGGGTTGGGGCAGTACTATTATAAATCGAGAATGAGGAGTTGCAGCCTGTAGCATACTTTTCAGCCAAGTTCCAGCCTCATCATAGGGCTTACTCTACCATTGAAAAAGAAGCCCTCGCGCTGGTACTGGCTTTGGAGCATTTCGATGTTTATGTGGGCCAGACATCGCAGGTGGTCACAGTCTACAGTGATCACAATCCTCTAGTATATCTCCAAGCCATGAAGAACCACAACACAAGGCTCATGCGTTGGACGCTAAGACTGCAACCATTCTCACTCAGAATTAAATATATTGCCGGCAAAGAAAATGTTTGGCGGACTCTTTATCTAGAGTCTAATATTTTTATTTATTTAGGTTAGGATGTTATATTATTTGTGGTAACCCTTTTCACGCTCTTTTTTTTTTATCCCCTGGTATGGTTTTTTTTTTTTTAGTGAGGGGATGCGGGCTACCGTCCGCCTGTATCTTGGACCTATGCTAGCCTGACGACTGCTGTTTTCACTCTAAGTTTAGGGTTTGGCTTTTGGTCACGAGAAAAGCTGATCTCTATCTAAGAGTTGGATGGTGGAGAGGAAAGGCGGTCCCATTATTTTGTGCCATGGCGGCACGGTTACCACTGGGAGGTGGCAGCCTAATCCTGAGCCTTCTCGGAGAGGGGGTGTGGCATGGAAAGAGTACGTAACCTTTATTCGGCTCATGTAACACACCCTCATTTACAGGCTATCTCCCCAACCAGCGAACCAGGTTGTTAAGATTGATGATGGGCCCCGTCGATCAACTAGTGACCAGGTTCAAGCCAATAAGAAGATGGTTTTGGCAATCGCAGAGGTTATGTGGGTACCACTCTCCTGTCTGCCCTTGTCATTCCCATTCTAGAGCTGGTTGAAGCACGGTCTGCTATCTTGTGGCTTCTTTTTTCTGCCTTGCTTACCGTGGAGTGCACTATACTTATCACTTATATAGTGTACATATGCTGTTCTAAATTGGTGAAGGATAATATAAGTCTAAACGTTTTTTGCTGTGTTTATTTTGCTCCCATTACACCCGGGATAACAGGTCATTTGGAATCCTGGGTTGTAATAACGAGCTTTATCAAACTTCGTCTTAAAACTATGTATGGTTCCTGCCTCCACTACATCACTTTCTAGGCTCTTCCACTTCCTGACAACTCTATGACTGACGAAATACTTCCTAACTTTACAAAGCATGGCTTGCTCGGTTACAAAGCTTGGCTTGCTCGGTTACAAAGCATGGCTTGCTTCTGCAGTGTTTTAAAAATTGAGGTTGGAGAGTGGAAGGAGGAGGTCTTGCTTCTCCAGGAGGAGATTAGGAGGCTGAAGGTCCACCTCAATGGGTCTGGGAGAGAGTGTGAGGTGGCTGGAGTTGTGGGGAATGAGGCTTCTAGCAGCGAGGTGCAGTCTGTCTCTCGCTGTGAGGAGGCTGTAGTTGGGGAGGCAGCAACGGCTACCAGCAGTGAGGTGCAGCCCAGCACCTGCTACAAGTGGCGAGTAGTTCACAGTAATGGAAGGCGCATCAGAGTAAGGAAAGTTAAGAGTGAAGATCTGAAGGTAGGAAATCGCTTCTCTGTTCTTCAGGATGAATGTACTTCAGTGGCCAGTGAAGGTAAGGGTACTACTGCCCCTGCTAATGGAGGTAAGCGCATTCTTGTGGTTGGTGACTCTCAGGTAAGATACATTGACCGTGCTTTTTGTAATAGGAATAAGAAGATGAGAGATAGAGTGTGCTTCCCTGGAGCTGGTGTTGGGGACATTGTCAACAGGCTGGATAATATCATGTCAGGTAATGGGAGCAAGCCATTATCTGTCTCAGTGCTGGTGGAAATGAATTGGGAAGGGTAGGAAGAAAGCTGCTAGATAAGTACAGGTCACTATAGATTTTATTAAGTCTAAGGGGGGATCCCAATCATATTAAACATCTTGCCTAGAAGGGGATAGGAAATTTAATGGTTGTGCTAGGGCAATTGGTGTAAATGCGGGAAAACAGATACGCAAAGGGAACTTTCAATCCCATTCATTGACAACTGGAACAACTTTTATGGCAAACATGATATTATCAAGGGATGGGGTACATCCTCTGGGGCTGGGGTGGTAGCACTTGCAGACCGATGAGAAGGCCATTGGTGAAATTTCCTATTTATTTTAAACTGATGGAAGATAGAGGTATGGGTGGTGTGAGAAACAAGCAGATTGGGAACACTTGGTTTGGAAACAGTAAATGTATAAAAGGGATTCAGCATGAATTTTTAAATAAAGACAATAGAACAGGTCAGCAAACAAAGGGGGACAGCAGAGGGCAGCAAGGGACTAGCTCCCTTAAGGTTTACTATACTAATAGCAGGAGTGTAAGAAATAAGATAGATAGCTAAGATTAATTGCAAGTGCAGGAAACATAGATATTATTGCTATAACAGAGACCTGGCTACAATCTGAAAGATAGAGAGATTGCCCTCTGAATGTCACATACAAGGCTATAAATTATTCCACACTGACAGGGTCAACAGAAAGGTGGTGGAGTAGCGATGTATGTCAGAGACAATTTAAATTGTTGTGTTAGACAAGATATTAAATTAGAAGCGTCAGCCACTGAATCTGTTTGGTTACAGCTTCTCGAGGGCCGAGAAAAACTAATTTTGGGTGTGATTTACAGGGCCCCAAATCTTGATAGGGAGTGCAGTAAACTTCTATGGGACGAAATTCGTAAGGCATCTACATACGAAATGTTGTGCTAATGGGAGATTTCAACTATAGACAGATTGACTGGAGCAATTTGACAGGAAATTTAGAGTCAGGTGACTTTCTTGATACGATCCCGGATTGTTTTTTTTAAAAAGTTTGTGACAGAGCCAACTAGGGGAAATAACCTCCTTGACTTGGTTCTTGCCAGTAGGGAAACACTAATTAAAAAATCTTGAGGTTAATGAGAGCTTGGGAAAGTGTCACAAATCACTCATTTTAATAAACATGGAATTCCCCTAATAATGGCAATCAAGTCTCCGTCCCTGACTTTCGCTTGGCTGATTCATAGGACTGAAAAAATACTAGGGGGGCTGAACTGGAATGACCTGACTAAGGGTCAGGTAGTGGTGATGGTTGCCGATATGATGCTTTCCAGGGCATATTTTCTAGCTGCTCAGTCAAATTATGTTCCAAATAGGGAAATCAGATCAACAAAAATGATCCTAAATGGATGAACAATATGATTAAAATATCTGATGTCAAAAGAGAGGCATATATAGGCAAATCAAAAGAGGAGAGGGGCAATTGAGAAATCGATTATTCAGTTAAAGAGAGAAATAAAAAAGGGAATTAGAAAAGCAAAAAGAGATTATGAGGTTAAAGTTGCAAGAGAATCGAAGACTAACCCAAAAGGATTCTTTCAGGTATACAGAAGTAAGATCAGGGACAAGATAGGCCCACTCAAAAGTTCCTCGGTCAGCTCACTGACAGTGATAAGAAATGTGTAGAATTTTTAACACAATACTCCTCTCAGTTTTACACAGGAGATACCAGCGTATATTCCAGTAATAATAAATTATGTAGAACAGGACGATAATAAACTGTGCACTATTAGGGTCACAAGTGACATGGTCCTAGGCAAATAGATAAATTAAAACCTAACAAATCCCCAGGCCCTGATGAACTGTATGCAAGGGTTCTAAAGGAATGTAAAGAGGAGCTTAGCACACCTTTGGCTAATCTTTTCAACATATTACTACAAACTGGCATGGTGCCAGAATAAGTGGAAAATGGCAAATGTGATACCTATTTTCAAAACAGGTGACAGGTCCTAGCTTTGAACTAAAAGACCAAAAAGCCTAACCTCCATAGTGGGAAAATTTATGGAATCAATAATTGCCGAGGCAGTTCGTAGCCACCTTGAAAAGCATAAATTAATCAACGAATCTCAGCAGGTTTTACAAAGGGCGTTCCTGCCCTTTCGAATTTATTACTTTTTTCACTAAGGTATTTGAGGAGGTAGATCATGGTAATGAATATGATATTGTGTATAGGACTTCAGTAAGGCTTTTGACAGGGTCCCACATCAGAGACTATTGAGGAAAATTAAAGGGACATGGAATAGGAGGAGAAATTTTTTCCTGGATAGAGGCATGGTTTACAAATAGGCAGCAGAGAGTTTGCATAAATGGGGAGAAATCAGAGTGGGAAGTGTCACGACGGTGTTCCACAGGGTTTAGTGTTGGCCCCCTGCTGTTCACAATCTACATAAACGACATAGAAGAGGGGATAAAGAGCGACATCGGCAAGTTTGCCGATGACACCAAATAGGCCGTCGAATTCATTTGACGAGGACATTCGAGCACTCCAGGAAGATTTGAATAGACTGATGCAGTGGTCGGAGAAGTGGCAGATGCAGTTTAATATAGACAAATGCAAAGTTCTAAATGTTGGACAGGACAATAACCATGCCACATATAAACTAAATAATGTAGATCTTAATATTACGGATTGCGAAAAAGATTTAGGAGTTCTGGTTAGCAGTAATCTGAAACCAAGACAACAGTGCATAAGTGTTCGCAATAAAGCTAATAGAATCCTTGGCTTCATATCAAGAAGCATAAATAATAGGAGTCCTCAGGTTTCTTCAACTCTATACATCCTTGGTTAGCCTCATTTAGATTATGCTGCACAGTTGGTCACCTTATTACAGAATGGATATAAATTCTCTGGAAAATGTACAAAGGAGGATGACAAAGTTGATCCCATGTATCAGAAACCTTCCCTATGAGGATAGACTAAGGGCCCTAATCTGCATTCTCTAGAAAGACGTAGAATTAGGGGGGATATGATTGAGGTGTATAAATGGAAGACAGGAATAAATAAAGGGGATGTAAATATGTGCTGAAAATATCTAGCCTAGACAGGACTCGCAGCAATGGTTTTAAATTGGAAAAATTCAGATTCAGAAGGATATAGGAAAGTACTGGTTTGGTAATAGAGTTGTGGATGAGTGGAACAAACTCCCAAGTACCGTTATAGAGGCCAGAACGTTGTGTAGCTTTAAAAATAGGTTGGATAAATACATGAGTGGATGTGGGTGGGTGTGAGTTAGACCTGAAAGCTTGTGCTACCAGGTCGGTTGCCGTGTTCCTCCCTTAAGTCAATGTGACCTGACCTGACTAGGTTGGGTGCATTGGCTTAAGCCGGTAGGAGACTTGGACCTGCCTCGCATGGGCCAGTAGGCCTTCTGCAGTGTTCCTTCGTTCTTATGTTCTTAACTCACAGGAGTCTTCAGCTTCCAATTGTGACTCCTTGTTTCTGTGTCCCATCTCTGGAACAATCTGTCTGGTAGTCGGCAAGTCAGTTTACATGCCTAGATAAGGTTCGCTAACATTTCTTTTAGGTTCTGGCTGGTATGCCTCATCTGTGTTATATTGGTGTATTGGACTGTTGGATCATAGGTTTTGGGTTAATGAGGTGCTGTCGATGATGCCTCACCATTTTTGAGTCATTAATAATGATCCTGGGTGTTTTCGGTGTTTTGTTTCTCCAGGACCCACCATTTTTTGGATCACCAATTTGGGGTGACCCCAGTAACCTTGGCGTGGCAGTGTAAGTGAAGGCTTGATAACCTTTCTAAGGGTCAACGGTGATGACTCCAGTGTTGCTTCATGGCACAGTCTCACCAACAAAATGTACATGTGACTACCCAGGATTTGAAGCCCGATATTTTCCCTCCCGTGCTCTCCAAGTTCTCCCAGAGGTATGTTTACGTAGCCGGTTTTACTTACTGCACATTGTGTTGTGAGACACAGCGTTCATACGATTTTTCTTCAATGTAATAATATAGATACGCTTATTTTTTTCCAATATTTTGGAGACTTATTAATGCTTATTTTTTTTGAGTCCTGTTTTTCTCAACATAAGCTAAGATTTGTAGTAATGGACAGTAATACTGTTTAAATAGAAAAAAAAAATCCCAATTTATAAATTTATTTTGGCACTAATTTCGTACAGCTTACTTTATGTAAATTATAAATCATGTAATACATAGGTAAACCCCGTCAGTTGTATTTAAAGTTATATATTGTATAGATTTTTATTGGTGAACACTGTGTTGTGATGGTACATGTTCCTAGTTTAGAGTTGAAGAGTACAGGGGATAGTGGGTTTATTTGGCATCAAAACGTGATCACTTTTGCCAATAAATGATTTTCACATGTTTGCGGATTAGCATGCTTATTGTGGGAGTTATTACGTTAAAATGAGTGCTTGTAAGGATGTACTATCTTATTTTTGGTAATGTTTGTGTTTTGCGAGACCTTAGGGTACTTTTCCTCTTTTGTTTTTCATGGACTAGCTCCAGCCAATTGGATACAGCTAGCAGAGTGAGAAGCTAGTAGAGTGAGAAGCTAGCAGAGTGAGAAGCTAGTAGAGTGAGAAGCTAACAGAGTGAGAAGCTAGTAGAGTGAGAAGCTAGTAGAGTGAGAAGCTAGAAGAGAAGCTAGTAGAGTGAGAAGCTAGTAGAGTGAGAAGCTAACAGAGTGACAAGCTAGTAGAATGAGAAGCTAGCAGAGTGAAAGCTAGCAAGTGAGAAGCTAGTAGAGTGAGAAGCTAGTAGAGTGAGAAGCTAGCAGAGTGAGAAGCTAGCAGAGTGAGAAGCTAGCAGAGTGAGAAGCTAGCAGAGTGAGAAGCTAGCAGAGTGAGAAGCTAGCAGAGTGAGAAGATAGCAGAGTGAGAAGCTAGTAGGGTGAGAAGCTAGCAGAGTGAGAAGCTAGCAGAGTGAGAAGTAGCAGAGTGAGAAGCTAGCAGAGTGAGAAGCTAGAAGAGTGAGAAGCTAGTAAGTGAGAAGCTAGCGGATGAGAAGCTAGCAGAGTGAGAAGCTAGCAGAGTGAGAAGCTAGCAGAGTGAGAAGCTAGCAGAGGAGAAGCTAGCAGAGTGAGAAGCTAGCAGAGTGAGATGCTAGTTTGAGTGAGAAGCTAATAGGGTGAGAAGCTAGCAGAGTGAGAAGCTAGCAGAGTGAGAAGCTAGCAGAGTGAGAAGCTAGCAAGTGAGAAGCTACAGAGTGAGAGCTAGCAGAGTGAGAAGCTAGTAGAGTGAGAAGCTAGTAGAGTGAGAAGCTAGTAAAGAGAGAAGCTAGCAGAGTGAGAAGCTAGCAGAGAAGCTAGCAGAGTGAGAGCTAGTAGAGTGAGAAGCTAACAGAGTGAGAAGCTAGTAGAGTGAGAAGCTAGCAGAGTTTAGAAGCTAGTAGAGTGAGAAGCTAGCAGAGTGAGAAGCTAGCAGAGTGTGAAGCTAGTAGAGTGAGAAGCTAGCAGAGTGAGAAGCTAGTACAGTGAGAAGCTAGTAGAGTGAGAAGCTAGCAGAGTGAGAAGCAGTAGAGTGAGAAGCTAGTAGAGTGAGAAGCTAGTAGAGTGAGAAGCTAGCAGAGTGAGAAGCTAGTAGAGTGAGAAGCTAGCAGAGTGAGAAGCTAGAGTGAGAAGCTAGTAAGGTGAGAAGCTAGCAGAGTGAAAAGCTAGCAGAGTGAGAAGCTAGTAGAGTGAGAACTAGTAGAGAGAGAAGCTAGTAGAGTGAGAAGCTAGCAGAGTGAGAAGCTAGCAGAGTGAGAAGCTAGTAGAGTGAGAAGCTAGTAGAGTGAGAAGCTAGTAAGTGAGAAGCTAGGCGAGATGAGAAGCTAGCAGAGCGAGAAGCTAGCAGAGAAGCTAGAAAGTGAGAAGCAGTAGAGTGAGAAGCTAACAGGTGAGCAAGCTAGTAGAGTGAGAAGCTAGCAGAGTGAGAAGCTAGTAAGTGAGAAACTGAGCCGAGTGTGAAGCTAGTAGAGAAAGAAGTTAGCAGAGTGAGGAAGCCTAGCAGAGTGAGAAGCTAGTAGAGTGAGATACTAGCAGAGTGAGGAAAAGAAAGGGAAGAAAAAAATAAAGGGGGGAAAAATATAAAAAAAAGGTAAAAAACAAAAGAAGGAGAAAAAGTGAAAAAAAAAAAAAAAAAAAAAAAGGAGAAAAAAAAGAAAAAGGAAAAAAAAAAAAAAAAAGAGAAAAAAGGGCCGAAAAAGCGAGACAAAAAAAAGGGAAGGAAGAAGAAAAGGAGGAAAAGAAGCAAGAAGGAAAAGGAAGAAAAAGCAAAAAAAAAAAAAAAAAAGAAGAAAAAAAAAGGCTAGCAGGTGAGAACTAGCAGAGTGAGAAGCTAGTAGAGTGAAAGCTAGCATAGTGAGAAGCTAGCCAAGAGCGAGAAGCTAGCCAGAGAAGCAAGCAGAGCGAGAAGCAAAACAGTGTGAGAACATTGCAGTGAAAATCTAGCAAGTGAAAGCTAGCAGAAGTGAGAAGCTAGCAGAGCGATAACTAGCAGAGTGAGAACCTAGCAGTGAAAAGCTAGCAGAGTGAGAATGTAGCGAGTGAGAAGCTACAGAGGCGAGAAGCTAGCAAGTGAGAAGCCAGCAGAGAAGCTAGTAGAGTGAGAAGCTAGTAAGTGAGAAGCTAGAAGATTGAGAAGCCTAGTAGAGTGAGAAGCTAGTAGAGTGAGAAGCTACAGAGTGAGAATCAGCAGAGTGAGAAGCTAGCAGAGTGAGAATGCTACAAGTGAGAAGCTAGTACGTGAGAGCTAGTAGAGGGAGAAGCTAGTAGAGTGAGAACTGAGCAGAGTGACCGCTAGCAGAGTGATGAAAGCTAGTAGAGAGAGAAGCTAGTTAGAGTGAAAGCTAGCAGAGCGAGAACTACAGAGCGAGAAGCTAGCACAGTGAGACCTGTGGTCTGGTGTTGGGGGATTTTCCGGATACTCCGTTAGTTGTAATATATAGAAAGTGTAATAAATGGTTATTAATTAATATTTAGTGCCAAAGTAGACCGTCGGATTGTACAGGAAAATAGACGTGTTTTTAGACACTGTCAGTGTGTGTAGAGGCGAGAGGGCGAGGTGTGTCAGGCAAGTGACCAGGGTACATTTGTTTGGAATAAATTGTCATGAGGTTTGGTTGTAGCTTACGTTGTCCGTTCTAAACCGACCTTGAGGTAAGCTTTCAAGAAGAGACTGGACAAATATATGAAGTGGGGAAGGCCGGGTTTGTTGGTGTCAGGGTACGGGAGTTATTTTTGGGTAGGTTTAAGTAGAGGTCGTTTTGATAAGGACCTGTCCTCCGATGGGCCAGTAGGCCTTCTGCAGTGTTTCCTACATTCTTATGTTCTTATGGTGTTTGTGTTGTTTACGCTTAGGCATGTGTTTTGGGGAATTTTGGTTGTACTCGATATGGTATTGAGAATGAAACACGGTATTAAGGTTTAGAGAGTTTACTTGGTAATAAGCGAAGGCGAGTACATTGTATAAAGATAAGGCGAGTACATGTATGAAGATAAGGCTATACATGGTATTAAGATAAGGATAGTACAAGGTATTAAGATAAGGCGAGTACATGTATTAAGATAAGGCGAGTACATGGATTAAGAAAGGAGAGTACACATGTATTAAGATAAGGAGAGTACATGGTATAAGATAAGGGAGTACATGGTAATAAAGATAAGGCGAGTACATGGTATTAAGATAAGGGGAGTTCATGGTATTAAGATAAGTGAGTACATGGTATTAAGTAAGGAGAGTACCAGGTATTAAATAAGGAGAGTACATGGTATTATGAGAAAGGAGAGTACAATGTATTCAGATAAGAGAGTACATTGTAATAAGATAAGGCGAGTACAGAAATAGTTTCTTTGATTGACCTGCAGGTTAAAACTGGCAGAAATGTGGGGTTCATTGAAACCCACTGTTTACGATATAACTTAAACTTTAAATAACTAGTAGCACCGAACTAGTGGTTTTTTTGGTGAAAAGTAGTGAAAGCAGTTTTTCTGTTTTTTGGTGTTATCAGTAAGCTTGCGTATGTCGCTTTTTATCCCACATCAATGTCGTTCATATAAATAGTGAACGAACAAGGCCTAACACTGTGACTCCTGTGGAACAGCCACTCGTGACGGCGCCCCCACTCTGATTTTAAACATAAAAACATACGAAAGAAGGACACCGCTGTGAGGGAAAGTTCAATAGATAGGAGTACGAGGGAGTATAATAGTAAGAATAGT
The DNA here is from genome assembly GCF_026875155.1 of Cherax quadricarinatus. Taxonomy (NCBI): domain Eukaryota; kingdom Metazoa; phylum Arthropoda; class Malacostraca; order Decapoda; family Parastacidae; genus Cherax; species Cherax quadricarinatus. The sequence goes on along the minus strand of NC_069477.1, from coordinate 24,358,873 downwards.
TTCATTGCCGGCCACTTGTAAGGTAGGAGTAAGTACAAGCCCCACTTATTCCCGCCTTTTTTTACCGCCCTCCCCGAAAGTGATATTTGACTGCCGCTGCTTGTTAAGGTAGGGTCGTGCTAGCGCCCCGCTATCCTTCCCTCCTTCCCCCCCTTCCCCCCCCCCCCCCCGAAAGGTGACGTGTGGGGCTCCGGTCCAAACAGTAATCACTAGACTAAGCTCCCTCACAACTGAAGTACATGCCTGCCTTCGTATTCTAGTGGTTTTATGGTTGAAAGCTTCACTTTTGACCCAATAATAAACTAGTCTTTCAGAATTTGCTCTAATTGTGACTGTTGTATAATCTCCACAACTTATTAGGTATTGTAATATCATGAGAGTCTGATTTCATTAAGCATAGTGGGTAACCGCTATCTTTTTCCAGCTTGGATGACAGAGAGGGTCCACCTGCCAATCAACGAGGATAACTGAAATGGAGACGGACGAAACTCTGAGACTTCCCCTTTTTGATTCTCTTTAATTACCTGTGCCACCTGTATGAAATTTGCAGGACGATAACCCCTCCATCATTACAGCGTAAAGAACCTGCTTTCAGTCATCGGGATAGAATACATCAAGGCTATACTGTGAAGAACTATGCCAGTGGGTGTCATCCAACACCTTGCGACACCCCCCCCTATCAACAGCAAACGGCCTACAATTTCAACAACAGTGCACCAACACCAGACACCCAGTTTTATATTAGCAATGAATTCAAGATAATCATTTAATTTTTTTCATTTTTTCATTTACTTTAATGTAGTGATAAAATTTCATATTTAAGTGTTTTATAATTTAGTTTTTCTATATAAAAAAGTGTTTATGTTTGTCTGTTATTAATTTCTTTTTCTATTCATTAATTTTCCTGAGGAGAAGCGCAGCCTTGGTAAACTGTCCTGGAAGTTGTTACAGGGCTGAGTAAGCCTTTCACACAGCAGCAGACCTACTGGCCCATGCGAAGCAGGTCCATGTCACCCCCCTCCGGAATAGCCCAATAGACCGCAACCTAGTCAAGGGCACTTCCACTGTAATGGAAGGAGCACGAGCCATCAGACCCTAGTAGCACAGCTAGTACAGGTCCAAACTCACACCCACCCCATCACCCAACTCATGATTTTAATATAGACCTACAGTAATTTTTTAAAACTACACAACACAACGACTTAGCCTCTATAACTGTACTCGTGGAGTTGTTCCACTCATCCACAACTCTATTACCAAAACCAGTGTTTACCCTATATCCTCCTGAATCCTGAAATTTTCCAACTTGAAACCAATGCTGCGAGTCTGTGTTACGGATATTTTTAGACAAACGCTATTTTTACTTTCCATGTATTTATTTCCTGTTTTCCATTTATACACTGGATCATATCACCCCCCTAATTCTATCCTTTCTAGAGAGTGCATATTCATGGCCCTCTATCTATCCTTATAGGGAAGATTTTTGTACATGGGATTAACTTTGTCCATCCAACATTGTACGTTTTCCAGAGCATTTATATCCATTCTGTAATACGGTGACCAAACTGAGCACCATAAACTAAATGAGGCCTAACCTAGGATGTATAGAGTTGAAGAAACAACCTGAGGTACTTCTATTATTTATACTCTAGATTGAAACCAAGGATTCAGTCTAGCTTTTATTGCGAGGCACATTATGCACTGTTGTCTTTGTTTCAGATTACTGCTAACAAGTACTACCTAAATCCTATCGCAATCTGTAATATTAAGATCTACATTATTTAGTTTATATATGGCATGTTATTTACCTTACCATCATTTAGAACTTGCAATATGTCTATATTAAAATACATCTACCACTTCTCCAATCACGCATCATCTATTCAAATCATCTTGAGTGCTCTAATGTCCTCTATTAGAATGAATATGGAGTGGACGGCATATTTTGGTGTCATCAGCAAAATTGCTTATGTAGCTATTTACTTCCCTCATCTATGTCCGTATATGTAGATTGTAACAACAAACGGGGCCCAAGCGCTGACCGCCCTGTGGAAAACGGCATGTACGTGCCCCTATTCTGATTTCTCCCCATTTATGCCAAACCCTCTGCTCCTAATTTGTCAGCCATGCCTTTACCCAGGAAAAAAATTTCTCCTCCTATTCTGTGTGCCCTAAGTTTTCCTCATAGTCTCTGAAGTGGAACTCTATCGAACTCTCCGCTGCCTATCTGATAAACCACCCGGTGCCTTAATTTTCCTTAATAGCTTCTGATGTGGAATCCATCAAAGCCTTACTGAAGTCCATATACACAATATCATATTCATTACCATGAACTGAAAACCTCGTTCAAAAACATTGGTGATTAACAGTTAGTGAATCCGTAAGGCAGAACGCCCCTTTGTAAAACCGTGCTGAGATTCATTAATCAATTTATTCCTTTCAAGTTGCAACGAAATGCCTCGGCAATTATAGATTCCATAAATTTTTCGTACTATGGAGGTAAGGCCTGAGTTTCGAAACTAAGGACTTGTCTCCTGCTTTGTAAATAGAATAACATTTTCCTTTTTCCATTTGTCTGGCCCCATCCCAGTTTGTAGTGATATGTTGAAAATATAGCCAAAGATTTCAAAAATCCTCTTTACTTTCCCTTTAAAAAAAACCTTTTGCAAACAGCTAAACAGACCCCCCTCATTTGAACGCCTATAATCCCTCTATTTGGCTTGGATTTTTTAATTTTTTTGTTTACCCATTGAGATCATTTTTGGTTTGATTTTTTTCCTATGAAAATTGTTGGGCAGCAAACTTGCTCTTAAAATGTATAGGGAACCCAACACCACCTACTGACCTATGTCAGGTTTTTCCCAATTTACCCCCCCCCAGGTAATTTTCAGTCCCCTAAAGTCGGCCAAGCAAAAGTTGGGACTTGATCGCAGTTTTTTGGGTAAACCCAGTACATTGAAACTATTTGATTGTGTCGCGCCCACGCTCATCATTAACCTAAAAGATTATTAATTTGTGTTTTCCTTTTTGGCAAAAACCAAACCCAAAGCAAATCCTTTTTTCTATTGGTTCTGTCACAAATCTTTTAAAAAGCGACCCCTAAATCGTATAAGAAAGTCACTAGACCAAGTTTTTCCTGTCATATGTTAAAATAAATTTTGTCTAAAGAAAAACCATTTAACACGACTTTTTAAATATCTAACGTCTTATGAATTTGTCCCATAGCAGCTGACTAACCCCCTTTAAAGTTTTGGGACCCTGTAAATCAACGAAAAATTTAAATTTGCCCCCTCGAGAAAAACTGAGCCAGTTCCCGTGTTTTATGCTTATAATTTATATCGTAAACAAAACAACTTAAATTTCTCGAAATACTAGTTACCCCCCCCCCCCTTTCCCTGTTGCCCCTATCATGGGGAAATATTTTAAAACCCTGAAAATTGCACCCCGAAGGCATTTCTCTATCTTTCAGGTTGAACCAGTCTCTTATAGCAATAATATCTAATTACCTGCTCATGTAAGCAAAATTAGTCATCTATCTTATTTCTTGACTCTACTATTTTGATAGTAAAAATTAAGGAAAACTAGTTACTTGCCCTCTATGTCTCTCTTTTTGTTGATAAAATGTTTTTCACTTACTAGCAACTTTTTTTTGAAAATTGCTATTAATTATTCCCTGAGGTATCATGGTAAATAAGCCCTTTTCAACCCTAGTACTACAGCTTGGTTGTTTTACACACACACACCATACCTCTACAATTTATCAAATGCATGAAGAGATGTGAAATTAATCAGGAGAAATTTTTTTAAAACGGATGGGTTAGACGGACTAAAGGACCCGGACAGCATGTAAACCTGGTCAAGTAAATGGTCCTGGAGTTCAATCCTCCCAAAGAAAAAACCATAAATTTGGGGGGAAAGGCAAAAAAGGCTAATAATCGCCTAAGGGGCCAAAGACTAAAAAACCACTTTAAGGGGAAAGGGGGGATTTTGGGAGTGTGTATAACACCGAACATATCTCTGAGGCGCAAAAATCACCCGAAAACTGGAAACAGCAAATGGGCCAGAAAACCCCTTTATAAGTTAGCTTTCCGTTTTACCTCAGTGTGAGGAATCGTTCAAGTCTCGGGAAACCCGTGTTTGTCACGCAAATTGAAGTTTTCCCAGCGAAAGTTTGGAACCAACACCTGGTCAAACACATCATGAAATTAGAAAACAGTGCAAGGTTTTCCCCAACAAGTTTTGCCCCGGGGAGCTAAAAGGGAAATGTCCTACGAAGAAATGCAAAGGGAAATTTGGGTTTCTGACTCCCAATGGGGGGACGGGGAGGGTTAGGGGAGACATGAAAAACGACATATGGGGAAAACAAAGACGATTTAAATTTAAACCCTAATTAAAACTCAAATTTCTTGTAAAAAACTTTATATGGACCTTAGTGCAATTAAAATTTGAGATTCTTGTTCCTTTTTTATATTTTTTGTTTTAATCACAGTTTTACTCTAGGAAATTTAGTCAATACATGTAAAAATCCCAAAAATTCACTTTTTAATTGGGGCCATAGTCCCAATTACTAGTGGGGGATGGTGCTATTTGTAATTTTTTATTTTATATTTTTTTTTTGCCCAAAAGTTGTTGTACTATAGCTTTTCTAGTTTAATACTTGTCAATACCAAATTCACTATTTTTGCCCCTTTAGTGCAATTTTTAGTGGGGGACTAGTGCTACTTTTAATTTGTATTTTTATATTATTAGTTTAAAAATTCAGTTTTGTACCATAGCCCCTTTCTCCCCAAAAAGACATATCAATACCAAATTCACTATTTTAGACCTTAGTGCAATTACTAGTGAGGGGATAGTTTTTTTTTTAATTTGTACTTTTATTTTTTTAGTTTAAAAACCTATTGAAATTTTGTCCCCTCTAGCCCCAAAACAGAGATCCAAAAAAGTCATTATTAGCCTAATTTGCAAATTACAAGTGAGAGTTTGTTCTTTTTTAAAAATTTTATTTTTTTATTACCTTTTTATACCTAGTTGTACTTTATTTCCATTCCAGACAACCACAGAAAACATCAACTTTTTTGTGTTTTAGTGACTTCCCCTCATGCCCCAAAAAATACTCTAGCAAAAAAATTTGCCCAAAATTTTCCAAAACCAAAAAGGATTTCAGTAGTAAAAAACTAAACACACAATTTCGGATATAAAAAACCTTTAATTTAAACTTTAAAAAGATGATTGATCAGGGTTGACCCTGATCAAAAACCTCCTAATCTAAACCCAAATTTAAAAACCTATTGGAAAGTAACGCCTTTTTTACCAGCACCCAAAACCCAGACTATCCTAAAAATTGTTTAAAAGCCCCTTTTCCAGTATTTAAACTACAAAATCAGGTCCTTAAGCAAAAACTATGATGACCCCCTACCCACCCCTTGAATCATTTAAAAAACCCCTTTTTCCCGGCCTTATTCTTACTGAGACCTGGCTTAAGCAGGACAAAATTGATTTACCCTCTACCAGGATAAACAGAAATTCACAACTGCAGAAAAAAACCAAAGTTGGGGGGGGTTTTATTCCCAATCTTTACTCTAACCAATTTCTTGTCTTAGCACCCACTTGCTTTAGTGATAAATTAGGGGGAATACATTTTTGCTAATTTTACTTTTTAAAAAAACTTAAAAAGCCTATAACAATGGGGCCCAATTTCCCGGGATACCTCACCAAACACCCCAAAATTTTTCAGGGGGAAATTTAAAAAGTCACAAAATTAAAAAAAGGGGACAAATGAAAAAGGGCACCACCTTTCTTAGCGGGAGACTTCAACATCAACCAGGGCCCTTATTGGGGATGTCAGCCTGAAAAATGATTTTCAAAAATTTAAAACAACACACTTCTCATACCAAAAATAAAAAAACCAACCAGGCTCCTGGGGACAAGTGCAACCATAATAGACCACTTAGGGCCCAAAATTTTACTAGCCCCCCTTAAATCGGGGGAAAATTCACAGATACCCACTCAGCCATACCTACCTTCCTCCTGAAAAATTTTTAAAAAAAAACCCCCCACTTAAAATTAACAAAAAGTTCATTTGGACTCCATGACAAGGCCTCATTTGGAAAGTTCAAGTGCCCTAGGGGACTGTTGTTTGGGCCCTACAAAAATTCCCCAAGGCCAATGGTTTTTGGGTTTACTGGACAGACATCTTTCTTAATTTTTAAATTAGACAAACCCAAAAAAACTTTTGCCCTATAAAAAAAAAAAACAGATCACAAAAAAAAAGGGCCCTTGGGGTTGCCCAGGGGCCTAACCGCACCATTCTGAAACCCCATTGACAAAAAAACACCAATATAAAAAGAATATGACAGGGTTTTTTACACAAAGTTACTCTTAAAAAAACTATTCATCAGCTTCCCCAAAGGGTAATAAAAAAAAGGAAAAAACAACTATATTTCTCCATTTGATTCACGGAACAGGGGAAAGTTTAAAAAAAAAGGCCGGGAAAACACTCTCTCAGATTCTGGGGGACCCAAAAAATGAAAAAAAAAACAAGAATATTGTTCAAAAAAAAAAACCTAATGAAACACCATACATCCATGACACAGTAACAAGAAAATTTTCGATTCTTCTCAAACATGGGATCAATCTCGCCTTTAAAATCCCACTCCCAAATTGCCCTTCCCGGGGACTACCTAGAGGGAAAAATTTCCCAAAATTCTTTTATCTTGCCCCAACTGACCCCAGGGAAGTAAATTGAGATCTTTAAAGTCATTTAAAAAATAAATGGGGGAAAATCTGTCCAGGTCCCCCCAAATTAGTACAAGCGAGGGGCCCAAAAATTGTCCTTTCGCATGCTATTTCATTATTTTTAAAAAGCCCAAAAAAGGATAGCCCCTTTCCCCGAAACTATTTCAAGATGGAAAAGGGTTAAACCCAATACAAAAAAGGTGGTGACCTACAGATTAAAAAAAATATGGGCCAAAAATTAATTTTCCATTGCTATCCAAAATCTTTGAGAAACCCCTTTGCACAGGGACTGAAATTCATTTATAACGGCTCAAAACATACTAAACCCCTGCCAGTTTGGACTCGGGAAAAAATTTTAAAACCAAAAGGGAAAAAATTTTTTTTAAAAATGTAGATCCGCTTTACCCCGCATTGGAAAATAAGGGAAATCCACTTGGATTTTTATTGAAACCCAAGAAAAACTTTTGACACAGTAAAAACCCCGAATCCTACTTCCCCAAACTTGACCACTACGGTATAAGGGCTGCGCTTGCTTATTTCAAATCCCTTTCATTACTAATTTGGTATCAGTACGGGCACCCTTAAAGGGGCACGCATCAAGGGAACACGGGGCCCCTTGATACTGGGGGTTCCGCAGGGGAAATGTCCCTTTGGGCCCCCGCTCTTCCTATATACATCAAAGCCCTTTCCCAAAGTATCCCAACACCTGAAAAACCCTTCTCTTTGTGATGAAAACAAATTAGGGCATCTCTCACCCTTAAACTTGCCCCCTCAACAAACCCTTGGGGAATGAAAAGGGGCTGATTAAAATATCGACTTGGATGACAGCCCAAAAAACTTACGCTTAACCCTGACAAAAATTTCTTTATTTGTTTGGTGCAGAGCAGGAGTTTCACAAAAATTAAAAAATTTAAAAAATTGGGCAACATTTTAATTACTCTAATTAACAAAAACTCTAATTACTTTTAAATTTTACCTTGGGCCTAAAACGCTTTCTTGTAGGTTTTGACAGAAAAACCCCCAGGCTTAAAAACCCCCGACACAAACATCTCTATGGGAATTTCCCCCTGTCCGACTAAAAACCCTTTTCAAAAATTCAATGATGTCAAAGGCCCTAAAATCTGGAATACCCTACCCGAAAACTCAGAAAATGCCCGACCCTTAAAACCTTTCAAAACTACCATTTAGAAAAAATTTATCTCCCTGATACCCCCCGTCAATAAATACACGGGAAAACCACCTGGTGGTTTCACACTTACACTCGCTCCTCATTTGACCATAAACAGAAAAATTTTTTTTCCCCGTCTTTTTTAAAAAAAAAGGGTCCTGTGATTAAATCAAAAGGGAAAATATATCCCGTGCAAAAAAAAAAGCATTCACATTTCTTAAATAAAAAAATAGTTTTTAGGACTTAGCCATAAAACCAAATTTTCCTCATAATTTGTAAAAATTTTTTCGATTAAAAAAAATAAAAAATAAATATGCCGAAAAAGCCTTGCCAAGCTAAGCGTTTTGTGGTTTCACTCTGTAATCACAATTTTACTTCATGTTTAAAACCCAAAAATAACCCCAAATTTTTTGTAAACCAGCTTTGTAATCCTTTTTTTAGAGGGAAAAATTTGAAATTTTAAAATTTGGGAAATTTGAATTTTGCAAAAGGGGCAAGACAGGTTTTTCCGAGATGGGACACAAACATAAGGGGTCCAAAAGGAAGTTTATGTCTGGTTTATCAAAGGGGGGGTTAGAAAGTTTTTCTTTCAGTAAAAGAGGGTTTTTAGGGGAAATGGAAATTGTATGGGAAAATGACGTTTGTGGAGGCAGGAAAAGTATATAGGGTTTTAAAATGAGGTTTGATTAAAACCCCTTTAAAACAGAAAATTGAGAGGGATTTGTATTGATAGTTAGTTATGAAAAAGACCCCTGCAACAAAAATAGGGAGTAAAAAATAGGTGGTCCCCAACACACACACACACCACACACACACCACACACATATTTAAAAACACCTTTGTTTTATCTTTAAGGTTTCGGGGGTTTCAAATTTCTCTCGGAGCCCGGCCTGGGGCCCGGTGTTTTGGTTTCTTTCCTGGTCAACCCGGCTGTTGCTGTGGGGGGGCCCTCTTTCCCCAATTTTCCTTCACAACCTGGTTGCTGGCACCTGGTAACGATGAGTCCCGTTTCCTTTGAAAATCTTTTACAATTGTTCAGAACGTGTTTGTTCAGCTTTTGGTAAGATTTTTGATGAATGGTTTTAAAGGAAAAAACCCACATTGTTGATAAAAATTTGGCACATGTGAAAATCTTTGGGGATTTTATTGAGGAAACGTTTCGCCCCACAGTGGCTTCATCAGTCCATAGTAGGAGAAACTTGAAAGAACAGGAGGAGAATGAGGTAATCCCGTCCCTCAACCTTGAGTCGGTGTGTTTTGTTTCCCTCAAACTTGAAAGAATTCCCTTTGGGTTGCCCCAAAATTTTTGGGCAGACCTACCAACATTTAACAAAAAGTGACACGACCTTGACTGCTGCACCTTCCTGCCATACGGTTTATAAGGGCCCTTTTCCGCTGATATGCCCCCATTCTATTCAAAATTTGGGTGGTCTGAAAAACCCTCGACTCAAGGTTTAGGGAAAAGATTACCTCCCTTCTCTCCTGTTCTTCAAGTTTTCCTACGTATTTGGGTTGGGTTTAAGCCACTGTTTTGGGAAACGTTTCCTTAATTTAAAAATACCCAAGAGTTGCACTTTTGTCTAAATTTTTGGTAAGATGTTGAATAGTTTTGAAAACCCCCCCTTTGGGTACAGTGTTCCCCTTTTTGTCCCCACCCCCAGTGCCCCCTTTTTGCTCCCCATGGGTTTAAATTTTTCACCTCCTCCCATCTCTCTCACTCCGTTTGTTGGGTTTGGGCAGTGTGCAGATTTGAGGGCCAGGCATTCGAAATTTCTTTTGAGGTATTCTCTCCTCCGCTCAATGAGTATTTGTTCAAAATTTGAAGGCCTTTCCCCCCGTAATTTTGGGGGCTTTACTGGCTCAATGGGGGAGCCCCAAAAAGTTTTCCCCGTATTTGTTCCGGGTTTTGAATTTCTCCTACTTTGAACGGGGCCGTCAGTACTGAGGCCCAAAATTCTAAAAGAGGGACACTAGGATTTTTTCCCTTTTTTTGAAAGGGTTTTCAGTACCCACCCCCTCATCTTCCTGGCTGTTTGTGATCTTTTTAAAAAAGGGGGGGCTAATTATTCCCGGTCGTTTACGTCTTCCTTTCGTTTTATTTTTGGGACCCTCTGAGTTTTGTATATTTAAAGTTCCCCTTTGAGTTCTTCATTCTTTTTCCCTACCTAAAACAGGTGGAACTTATCACCAAATTTTCGTCACGTTATTCTCCACTGCCCCCTGGGGAAAAAAACCTTTCTTATACCTTCCTGTAATTTTTTCAGAGTCCTCTACCGCAGTGACTTTCATGTTTACTTTAGTGTCGTCTTCAAATGAAAACGAAAATGTGGAAATGGTGTTTTTTGTATGTTGGGATGAGGATGGAAACAGAGAGGTTCCAGGAAAGCGCCCCGGAGCACTGTAATTTTTACCTCGCTAATGAAATCTTCAACCCCCCCCCCCCCCCCCCCCCCCCCCCCCCCCCCCCCCCAAAAATAAACTTTCCACCCTTTTCCCCATTTTTTTTCCCGGGTTTTTTTTTTTTTTTTTGGGTGGGGCCCCCCTATCACTCCCCTGATCTCTTTTTTCAAACGCCTCTGCAAAAACTGGTAAATCACATCTGATTTTGCTCGGGCTTCCAATGCCTCCGTAATTCTGTTTTATAATGGTTCAGCAAACTGGGGGAAAAGACAGATCGTCCTGCTCTAAAACCCTGTTGGTTGGGTTTTGTTGGGTTTTTGCTGGCCCCCATGAAATTTGGAATCTGCCGTCTTTTCACTCTTTCGAAGATTTTTATGATGTGGAAGGGCTACTGGTCTGTAATTTTTAGCTGTGTTTACTACCTCCCTTATGAAAAGGGAAGCTATGTTGCATTCTTTAAGGCTCCGGTATTTCATCCAGTTCTAAGCTTTTCTGCAAAGAATAAAGAGGACTCGTGATAGTGGTACTTTACATTTCTTCATAAATAGATCATTCCATAACCTGGCCAGGTGCTGAGTAAATGGGCATATTATCCAATTTTTTTCCAAAAACTATGGGTTTTGCACTAGGGCAGTTGTTGATTGCGCGCCTTTTGCTAAAATGAAAAATATTTCGCATTTTCTACTTTCTGTCATTTACTGGGCTGTTGAACACCGACTCAATTTCTTTTGGTTTCAACGTCAGTATACGAATCTCCTCTCAATAATGGTCCAATTCTACAGCTTCGATAGGAACAGAAAAATTTTTTGGGTTTCTTGCAATATCCGTATAACCCCTTTTTTTCTTTTGGAATTCTTCTGTTAGGTATGACATCTTAAGTTTTTGCTTTAATTCAGTATCTCTCGGCAACGACTATCTGTCCCCTGTTGCGAAATATTTTAGATTTTTTAAAAAATTCCGTAAACCCGTTTTCTTCTGTACCATCCTCCTCGCTCTCTGTCTATATCTATCATCTGGGGTTTTCCTCAATGGTAAATGCTTTACAAAATTGTATGCTTCTATATTCAGCTTTTTCCCAAGCATGGGGGGGGATTTAGAGTGCTCATGTCTGATTTCCCCGGATAAAACTGATAGCTCTTGGTTTTTTTTTTTCCAAATCAATTCTATGGTTGTAAAGATTAACTTACAGAACATCCCGTCTCAAAAATTAGCGATGCATTTTCCTAACCCTCAGATAATACTCGTTTGAACTTTTATAATTTTGTGATAAAGAGTATATTGTTTTAGTAAAGTTATGCCCTTAAATTTGTTCCTCGTTTTGTTTATAAATATGAAAATTCAGGGTATTTTCATTTCTAGTGGGTTTCGGGTTACTGTTGGTTCAATGAGAATTTTCACAAAGCCTCATTAGTTCCCGGTATTTTGCCGTTGAGCCAGGCTCCCTTCCCTGGGGGATATTTTGGTAAAAACACTTCGTTGCCATCTTCCCTTTTACATGAGGAAGATTAAAATCTCCAAGGTGTGAAATATTTGGAGTGGGGGGTTTTCTAGCCTTCCGGGGGAGCTGGGCTGTCTTCCTTTTAAATGATCTGTGGGAAATTTTCAGCAGTTGCTGATGGGGTTTAAAACTAGGGGTTAAAATTTTCCAAAAAACCTATTTTCAAACTTTTTTTGCCCAAGATTTTTACTTATAATTTTTTGAATTCAGCATTCTGGCAAAAAGAGAGTATCACTTTCATAGAGTTTCCCGCTTTCCCCCCTGTGACCTATTTTTTTCATTTCATCTATACTGTTATTTGTTTTCTATCTTTATTTCCCCGTCCAAAACATTTCCTTTTTGTGTGTTTTGTAAATGCCCCAGGAAAAGGCATTTCTTCTGATGGGGCCCCGGGCATTAAATTCGTGTTTTTTTTTTGTTTCAGACTAGAAAATTTGCAAATATGAGCAGGAAATTCCCATTTGGGAAAGCAGGGAAAAAAAAAGAAATTGAAAAAATCATCAAGCAGGGGGGAGGATGTTTTTTTTCTAAAAATTTTTTAGAGGGAAAAGGGGAGTTAAACGAAGGGAGTACCCCGGGCCCGTCAAATTGTTTTTTAAGAAAAAAAGGTTTTTGAGACGGATCCCGGGAGGAGAAAAACCCTGGCCCAAATTTAATCAAAAAAAATACGGAAGGCTGTTCCTAGAAGTGAAGAACGAGGACAGAACGGGCAAAAAGTGAGAGGGGAAAAAAGAAGAAAGGGGCCCTTTAAAGAGGACAAGGCTAGAGTCGTACAAAAAAAAATGAGTCGAGTTTGGGGCAGAGTTTGCCCCACACCTAAGAACCCCCTTCAGAAAACTAGCAGCTTAAAAAACACCTTTCCCCTCACACGAATAAGGGGGAAAGGGGTGGGGATGCAAAAAATCACAGAGGGCATCACCAAGGGATCATAAACCCCCAGAGAAAACCCAAACTCTCAGGGAAAGATGGGCAAATGCCATCTTCCAACTGGTTTTCAGGGTCCTGAGGAAAAAAAAGAGGGAACAAGGGGGGGGTACCCCCCCCCCCCCCCCCCCCCCCCCCCCCCCCAAGGGGTCCCCCTTTCTTCCAAAAAACCCCAATAGGTTTTTGGGGGGTTGGGAAAAGAGGGAAAAAAAGGGAAAAAGGGAAAGGGGACTACATAAAAGGAACCAGAGGGGTCCCTAGGGGGTGATTGCGTGATGAAAAACCCAATACGAAAAGCAGGAGGCTAAAAAAAGAATATAATAAAAGGAACAAAAAAGTTGATACACGGGTGAAAAGGGGGCCCGGGAAGGGCCCCTTGGGCAGGGCAAAACTAGGGGGTTTAGGGGGGGGCTTGGGTTACATAAAAAATCGGACTGGTAAAACCCGGAGGCCCCATAGGGGCCCAGAAACGTGGAGAGTTAAAGTTTTGGAGATGGTACTGGAAAACCTCATGGATTAACACGTTAGGAATACTACCAGAGAGTGAGAAGAGAGGATGAACCAGCAAGACTGGACCTTGCATTCGCCTTAAGTGCACCTATTGGTGATAACACACGAAAGGCCAGTCGGAGCTAGTGATCACGTGGTTCTAAACTTCGAATCCTTAGTAGAGTAACAAGTAGAGGGGTAAGAAGGAAAAGTGAAGCAAAACTACAAGAGAGGGGACTACCCAGACATGATGTATTTCCTGCACGAAGTCCAGTGGGACAGAAAACTGGGAGGGAAAACTGTAAATGAGATTATGGAATACATGACATCAATATGCTAGGAAGCGGAGGAGAGGATTGCAACCAAGGGAAACAGACATGATGAGAAGGCCAGAAAGAGCCCTTGGTTCACCCAGAAGTGTAGAGAGACTAAAACCAAGTGAGCTAGAGAATTTAAGGAGTATAGAAGACAAAGGACCCATGAGAAAAATGAGAGTAGTCGAAGAGCAAAAAACTATACATGCACAGGTAAGGAGGGAAGCCCAACAAGAACACGAAAATCACATAGCAGAGAAAGTGAAGTCTGACCCGAAGCTGTTGTTCAGTCACATGAGGAAGAAAACAACAAGCAAAGGCCAGGTAATCTGGGTGAGGAGCTCGACATGATATTCAAAGTACTATTCATAGTGTAGACGATAAAGACTCCAGAAAGACGGAGAGGTTGGAAAAACCAACAAGTGCTGGATACGATACATACAACCGAGGAGGAGATGAAGAGGCTGCTAAGCGAACTAGATGCCCTAAAAGCAATGGGGCCGGATAACAATGCTCAAAACATCTATCGAAACAGGGCGACTACCTGAGTTATGGAAGACAGCAAATGTAGTCAAAATTTTAAAAAAAGGGGACAGACACTCAACATGAAGCTACAGACCAGTGTCACTAACATGTACTGTATGCAGAGTCATGGAGAAAATTATCAGGAGAAGAGTGGTGGACCCCCTAGAAAGGAATGAGCTTACAAATGACAAACAGAACGGATACAGAGACGGGATATTCTGTGTCACAAACCTACTAGAATTCAATGAGGTGACAACGGTAAGACAAGAGAGAGAGACTGGTGGGTAGAGTGCGTTTTCTTGGACTGTAAGAAGGTTTTTGACAAAGTTCAACACAAGAGACTAGTGCAAAAGCTGGAGGACCAGGCAGGTATAACAGGGAAGACGCTGCAATGGATCGGAGAATAAACGACGGGAAGGCAGCGGCGAGTCATGGTACATGATGAGGTGTCAGAGTGGGAGCCTGTGACGAACGGGGTTTCAGAGGGGCCACTCCAGGGACCAGTGCAAAGACATGAAGGAAGTGTCCCTGTTTGCAGACGACATGAAGTTAATGAGGAGAACGCAGTTGGAGGACGACTAGGCAGCACTATAGAGGTATCTGGACAGGCTGCAGACCAGGTCCAACAACTGGCTCCTGTAGTTCAGCCCTACTAAGTGCAGAGTCATGAAGATTGGGAAAGGTAAAGAAGACTACAGACAGATTACAGTCTAGGGGACCAAAGACTTCAAACTACACTCAAGGAAAAGGATTTTGGACTGTGTATAATACCGAGCCTATCTCCTGAGGGGCACATCTACCAAATAACTGCTACAACATAGCGAACCTAAGAATAACATTCCAACATCTCAGTACGGAGCCGTTCTGGACCCTGTACACCTTGCACGTCAGGCTCATATTGGAATATACAGCTCCAGTTGGCCTCCTTCACCTGGTCAAATACGTCAGGATACTTGGAATGTGCATAGGTTTGCAAATGAGACTAGTTCTGGAGCTAACGGAGATGTCCTACGAGGACAGGTTAAGAGACACTATAGGACAGGAGGGACAGGGAAGACATGATAACGACATATAAAGCACTGAGAGGAATTGATAAGATGGACAGAGACAGGATGTTCCAGAGATGGGACACACCAACAAGGAGTCACATTTAGAAGTTAAAGAATCAGATATGTTACAGGGATGTTAATATTACTTCAGCCATATAGTTGTCAGGAAGTGGAAAAGTCTGGAAAGTGAGGTAGTGGAGGTAGGTACCATACAAAGCTTTAAGAAGAAGTATGACAAAGCTCATGGAACAGGGAGAGTGTGAACCTAGAAGCGTTCAGTGAAGAGTCGGGGCCAGGAGCTATGAATCGACCCCTGCAACCACAATTAGGTGATTACTATTATGTAGTGTATTTATAACATAGTGTGTTAGTGAATAATGTAAAAAGAAAAACGGTTGATATGTTATTTTCTGGGATTCGTTCTGAAACCAGATGTGTATTATTCCTGGTCAGTCAGCGTAGACAGGAGGGGAGAGTGAGTTGTGTGTGTGAGGTAGTTTGTGAAGCTCAGCACCTGCAGCAAGATGTCCTAAGATGTCATGGTTTGTTTTTGTAGGGATGCTGTTTTTTATGTAAGTTTATAAACCACAGGTTAGTTTATTGGTTTAAGGCCCTAGTGTGCAGAGGCCTGTTTAATTTTGGGTGAGTGCTTTTACAGCCTACAGGTTGAGCAGCCAGCAGAAGGAGGGGGGGGGGAGGATATCATGAAGCCTGTCTGTTTATAAATAATTATGGTTTTTTTACTCACTAGTAGCAGTGTGCTAGTGAGCTAATGTGAGTACTGGATAAAGGTAAACTCGAAAGTGGTGATGTCGGTATGTGATAGAGTAGGTTGTATGTGGTATATGTACGTAGAAACAGACGGGTATATACAAAGAAAGATACCAGTCAACAGGATTCGAAACTACTACTGGGGACGGTCAAGATTCCCAGGGAGTGCTCTAGTCCACTCGGCCACACAAATGCCACATAGACTGGGCAGCCTGGTTTACAAGCCATATTTCTTTCTCAGCCCGGGCAAGGCAGTGAGCCTCAAGCATGAATTAAAGCTATTTCAATTTTCTCCTGTATGTTCTGACCTCTCAAGCGATTTTTATATCAATGCACCACGCATAAATAAGCGGGTGTATACTAAGATCGCAGTCAGCAGGACTGAAATAGCTTGAATCCCTGCTTGAGGCTCACTGTTGTGCACGGGCTGGGAAACAAACATGGTTTGTGAGCCAGGCTGCCCAGTCTATGTGGCATTTGTGTGGCAGAGTGGACTAGAGCGCTGCCTGGGAATCTTGACCGGCCCCAGTAGTAGTTTCGAATCCTGCTCTGATATATATATACGTATATAAATAATAGATGAGTTTTGATGTCTTACCTTATAATAAATTTAATATTGACTAATTAACGTTCTACATTTAATGTGAAGGTACAAGCTGGCACTAGCGTAGTTTCTTTTTCGATTTTAAACAATATAAATGCCCCTAAACTAGGCAGGTCGTTTACCCTTCAGGACCCAGGACTTTTATTTACGTTACACAGCCAAAAGCGTCACAGTACACTTAGGTGAGTACACACACACAAACACACTGACGACACTGGAGGACAGGAGAGATAGGGGGGACATGATAACGACATACAAAATACTGAGAGGAATTGACAAGGTGGACAAAGGCAGGATGTTCCAGAGATGGGGCACAGCAACAAGGGGACACAGAAGTTGAACACTCAGATGAATCACAGGGATGTTAGGAAGTATTTCTTCAGCCACAGAGTAGTCAGGAAGTGGAATAGTTTGGGAAGCGATCTAGTGGAGGCAGGATCCATACATAGCTTTAAGCAGAGGTATGTTAAAGCTCACGGTTCAGGGAGAGTGACCTAGTAGCGACCAGTGAAGAGGCGGGGCCAGGAGCTAGGACCCGACCCCTGCAACCTCAACTAGGTGAGTACAACTAGGTGAGTACACACGGAAACACATCTTTTCCCTCTAGCTCCCTTCCCACTCTTTCTCCACCCTTCCATCACTCTCCCTGTTATTCTCCCAACCTCTTACCCCCTTACAACCCTCCACGTCCCACACACACACACCTAAAGCACACCTAAAAAAATGGTGGCTTGGAGATGAATGGTTTTGGTAAGGAAGAATGGATGGCAGAGCAATGCAAAAGGATGGAACATGAGTGGGAGTGCAAATTAGATGAGTTTTTCTGCAAAAATGGAGAAAAGGATAGAGATAGGGCTGTCTGTGAAATTCGAAAAGAGGTTGGAGGAGGAGAGGAAGAAATGGGAGTCACAAGTCGGAGCTGCGGTAGCCAGGATAAGGCCCTAGAATATGAGATAAGTAGGCTGAAGCGAGTTAAAGAGGTACTGACCAGAGGAGATACAGCATCTGAAGCTGGTATACCCCTACTGAGTGAGGGGCCCAATGGGAAGTAGACATAACTTACTCTAAGGCCCTATCAGCCTGCCAAGCAGGGCTGGGGGCAGGGATGGTGGTGAGGGATAGGGGTGAAGGTAGACAGGGGGGATAGGTCATTTGCAGAGGCACCACCATGCCACCAAGAGCTACTGGAAAAATAAGGAAGAAAATGGCCAAGTACAAACAGGAACCAGAGACACAGAGTGAGAGGCAGTGAGAGGAGGAGAGGGCAAAGTCAGTGTTTACTCATGGGCTTCAGGAGATTGAGGGAAGGACACACAATGAAAGACGGCAGATAGAAAGACAGAAGATTGAAAATATCATCAAAGAAATAGGCAAAGAGGACATGTATGAGATTGTAAATTTTCTGAAAATAGGGGGGTACTTGAAGGGGAGAAAATGGCCGGTGAAGCTGATTTTCAGGACAGAAACAGTGTGAAACAGGATCCAGCAAGAGAAACCATAGTTGAAGGAATCATCAGCATACAAGACTGTGTTCCTAGACCGAGACAGAACAAAAACAGAGAGAGGACATAAAAGTGAGAGGAGCTAGGAAAAGAGACAAGGACAGAATCAGCAGAGGACAACCAGAGCAACAAGAGCAAGCACACAGAACAATCCCCAGAACCCCACAACCAAACATGCTATCCCAACATAGACCACAATCCACACTTACAGCCCCCACCCCACACTACACTGTAGAATCCCACAGCACACAGCCAGGTTCTTCCCCCCTCTCAGACCCCCCAAAACACCGTGTCGGACAGGAAACTGAAGGTATGGTACACCAAAGCTGATGGAATAACGAAACAGTGGGAGTGGCGGCACGAAGAGTCGGAGAGGCATCACAGGATATCATAGCCCTCATTGAAACCAAGCTCACAGGGATGATAACAGACGCCATCCTTCCAACGGGATATCAGATCCTGAGGAAAGACAGAGGGAACAGGGAGGGGTGGAGGAGTGGCACTGCTGATCAAAAACTGATGGGAATTTGATGAGCTGGAGAGAGGAGACAGAGGAGAAGCAAGAGAATCATAATACAAACACTTCAGTCTGGTGGCCCCAAGGTGGTAATTGCAGTGATGTATAACCCACCACAAAACAGCATGAGGCCAAGGCAAAAGTATGATGAGAGTAATAGAGCGATGGTCGAAACACTGGCCGAAGTGGCCAGAAGGGCTCATGTGAGCAGGCCAAAGCTACTGATCATGGGTGACTTCAACCACAGGTTAATCGATTGGGAGAACTTGGAGCCATTTGCAACCAAGAAACACGGAGGGCTAAGATGATGGAGGTGGTACTGGAAAACCTCATGTACCAACTCGTAAGGGACACTACCAGAGAGAGAAGAGAGGACGAACCAGCGAGACTGGACGTAGTATTCACATTGAGTAGTGCAGATAATGAGGACATCACATATGAAAGACCCCCTAGGGCCAGTGATCATGTGGTTCTGAGCTTCGAACACATAGTAGAGTTACAAGTGGAGGGGGAAGCAGGAATGGCCGAACAAATGAAGTCAAACTACAAGAAAGAGGACAATGCAGGCATCAAAAACTTCCTGCACAGGGTTCAGTGGGACAGAGAACTGGCAGGGAAGTCAGTAAACGATTTTAAGGAGGGGTTGTACCAAAGGGGGAAAAGGAATAACGAAATGCCCAAAGATCCTGGGGTTTCACTCAAAGTCAAGGGGGCAAAAAGGAAGGTGCAGGAAGGATGAAGTAAAAAGGGTGAAGGCCCCCACGAGAATTTATAGGCGGGTCATAACCCAAAATTTGAATAAACACAGGTAAGAAGGGGCCCCAAAGACAATACGAGAATGACATGCATGAAAGCCAAATTGACATAAAGGGTGTTGTAAAGCCACACCATGGGGGTACCAAAGCAAGGATCGGGTAATCAGGCTGGAAAAAGGGAAAGTTTTTACAGAGGGACAAAAGGGGCCCCAAAAAGGGGAGAGGGGGAAACACCATAAAGTGTTGGAACAATACATACAACTGTGGAAGCGTAAAGAGACTGTTAAGCGAGCTAGTATTTAAAGGTATGGGGGCCCAGGGGTCATGAGAGAGGGAGCGAGGCCTTTTGCCCACTAACAACAATATTCAACACTTTTATCGAAACGGGGCGATACCTGAAGAGGGAAAGAAGAAAAATGTAGCCCCAGTTCTTAAAAAAAGGAGAGAGACCAAAGTTAAACACAGCCAGTGTCACTGAGTGTAAGCATGAAAGGGCCCGGAGAAGATTACAGGGGGGAGTGGTGGAGCACCTAAAAACTTATAATGACACCAGCAGGGTTTTTGGGGCGGAAATCTTGATCATAAACCTTTGGAGTTCTAGACAGGGGCGGCAGAAAGACAAGAGAGAAAGGGGTAGGAAATTTGCATTTTCTTGAACTGTAAGAAAGCGTTTGACAAAGTTCCACACAAGAGATTTTGCAAAAGCGGGAGGACCAGGCAGGGAAACGGGTAAGCCCAAAAATTGGATCGGAAATACCTGTGGGGAAGACAAAAGGAGTCTATTGTGGAAAGGGTGTCAGAGTGGGCGCCTGTAACGAGTCGGGGCCACAGGATCAGTCCCAAGGACGGTTCTGTTTTGGTAGGAAGGAAAGACTTGACGGCCCCTGTTTGCTGATGTGTGAATTTGATGAGAAAATTAAAGGGGCGAGGACCATGCAGAACTACGAGGGAGGGAAGGTGCGGCCTGGCCAGCAACGGCCCTGGAGTTAGCCCACAGATGCAAAGTAAGAAGATTGGGAAAGGGCAAAAAAGACCACAGACGGAGTACAGACTGGGGGCCCGATTTAAAAACCTCACTCAAGGAAAGGATTTGGGGGTGATTTAAAACACCAGCCACCCCTGAGGTGTAAAACAAAAATACCTCCTGCAGAATAGGGGCGCTGGGGAAAACAAAGAACAGCATTCCGACATCTAATAAGGAGTCATTCAGGCCCTGTACACCGGTACGTTAGGCCTATTGGAGTATGCAGGCCATTTGGAAACCCCTCATCTAGCCAAGCATGAAAGGGGAAATAGAGGAAGGGCAGTTTTTTGAAAGAAGACTGTCCGGAGTTAATGGGTAATCCAAGGGGAGGGTTTAAGGGGGAAATTAAATTTTGCGACATTGACGCAGGAAGTGGGGTGGATATGATAGCGACTTTTAAAAAATACTGGGGGAAATTGACAAGGGGGGTCGAGACAGGATTTTTCCGGGAATTGGACACGGCAACAAGGGGAACATTTGGAAGTTGAAGAACCTGTAAACCATAGGGTTTTTGGAAGTATTTGTTAGATTTGTCGGGAATGGTAGTCGGGGAAAAGTGTTATTGTGGAGGCAGGATCCAACATAGCTTTTAAAAAAGGTAGATAAAGCTCATGGAGGGGAAGATGACCCGAGTAGGGGGCCGTGAAAAGGCGAGGCCAGAAGCTGTGCCGCCCCCGAAAACAAAACTGGTGAGTACCCCAAACACCACACAACACACACACCACACACACACCCCACACAAAAACCCACACACACACACAAACCTGTCCTCTAAAAATTAACAAAAAAGCACAAAACCCTGATTGGAAATCAACAAAAAAACTCACAATGGGAGAAGAAGCGTGTAGCTCCTGTCTCCTATATGCCGGTTATGTGTTTTGTACAGTCTGCTCTTTTTTTCCCTTTTTTCCCTCTCCCCCCCCCCCCTCGTTTCCCCCCCCCCCTTAACCCAAAAAAACACCGAGCATGCCAAACCTTTAAACAAACCCAGGACACAGCGCAGCATCCGCTTGTTTACCTCTGTGCTCTCTCATGATAGGTCGGCGCCCCCCTATTCACTTACATCCCCCCTTTGGATGCGCTAAAACTGCATTAACCCCTTTCCATGTCACGCTGGTTTAATTTAAAGAAAAAGGTTTAATTTTTTTACAACTAATATGTATGACAGTAATTCTTATTATCGGATTATTGTTTAGGCAATTTCACATAAAAAATCATTAAATATTGCTTATAACTTGCATGGTTTTAAATTTTTCAAAATTATCTTCAATCATTTTTGGAATGAAATCTCTGTCAAGATAGTATATTATGAAATAATAATAATAATAATAATAATAAAAATAATAATAATTTTAATAATAATAATAATAAAATAATAAAAACAGTGTACCTTTTCCGAACCAGTTACCAGTAGTGACTCATACCAACCGTCTGTGTGAAAACACTGATGTTATTTACGTTGCGCTGACCATTCATGTTTTTTTAAAACACCGCCACCCTCTAGGCCTGTGGGTCAGTTGAGATAGAGAGCAGAGGAGGCGGGCACTGTTTGGGGTTCCCATACTTTTGTTATAATTAAGGTACTAACCAGCCCACGTGATGCTTTTACCCCATCCACTTTATCGAACCCAATGACAAATTGGTGGGCAGCGGTGTGGGGGGTTTTTTCGGGGGATTTCAGGTTAGAAGATTTTTTTGGGGGTGCCGGCAGGTCAGAGGTTTAACCTACCACCTCCCGCTAGCCGCTTCCCTCCTCTCCTCCACCCGTGTGCTTAGCCTGAAAAAACCCGTTCCAGCCGTTTTTTTTAAGCTTCCTGGCTTGTTGTGTGTTTAATTTTCTTAATTTGGGGGTTGACCCGGAAAAGCAATTAAGCCAGTCAGTAAGCCCGACTGTGGAAGTGAGCGCTATCATCCTTCTCCTGTCTCCACCTGCTCCCATGCTGTGTGCAACGTTTACACGTTTCCGTCAGCTTTTTCGTGGGGGTTTAAACCAGCAGACAACCCCGCTTCGAACCCAGTGAAGAGAGAAGTAAGCCACCAATTCCCCTGAAGTATGTCTCTATATCGCTTTGTGCTCCCCCGTTGGAGCTAAGGTGGTCTTCCCATCCTTTTGGTATGTGGCTTAGTTAAGCACCTAGGCTGTGGTGGTGAGAAGTGTGTGAAGTGAAAGTGCACAGGGCCGCTTGTTCCTCCCCCACCACCACCCCCTCACCAGCCACCCCCTCACCTCCTCATCTACCTGTGGGGTTTTTTCCACCCTTGTACCCGGGGCCCTTTAAAGTTTTGGCTCACATAATTTTGGGCAAGAGATTGTAGCTGACGCCAACGATAAAGCATTATGTGAGTTCACCTGAAAGTGCATTTTTCACGACAACAGTGTGAGTGAGGAGGAAAACACACCCGCCCCAGGCCTTCTTCCCCTTTCACTGACCCCGTCTACCACCCAGACTTTTATGATAATTTTTTAGAGACATTTTCCTTGCATTTTAAAAACTTTTTCATATGTGAGAATTTTTAGGTACGGATTTCTTGTGTACTCTAAGCCTTGTGTTTTCAGGGGTAGCTCAGTGCTTCTTTGACTAATTTTTTTTTGCAAAATTTTTTAGGTTATCTTCATCTCTGTGTTTCCTTTTATATTTTTTTATCTGGTTTTTTATGCCCCCGTCTGTGTAAGTATTATTGTGTAGGTCCATCAGTCACCTGTGTAAGTAAATTTATTTTTTTTTTATCTTGTTTCTTTCGCATCGTATTCTCCATATTTGTCATTGTAGTGTGCGTGATATTCCCCAGTATATAAATTTTCCCTTTATTTCTAGGAAACCCCTTTTTTTTTTATTTTTTTTTCGTTTTTCCAGCACTTATTTCCCCTTTATTTTTTCGCAGACTCGTGTACAATTATTTTTGGCAGCAATTTTTTTCGTATCAGTCACAGCAAATTTTGTTGAAGAACAAATTGATAAATAAGTGTACAAAACCTTGTTTTGTGTGCCCCGCCACTTGTAAGTGTTGTGGCCCGCCCCCTGTAATGTTGTGTCCCCGCCACTTGGGAGTGTTGTGTGTTCCGCCACTTGTAAATGTTGTGT
>NC_069477.1:24280674-24335015 GCF_026875155.1 Cherax quadricarinatus | reverse complement strand
CAAGTGGGGGCACCAAACACTTACAAGGGGCGGGCACACACAACACTTACAAGTGCGGGGCACACACAACACTTACAAGTGGCAGAGCGCACACAACACTTACAAGTGGCAGGGTACATACAACACTCACAAGTGGCAGGGCACACACAACACTTACAAGTGGCAGGTCACACAACACTTACAAGTGGCGGGCACACACAACACTTACAAGTGGCAGGGCACACGCAGCACTTACAAGTGGCAGGGCACACACAACACTTACAAGTGGCGGGCACACAACACTTACAAGTGGCAGGGCACACAACACTTACAAGTGGCGGGGCACACAGCATTCACAAGTGGCGGGGCACACAACACTCGCAAGTGGCGGTTCACACAACACTCACAAGTGGCGGTTCACACAACACTCACAAGTGGCGGGGCAAACAACACTCACAAGTGGCGGGGCACACAACACTCACAAGTGGCGGGGCACACACAACACTTACAAGTGGCAGGGCACACAACACTCACAAGTGGCGGGGCACACAACACTTACAAGTGGCGGGGCACACAACACTCACAAGTGGCGGGCACACACAACACTTAGAAGTGGCGGGGCACACAACACTCACAAGTTGCGGGGCACACAACACTCACAAGTGGCGGGCACACAACACTCACAAGTGGCGGGCACACAACACTCACAAGTGGCGGGCACACACAACAAGGATTGTACACTTATTTATCAATTATGTTCTTGCAACAAAATCTTGCTGTGACTGATACGACAAAAATTGCTGCCAAAAATAATGGTACACGAGTCTGTGAAAAAATCAAGGGAATGAGACTGCTGGACAAACGAAAAAAAAAATAAAAAAAAAGATACATAGAAATAAATGGATAATTTAGTATACTGGGTGAATATCACTGCATCAACTACAATAATGACAAATACTGGAGAATACGATGCTGAAGGAACACAAGATAAAAAAATGAATGAATTACTTCACACAGTGACTGACTGGTACACTACACAATAATACTTACTACAGACTGAGGGTAGCATAAAAAACACAGATAAAAAAATATAAAAGTGAAACACGAGAGATGAGAGATTACACTGAAAAATATTGCAAAAATAATGAGTCAAAGAAACACTGAGTCTACGCTGAAAACACAAGGCTTAGAGTACACAAGAAATTCACTGTACACTGAAATTCTCACACACGCAAATGTCTTTAAATGCAAGGAAAATGTCTCTAAACAATTATCACTGAAGTCTGGAGTGGTAGACGGGGTGACGAGTGATAAGGGGAAGAAGGTCCTGTTTGCGGGTGGTGATTCCTCCTACACTCACACTGTTGTCGTGAAGAAATGCGCTTTCTAGGTGAACTCACATAACTGGCTTTATCGTTGGCGCTCAGCTACAATCTCTTGACCAATTATGTGAGCCAAAACAGTACTAGGACCCGGTACAAGGGTGGAAAAAATCCACAGGTAGATGAGGTGGGTGAGTGGGTGGCTGGTGATGGTGGTGGTGGTGGGGGCAGTGGAACAAGCTGGCCCTGTGCACTTTCACTGTCACACACTTCTCACCACGCACAGCCTCCAGGTGGCTTAACTAAGCCACATATGCCACAAGGATGGTGAAGACCACTCTTAGCATCCAACTGGGAGCACAAAGCGATATAGGAGACAATACTTCAGGGGAATTTGCATGGTTACTTTCTTCTCAGCTGGGTTGGGAAGCGGGTGTCATGCTGGCTTAACCCCGACAATACTACGGGGAAACGGTAACGATCACCCGCATGAAGGACAGGGGAGACGGGAGACAGGCTGATAGGCTCACTTCCACATCTGGCTTACTGACTGGCTTAATTAAAAAACCCGGAAAACCCCCGGAGTTGAAGAAATTAACACACAAAACAAAGGGCCGGAACTTGAAAAAACGGTGCAATGGTTTGCGGGCTGAAGCGACACAGGGTGGGGGAAAGGAGGGTAAGCGCTCTGGAGGGGGTAGGTTCACCTCTGACCTCCGGTACCCCAAAAAACAATCTTCTAAGTCTAAAAACCCGTAAATCCAGGGCCCCACACCGCTGTCCCCAATTTGTCATTGGGTTCGAAAAGGGTGGATGGGTAAAAGCACCACGTGGGCGGGTTAGTACCTATAATTATAACGAAAAGAGGGGAACCCCATCAGTCGCCCTGCCTTCTTGCTCTCATCTCAACTGACCCACCAGTGCCTAAGGGTGAGGGGTTTTTTAAAAACAGCTAGGCACAGCAACGTGAATAACTGTGATTCACACAGAGGGTTGGTAGTGAGTCATCTACTGTTTTAAACCTGGTACTACTGAGATTTTATATTTTATTATTTTTATTTTTTATTATTTTTATTATTATTTTTTATTATTATTATTATTATTTCAAAAATACGTATCTTGAAGGAGTCATTCCAAAAATGAAAGAAATAATTTTGAATAATTAACGTCGCAATTTAATAAGCAATATTTAAGAATTTTTATGTGTAATTGCTAAAAAATAACCCATAATACGAATTATCTGTTTTTCAGATTAGGTAAAAAATTTTAAAACCCCTTTTCTTTAAATTTTTAAAGCCAGCGTGCATGACGGGTTTTATGCAGTATTAGCGCACTCAGGGGGATTAATAAATACGGGGGAGCAGCCACCTAATGGGGAGAGCCAGAGGTAAAAAAGACGGATCTGCGGCTGTGCCCTGTGGTCTTGTTGTAAAAGGTTTGACTGCTCGATTTTTTCTTTGGGGTTAACGAAATTTTTTGTGGGTTTTTGAAAACGGGGGGCCCAAAAAGAAAAAAGAACAACTGTACAACACAAAACCCGCATATAGGAACGGGAGCTTACGACGCTTCCTCCCCATGTGGAGTTTTTTTGTATTTTTTCCCCAAACACGGTATTGTGCCTTTTTTTTATTTAGAGATAGACAGTTTTGTGGTGTGTGTGTGTGGTGTGTGGTGGTGGTGTGGGGGTGTGTGTGGTGTGTGTGGTACTACCTATTTTGGTTCAGGGGACAGTCACAGCTTCTGGCCTCGCCTTTTTACTGGGCCCTACTCGGGGCATCTTCCCCCTCCTGAGCTTTACGAACCTCTTCTTAAAATTATGTTGGGGCCTGCCTCCCCCAAACACTTCCCCGACTATTCCACTTCCCGACAACCGAAGAATCTTTCCCAAAAATCCCTATGGTTCATCAGGTTTTTCAAATTCCAACCCCGTCCCCCTTTTACGTGTCCAATCCTGGAACACCTTTTTCTGTCCACCCTTTTCATTTTTCTCAGTTTTTTTTAGTCGCTACATACCCCCCCCTATCTCTCCTGTCTTTCCCTGCGTCAATTCCCAAATTTTCCCCTTTCCTCTCCCCTTAGGTATACCCCTTAATCCGGGACTATCTTCTTGCAAACCAAGCCTTCCTCTAGTTTCCTTTAAAGCTTGCAGGGGTTTTTCCCAAATGGCCTGCTACTCCAAATGGGCCTAACGACAAAGGGGTACAGGGTCCTGAAGACCCTTATTAAATGTAGGAATGCTGTTCTTTTGGGTTTTCCCCAGCGCCCCATTCCAGCAGATTTTTTTTTTGTGCACCTAGGAGGGTGGGGTGGTTTTATATCACCCCCAAAATGCCTTTCCTTGAGTGAGGTTTTTAAACTGGCCCCCTGTCTGTACTCCGTCTGTGTCTTCTTTTCCTTTCCCAATCTTTATGACTTTGCACTCTGTGGGGCTGAACTCCCGGAGCCAGTTGCTGGCCAGGGGCCGCACCGTCCAGATCCCTTGTATTCGCATGGGGCCTCGTCCGAAATTTAATTCTTCCCCATCAATTCACATCATCAGCAAAAGGGGGAAAGTCCCAAATTATTTTCCCTTTTCCCTACCCCCGAAACGGAAAACCCGGGCCTTGGACTGATTCCTTTTGGCCCCCTCGCCCCGGCCCCACCTTTACACCCCGCCCCGAACTATCTCCTTTTTGGGGCTTCCCGAAAAGGATTTCCGGGTCCCCAAATTTTGTGTCTTTCCCTGTTATCCCTGCCTGGTCCTCCAGCTTTTGCAATAATCTCTTGTGTGGAACTTTGTCAAACGCTTTCTTACAGTTCAAGAAAATGCAATCTACCTACCCCTTTCTCTCTTGTCTTACTGCCGTCACCCTGTCATAGAACTCCAGATGGTTTATGATGCAAGATTTCCCGCCCCAGAAACCATGCTGGCTGTCATTGATAAGCTTTCTAGGTGCTCCACCACTCCTCTCCTGATAATCTTCTCCATGACCTTGCATGCTATACACATCAGTGACACTGGTCTGTAGTTTAATGCTTCGTGTCTCTCTTCTTTTTTTAAGAACTGGGACTACATTTACTCTCTTCCATACTTCAGGTAGTCGCCCTGTTTCGATAGACGTGTTGAAGATTGTTGTTAGTGGTGCACAAAGCGCCTCTGCTCCCTCTCTCATGACCCATGGACCCCCATCACCTTTAAGGTATCTAGTTCGCTTAACAGTCTCTTTACTGCTTCCACAGTTGTATGTATTGTGTCCAACACTTGATGGTGTACCCCACCTCTCCACCTTTTTGGAGGCCCTTCTGTCTCCTCTGCGAACACTTCCTTTCTCAGCCTGATTACCTGATCCTTGACTGTTGGTACCCTCCTGGTGTGGCTTTACAACACCTTTGGGTCAGATTTGGCTTTCACTGCTATGTCATTCTCGTATTGTCTTTGGGCCTCACTTCTTACCTGTGTTTATTCAATTCTGGCTCTACGACTGCTCTCATAATTCTCTTGGGTCCTTCACCTTCTATACTTCATCCATTCCCTAGCACACTTCCTTTTGGCCTCCTTGCACATTTGAGTGAACCACAGGCTCATCTTGGCCATTTCGTTATTCCTGTTACCCTTAGGTACAAACCTCTCCTTAACTCGTTTACTGACTTCCCTGCCAGTTCTCTGTCCCACTGAACCCTGTGCAGGAAGTTTTTCATGCCTGCATGGTCCTCTTTCTTGTAGTTTGACTTCATTTGTTCGGCCATTCCTGCTTCCCCCTCCACTTGTAACTCTACTATTTGTTCGAAGCTCAGAACCACATGATCACTGGCCCTAGGGGGTCTTTCATATGTGATGTCCTCAATATCTGCACTACTCAATGTGAATACTACGTCCAGTCTCGCTGGTTCGTCCTCTCTTCTCTCTCTGGTAGTGTCCCTTACGAGTTGGTACATGAGGTTTTCCAGTACCACCTCCATCATCTTAGCCCTCCGTGTTTCTTGGTTGCAAATGGCTCCAAGTTCTCCCAATCGATTAACCTGTGGTTGAAGTCACCCATGATCAGTAGCTTTGCCCTGCTCACATGAGCCCTTCTGGCCACTTCGGCCAGTGTTTCTACCATACTCTAATCATACTTTTGCCTTGGCCTCCTGCTGTTTTGTGGTGGGTTATACATCACTGCAATTACCACCCTGGGGCCTCCAGACTGAAGTGTTTGTATTATGAATCTCTTGCTTCTCCTCTGTCTCCTCTCTCCAGCTCATCAAATTCCCATCAGTTTTTGATCAGCAGTGCCACTCCTCCACCCCTCCCTGTTCCCTCTGGCGTCTGTTATCATCCCTGTGAGCTTGGTTTCAGTGAGGGCTATGATATCCTGTGATGCCTCTCCGACTCTTCGTGCCGCCACTCCCACTGTTTCGTTATTCCATCAGTTTTGGTGTACCATACCTTTAGTTTCCTGTCCAACACGGTGTTTTGGGGGGTCTGAGAGGGTGGGGAACCTGGCTGTGTGCTGTGGGATTCTACAGTGTAGTGTGGGGTGGGGGCTGTAAGTGTGGATTGTGGTCTATGTTGGGATAGCATGTTTGGTTGTGGGGTTCTGGGGATTGTTCTGTGTGCTTGCTCTTGTTGCTCTGGTTGTCCTCTGCTGATTCTGTCCTTGTCTCTTTTCCTAGCTCCTCTCACTTTTATGTCCTCTCTCTGTTTTTGTTCTGTCTCGGTCTAGGAACACCGTCTTGTATGCTGATGATTCCTTCAACTATGGTTTCTCTTGCTGGATCCTGTTTCACACTGCTTCTGTCCTGAAAATCAGCTTCACCGGCCATTTTCTCCCCTTCAAGTACCCCCCTATTTTCAGAAAATTTACAATCTCATACATGTCCTCTTTGCCTATTTCTTTCATGATATTTTCAATCTTCTGTCTTTCTATCTACCGTCTTTCATTGTGTGTCCTTCCCTCAATCTCCTGAAGCCCATGAATAAACACTGACTTTGCCCTCTCCTCCTCTCATTGCCTCTCCCTCTGTGTCTCTGGTTCCTGTTTGTACTTGGCCATTTTCTTCCTTATTTTTCCAGTAGCTCTTGGTGGCATGGTCGTGCCTCTGCAAATGACCTATGCCCCCTGTCTACCTTCACCCCTATCCCTCACCACCATCCCTGCTCCCAGCTGCTCTCTCCCTTCAATCCCCAGCCCTGCTTGGCGGGCTGATAGGGCCTTAGAGTAAGTTATGTCTACTTCCCATTGGGCCCCTCACTCAGTAGGGGTATACCAGCTTCAGATGCTGTATCTCCTCTGGTCAATATCTCTTTAACTCGCTTCAGCCTACTTATCTCATATTCTAGGGCCTTATCCTGGCTACCGCAGCTTCGACTTGTGACTCCCATTTCTTCCTCTCCTCCTCCAACCTCTTTTCGAATTTCACAGACAGCCCTATCTCTATCCTTTTCTCCATTTTTGCAGAAAAACTCATCTAATTTGCTCTCCCACTCATGTTCCATCCTTTTGCATTGCTCTGCCATCCATTCTTCCTTACCAAAACCATTCATCTCCAAGCCACCATTTTTTTTTTGGTGTGCTTTAGGTGTGTGTGTGTGGGACGTGGAGGGTTGTAACGGGGGAAGAGGTTGGGAGAGGAACAGGGAGAGTGATGGAAGGGTGGAGAAAGAGTGGGAAGGGAGCTAGAGGGAAAAGATGTGTTTCCGTGTGTACTCACCTAGTTGTACTCACCTAGTTGAGGTTGCAGGGGTCGGGTCCTAGCTCCTGGCCCCGCCTCTTCACTGGTCGCTACTAGGTCACTCTCCCTGAACCGTGAGCTTTATCATACCTCTGCTTAAAGCTATGTATGGATCCTGCCTCCACTAGATCGCTTCCCAAACTATTCCACTTCCTGACTACTCTGTGGCTGAAGAAATACTTCCTAACATCCCTGTGATTCATCTGAGTGTTCAACTTCTGTGTCCCCTTGTTGCTGTGCCCCATCTCTGGAACATCCTGTCTTTGTCCACCTTGTCAATTCCTCTCAGTATTTTGTATGTCGTTATCATGTCCCCCTATCTCTCCTGTCCTCCAGTGTCGTCAGTGTGTTTGTGTGTGTGTGTACTCACCTAAGTGTACTGTGACGCTTTTGGCTGTTTAACGTAAATAAAAGTCCTGGGTCCTGAAGGGTAAACGACCTGCCTAGTTTAGGGGCATTTATATTGTTTAAAATCGAAAAAGAAACCACGCTAGTGCCAGCTTGTACCTTCACATTAAATGTAGAACGTTAATTAGTCAATATTAAATTTATTATAAGTTAAGACATCAAAACTCATCTATTATTTATATACGTATATATATATCAGAGCAGGATTCGAAACTACTACTGGGGCCGGTCAAGATTCCCAGGCAGCGCTCTAGTCCACTCTGCCACACAAATGCCACATAGACTGGGCAGCCTGGCTCACAAACCATGTTGTTTCCCAGCCCGTGCACAACAGTGAGCCTCAAGCAGGGATTCAAGCTATTTCAGTCCTGCTGACTGCGATCTTAGTATACACCAGCTTATTTATGCGTGGTGCATTGATATAAAAATCGCTTGAGAGGTCAGAACATACAGGAGAAAATTGAAATAGCTTTAATTCATGCTTGAGGCTCACTGCCTTGCCCGGGCTGAGAAAGAAATATGGCTTGTAAACCAGGCTGCCCAGTCTATGTGGCATTTGTGTGGCCGAGTGGACTAGAGCACTCCCTGGGAATCTTGACCGTCCCCAGTAGTAGTTTCGAATCCTGTTGACTGGTATCTTTCTTTGTATATACCCGCCTGTTTCTACGTACATATACCACATACAACCTACTCTATCACATACCGACATCACCACATTCGAGTTTACCTTTATCCAGTACTCACATTAGCTCACTAGCACACTGCTACTAGTGAGTAAAAAAACCATAATTATTTATAAACAGACAGGCTTCATGATATCTTCCCCCCCCCCCTCCTTCTGCTGGCTGCTCAACCTGTAGGCTGTAAAAGCACTCACCCAAAATTAAACAGGCCTCTGCACACTAGGGCCTTAAACCAATAAACTAACCTGTGGTTTATAAACTTACATAAAAAAGCAGCATCCCTACAAAAACAAACCATGACATCTTAGGACATCTTGCTGCAGGTGCTGAGCTCCACAAACTACCTCACACACACAACTCACTCTCCCCTCCTGTCTACGCTGACTGACCACGAATAATACACGTCTGGTTTCAGAACGAATCCCAGAAAGTAACATATCAACCGTTTTTCTTTTTACATTATTCACTAACACACTATGTTATAAATACACTACATAATAGTAATCACCTAATTGTGGTTGCAGGGGTCGATTCATAGCTCCTGGCCCCGACTCTTCACTGATCGCTTCTAGGTTCACACTCTCCCTGTTCCATGAGCTTTGTCATACTTCTTCTTAAAGCTTTGTATGGTACCTACCTCCACTATCTCACTTTCCAGACTTTTCCACTTCCTGACAACTATATGGCTGAAGTAATATTAACATCCCTGTAACATATCTGATTCTTTAACTTCTAAATGTGACTCCTTGATGGTGTGTCCAATCTCTGGAACATCCTGTCTCTGTCCATCTTATCAATTCCTCTCAGTACTTTATATGTCATTATCATGTCTTCCCTGTCCCTCCTGTCCTCTAGTGTCTCTTAACCTCTCCTCGTAGGACATGTCCGTTAGCTCCAGAACTAGTCTCGTTTGCAAACCTATGCACATTCCAAGTATCCTGACGTATTTGATCAGGTGAAGGATGCCAACTGGAGCTGCATATTCCAATATGGGGCTGACGCACTGAGATGTTGGAATTTTATTCTTAGGTTCGCTATGTTGTAGCAGTTATTTGGTAGATGTGCCCCTCAGGAGATAGGCTCGGTATTATACACACTCCAAAATCCTTTTCCTTGAGTGTAGTTTGTAGTCTTTGGTCCCCTAGACTGTAATCTGTCTGTAGTCTTCTTTACCTTTCCCAATCTTCATGACTCTGCACTTAGTAGGGCTGAACTACAGGAGCCAGTTGCTGGACCTGGTCTGCAGCCTGTCCAGATACCTCTGTAGTGCTGCCTAGTCGTCCTCCAACTGCGTTCTCCTCATTAACTTCATGTCGTCTCCAAACAGGGACACTTCCTTCATGTCTTTCACATATAATAGGAATTGCACTGGTCCCTGGAGTAGCGCCTCTGAAACCCCGTTCGTCACAGCCTCCCACTCTGACACCTCATCACGTACCATGACTCGCCGCTGCCTTCCCGTCGTTTATTCTCCGATCCATTGTAGCGTCTTCCCTGTTATACCTACCTGGTCCTCCAGCTTTTGCACTAGTCTCTTGTGTTGAACTTTGTCAAAAACCTTCTTGCAGTCCAAGAAAACGCAATCTACCCACCCCAATCTCTCTCTCTTGTCTTACCACTGTCACCTTGTCATAGAATTCTAGTAGGTTTGTGACAGAGAATATCCCGTCTCTGCATCCGTTCTGGTTGCCATTTGTAAGCTCATTTCTGTCTAGGGGGTCCACCACTCTTCGTCTGATAATTTTCTCCATGACTCTGCATATAGTACATGTTAGTGACACTGGTCTGTAGCTTCATGTTGAGTGTCTGTCCCCTTTTTTAAAAATTTTGACTACATTTGCTGTCTTCCATAACTCAGGTAGTCGCCCTGTTTCGATAGATGTTTTGAGCATTGTTATCCGGCCCCATTGCTTTTAGGGTATCTAGTTCGCTTAGCAGCCTCTTCACCTCCTCCTCGGATGTATGTATCGTATCCAGCACTTGTTGGTTTTTCCCACCTCTCCGTCTTTCTGGAGTCCTTATCGTCTACACTATGAATAGTACTTTGAATATCATGTCGAGCTCCTCACCCAGATTACCTGGCCTTTGCTTGTTGTTTTCTTCCTCACGTGACTGAACAACAGCTTCGGGTCAGACTTGACTTTCTCTGCTATGTGATTTTCGTATTCTTGTTGGGCTTCCCTCCTTACCTGTGCATATACATATTTTTTGCTCTTCGACTACTCTCATTTTTCTCATGGGTCCTTTGTCTTCTATACTCCTTAAATTCTCTAGCTCACTTGGTTTTAGTCTCTCTACACTTCTGGGTGAACCAAGGGCTCTTTCTGGCCTTCTCATCATGTCTGTTTCCCTTGGTTACAATCCTCTCCTCCGCTTCCTAGCATATTGATGTCATGTATTCCATAATCTCATTTACAGTTTTCCCTCCCAGTTTTCTGTCACACTGGACTTCGTGCAGGAAATACATCATGTCTGGGTAGTCCCCTCTCTTATAGTTTTGCTTCACTTTTCCTTCTTCCCCCTCTACTTGTAACTCTACTAAGGATTCGAAGTTGAGAACCACGTGATCACTAGCTCCGACTGGCCTTTCGTGTGTTATCATCAATAGGTGCACTTCTTAAGGGGAATGCAAGGTCCAGTCTTGCTGGTTCATCCTCTCTTCTCACTCTCTGGTAGTATCCCTAACGTGTTAATCCATGAGGTTTTCCAGTACCATCTCCAGCACATTAACTCTCCACGTTTCTGTGCCCCTATGTGGCTCCAGGTTTTACCAGTCGATTTCTATGTGATTCAAGTCACCCTCAACCCATAGCTTTGCCCTGCCCACATGGGCTTTCTGGCCACTTTAGCCAGTGTATCAACTAACTGTTACTCTTATTATATTCTTGGCTTAGCCTCCTGCTATTCTGTAGTGGGTTATACATCACTGCAATCACCACCTAGGGACCCCCCTGGTTCCTATTATGTAGTCCCTTGCTTCTCCTCTGTTCCCTCTCTCCAACTCCTCAAAATTCTATTTGTTTTTGATGAGCAGTGCCACTCCTCCACCCACCTTGTTCCCTCTGTCTTTCCTCGGGATCTGTTATCAAGTTGGAAAGATGGCATTTGTCATCATTCCTGAGAGCTTGGTTTCTCTGAGGGTTATGATGCCTGGTGATGTCTCTGTGATTCTTGCATGCCACTCCTTCCACTTATTCGTTGTGAGTGTGGGCTGTGTGTTTAGCTGCTAGCTTTTGAAGGTGGTTCTATAGGTGTGTGCATACTCTGCTCCACTCGACTCTTGTTCTTCTGTACTGACTCTAGCCTTGTCTCTCTTTCAAGCCCCTTTCTTCTCTTTGTCCTCTCAGCTGTTGTCGTTCTGTCCTCGTTCTGTCACGTTCTAGGAACACCTTCCAGTGTGAGACAGGATCCTGCAGGATCCTGTCTCACACCGTTTTTGTCTTGAAAATTAATTTGACTGGCCGGTTACTCTCCTTCGATTACTCCCCATTTCTCTGAAAAATTATTAGCTTAAACATGTCCTTCTCCCCTGCTTGATGATATTTTAAATTTCTTGTTTTTCTTTCTGTTGTCCCAAATAGTAATTCCTGCTTCATATTTGCAAATATTCATGGTCTGAAATCAAATAAAAACGACGAAGTTATGTCAGCGGGCTCCTATCAGAAGAGAATGCCATGTCTGGGGAATTTGCAGAAACACACACAAGGGATGTTTTGGACGGAGAGATAAAGATAGAAAACTATAACATGTATAGATGTAATGAATTAATAGGTCACAGAGAGGAGCAGGACTCTATGTAAATGATACTCTCTGTTGCACAGAAGTGCTGAATTCTATGAATGATAGAGTAGAAATTTTAGGCAATAAAGTTGAAAATAGGAATTTGGTAATTATCCTAGTTTATAAACCTCCATCAGCAACTGCTGAGGAATTCACAGATCAGATCAGTTAAGGAAGACAGACAGCTACCTGGATAGGCTAGAAAATCCCACTCCAAATATTTTACACCTTGGAGATTTTAATCTTCCTCGTGTAAAATGGAAGATGGTGCAACGAAATGTTATACCAGAATTATCTCCAGGAAGCAGCCTGGCTCAACAGGCACTTACTAGGGAACTAATGAGGCTTTGTGAAAAGTACTCATTGAACCAACAGATAACTGATCCCACTAGAAATGAAAATACCCTGAATTTCATATTCATAAACAAACGAGGAACTAATTAGAGACATAACATTTACTAAACAATATACTCTGATCACAAAATTATAAAAGTTCAAACGAGTATTATCTGAGGGTTAGGAAAATGTATCGCTAATGTTCGAGACGGGATGTTCTGTAAGCTTAATCTTTACTACCATAGAATTGATTGGAAAAAAATAAACCAAGAGCTATCAGTTTTATCCTGGGAATCAGACATGAGCACTCTAAATCCCCACCAGTGCTTAGAGAAGCTGAATATAGAAGCATACAATGTATAAAGCATTTACCATTGAGGAAACCCAGATGATCAGATATAGACAGAGAGCGTAGGAGGATGGTACAGAAGAAAACGGGTTACAGAATTTCTTAAAAATCTCAAATATTTCGCAACAGAGGACAGATAGTCGTTGCCGAGAGATCACTGAATTAAAGCAAAAACTTAAGATGTCATACCTAACAGAAGAATTCCAAAAGAAACAAAGGGTTATACAGGATATTGCAAGAAACCCAAAATATTTCTGTTCCTATCGAAGCTGTAGAATTGGACCATTATTGAGAGGAGATTCGTATACTGACGTTGAACAAGAAATGAGTCGGTGTTCAACAGCCCAGTAAATGACAGCAAAGTAGAAAATGCAGAAATATTTTTCACTTCAGCAGAAGGCCGCGCAAATCAACTAACTGACAATAGTGCAAAACCCATAGATTTTGAGAAAAAAATTGATTAATATGCCCACTCACTCAGCACCTGGGCCAGGTTCATGGAATGATCTATTTATGAAGAAATGTAAAGTACCACTATCACGAGTCCTCTTTATTCTTTGCAGAAAAAGCTTAGAACTGGATGAAATACCGGAGGCCTTAAAGAATGCAGACATAGCTTCCTTGCATAAGGGAGGTAGTAAAGCACTAGCTAAAAATTACAGACCAGTAGCCCTTACTTCTCACATCATAAAAATCTTCGAAAGAGTGATGAGACGGCAGATTACAAATTTCATGGAGCAGCACAACCAGCGTAACCCGAACCAGCATGGTTTTAGAGCAGGACGATCATGTCTGTCACAGCTGCAGAACCATTATGACAGAATTACGGTGGCACTGGAAGACGAGCAAAACGCAGATGTGATTTACACAGATTTTGCAAAGGCGTTTGACAAATGAGATCATGGAGTGATAGCGCACAAAACGAAGGCCATGGACAATGCAGGAAAGGTAGGCAGATTGATTTTAAGGTTCCTAACACACTGAACAGAAAAAGTAGTAGTGAACAGTGCAAGATCCATCATTAGCGAGGTAAAAAATACAGTGCTCCGAGGCACTTTCCTGGAACCTATGCTGTTTCTCATCCTCATACCAGACATACATAAAAACACCAGTCACATTTTTGTATCATTTGCAGACGACACTAAAGTAAGCATGAAAGTCACTGCGGTAGAGGACTCTGAAAAATTACAGGAAGGTATAAGCAGGATTTTCCAGTGGGCAGTGGAGAATAACGTGACGATAATGGTGATAAGTTCCACCTTCTTAGGTATGGAAAGAATGAAGAACTCAAAGTGAACATTATATACAAAACTCAAGAGGGTCACCAAATAGAACGAAAGGAAGACGTAAACGACCTGGGAATAATTATGACATCTCTTTTAAAGACCACGACAGCCAGGAAGATGACGGGGTGGGTACTGAGAACTTTCAAAACAAGCGAAATAATCGCTAGTGCTCCCTCATTTAGAATATTGCTCAGTACTGACGGCCCCGTTCAAAGCAGGAGAAATATCAGAGCTGGAACAAATACAGGGAACGTTTGGGGCTCACATTGAGCCAGTAAAGCACCTAAATTACTGGGAACGCCTGCAAGTATTGAACACATACTCATTGGAGCGGAGGAGAGATATACCTCGAAAGTACTCGAGTGCCTGGTCTCAAATCTGCACACTGCCCTA
Source organism: Cherax quadricarinatus (assembly GCF_026875155.1). Classification (NCBI taxonomy): domain Eukaryota; kingdom Metazoa; phylum Arthropoda; class Malacostraca; order Decapoda; family Parastacidae; genus Cherax; species Cherax quadricarinatus. The sequence goes on along the minus strand of NC_069477.1, from coordinate 24,320,785 downwards.
ACAACATACTGGAGTGAGAGAGATGGGAGGAGGTGCAAAATAAACCCAGTGAGGAGAAATAAGGGGCACTGCGGGGGGGACAATAAGGGAACACTGTATCAACATCTGGGGTTTCACACTATTCAACATCTTACCAGAAGCTATAACAAACACGTCTGGAACAAGTGTAAAAGCCTTCAAGAGGAAACTGGACAATCATCGTTACCAGGTGCCAGGTCAACCAGGTTGTGAAGGATATGTGGGGCAGAGGGCCTCCAGCAGCAACAGCCTGGTTGACCAGGCAAGTACCAGACGAGCCTGGCCCATGGCCGGGCTCCGAGAGTAGTGAAACTCTCGATACGCTTCAAAGATATATCAAAGGTGTCTTTCATATGTACTCACCTAATTGTGGTTGCAGGGGTCGAGACTCAGCTCCTGGCCCCGCCTCTTCACTGATCGCTACTGGATCCTCTCTCTCTCTGCTTCCTGAGCTTTGTCATACCTCTTCTTAAAACTATGTATGGTTCCTGCCTCCACTACTTCACTTGCTAGGCTATTCCACTTGCTGACAACTCTATGACTGAAGAAATACTTCCTAACGTCCCTGTGACTCGTCTGAGTCTTCAGCTTCCAGTTGTGACCCCTTGTCCCTGTGTCCCCTCTCTGGAACATCCTATCTCTGTCCACCTTGTCTATTCCCCACAGTATCTTGTATGTCGTTATCATGTCTCCACTGACCCTTCTGTCCTCCAGTGTCGTCAGTCCGATTTCCCATAACCTTTCCTCGTACGACATTCCCTTGAGCTCTGGGACTAGCCTTGTTGCAAACCTTTGTACTTTCTCTAACTTCTTGACGTGCTTGACCAGGTGTGGGTTCCAGACTGGTGCTGCATACTCCAGTATGGGCCTAACATACACAGTGTACAGTGTCTTGAACGATTCCTTATTAAGGTACCGGAACGCTATTCTCAGGTTTGCCAGGCGCCCGTATGCTGCAGCAGTTATTTGGTTGATGTGTGCCTCCGGTGATGTGCTCGGTGTTATGGTCACCCCAAGGTCTTTCTCCCTGAGTGAGGTCTGTAGTGTTTGTCCACCTAGCCTTTTACTCTGTCTGCGGTCTTCTTTGCCCCTCCCCAATCTTCATGACTGCATTTGGCTGGATTGAATTCGAGAAGCCAGTTACTGGACCACATGTCCAGCCTCTCCAGGTCTCTTTGCAGTCCTGCCTCATCCTCGTCCGATTTAATTCTTCTCATCAACTTCACGTCATCTGCGAACAGGGACACTTCAGAGTCTATTCCTTCCATCATGTCGTTCACATATATCAAAAATAGCACTGGTCCTAGAACTGACCCCTGTGGGACCCCGCTCGTAACAGGCGCCCACTGTGATACCTCTTCACGTACCATGACTCGTTGCTGCCTCCTTGTCAGGTATTCCCTTATCCATTGCAGTGCCCTTCCTTTTACGTGTGCCTGATCCTCCAGCTTCTGCACTAATCTCTTGTGGGGGAACTGTGTCAAAGGCCTTCCTGTAGTCTAGGAAAACGCAATCTACCCACCCCTCTCTCTCGTGTCTTACTTCTGTTACCTTGTCATAAAACTCCAGGAGGTTTGTGATACAAGATTTGCTTTCCATGAACCCATGCTGGTTTTCATTTATAATCTTGTTCCTTTCCAGGTGTTCGACCACTCTCCTCCTGATAATCTTCTCCATGACTTTGCACACAATACATGTCAGAGACACAGGTCTGTAGTTTAGTGCCTCGTTTCTGTTTCCTTTCTTAAATATGGGGACTACATTAGCTGTCTTCCATTTCTCAGGTAGTTGCCCAGTTTCAAGGGATGTGTTGAAGATTGTGGTTAGAGGCACACACAGCATCTCTGCTCCTTCTCTAAGGACCCATGGGGAGATGTTGTCCGGTCCCATCGCCTTTGAGGTGTCAAGGTCACTTAAGAGCTTCTTCACCTCTTCCTCAGTTGTTCGTATGTCATCCAACACTTGTTGGTATATTCCCTCTTGATGTTCCCTTCTGTGCTGTCTTCCCACAGCCCTTCCTGTCTCTACTGTAAAAACTTCCTTAAATCTCCTGTTCAGCTCCTCACATACCTCCTGATCATTTCTTGTGAGTTCTCCACCTTCTGTCCTTAATCTGATCACCTGGTCTTTGACTGTTGTCTTCCTCCTGATGTGGCTATAGAACAGTTTCGGGTCAGTCTTGATTCTCGATGCTATGTCATTTTCATACTGTCGCTGGGCCTCCCTCCTTACCTGTGCGTACTCATTCCTGGCTCTGCGACTGATCTCCCTATTTTCGCGTGTTCTCTGCCTTCTGTACTTTTTCCATTATCTATTGCACTTTGTTTTTGCCTCCTTACACCGTCGGGTAAACCAGGGGCTCGTTCTGGTCTTCCCGTTGTTACTGTTGCCCTTGGGAATGAACCTTTCCACTGCCTCCTTGCATTTTGTTGCTACATATTCCATCATTTCATTTACTGCTTTCCTGCCAGTTCTCTGTCCCACTGGACCTCCCGCAGGAAGTTCTTCAACCCTATGTAGTCCCCTCTTTTATAGTCAGGCTTTTCCCATTCTACTCCTGTTATTCTCTCCACTTGCAGCTCTACTATGTATTCAAAGCACAGAACCACGTGGTCGCTAGCTCCTAGGGGACTCTCATACTTGATGTCCTCAATGTCTGAGCTGCCCAGGGTGAACACAAGGTCCAATCTTGCTGGTTCATCCTCCCCTCTCACTCTGGTAGTGTCCTTAACATGTTGGTGCATGAGGTTTTCCAGCACCACGTCCAACATCCTGGCTCTCCATGTTTCGGGACCCCCATGTGGCTCCAGGTTTTCCCAGTCAATCTCCTGTGGTTGAAAATCCCCCATAACCAGCAACTTTGCTCTGCTGGAGTGAGCTCTTCTTGCCACCTCAGCAAGTGTGTCCACCATTGCTCTGTTGCTTTCTTCATATTCCTCTCTTGGCCTCCTGCAGTTCTGTGGTGGATTATACATCACTGCAATGACACTTTGTGTTCCCCAGACTGAAGTGTACCTGCTATGTAGTCTCTTTCTCCCGTCTCATCTATTCCTTCCATTTTCTCGAATTTCCATCTGTTTTTTTACGAGCAGAGCAACCCCACCTCCTCCCTGCCCCTTCTATCTTTCCTCATGATCTGGTATCCTGGTGGGAAGATTGCATCTGTTATTGTCTCCATGAGTTTTGTTTCTGTAACTGCTATGATGTCTGGGGACTTCTCATTGATTCTTTCTTGCCATTCCTCATGTTTATTCGTTAATCCATCTGCATTTGTGTACCAAACCTTCAACTTCTGTTCTAATACTGTAACTGTGGTGCGGGGGGTGGAAACAGAGGGATCGGTGTGTGATGGTTGGCTTGGATTGTTCAGTTGCCTTGGGGGTGTCGTGGCTGGAGTCCTTCTGCAGGTGTTTCTGGGGGGTGCGCTTGTCCTTCCATTTGATCCTGGGTTATTCTGCTCTCCTTTTTCATTTCCTCCCATTTCTCCTTTCGTTTTTGTACTCTCTCTTTCATTGTCTTCCTTTCGTCCTGTGTTCTGTTTCGGTCGAGGTACACACTCCGGAACTCCTGCTTGCCTCTCAGCCGTGCTTTCTCCTGCAGGATCATGGTTCGGGTTGATTCTGCCTTGAAAATTACTTTGAGAGGCCGATTCCTTTTCTTTGTGAACCACCCAATTCTCCGAAAATTTGCCACCTGGGTCATGTCCCCCTCGCCTATCACCTTTATGATATCTTCAATCGCTTTTTTCTCCTCCTGCTTTCTTTCATCATAAGTTTCCCTTTAGCTTCGTCTAGCCCATAGACAAACACAGATCTCTCCCTTTCCACCTCCCACTGTGACTCCCATTGCATCCTCTGATGTGTTTTAGTTCCTTCCCGTGGAGTGTTCCTTCCTTCAGTCCCTTCCCTAGTTATGGCCCCTATGCTTCTTGGTTTATCCTTCCTACTCACCTGCTCCTGGCCCCCACAGGTATCTGGTAAGGTCCTTGCACATGTCCTAGTTCCTTCAATGTCTTCCAACCTCTCTTTCTGTCCTAGTGTGCTCCCTGTCTTTGTTTTGGCCCCATGTGGGTTTGACAGGACCTCTGCATACAGTTTAGTTTCCATGCTTCCTTCGGACCTGTTGTCTGTGTTCGATGTAGCCATTGCCGATGCTACTTCTGTAATATCTTTGTCTCTGTGCTGTTTCAGATGTCTCAGCTCCTCTTCTAATCTCTCTATCTTGATTTGTGCTGCTGTGGCCTGTTGCTTCCACCTTCTGCATTCTGCTGCTAACCTCTCTTCCATCTTCCTTTCCAGTGTGTGTGTGTGTGTGTGTGTGTGTGTGTGTGTGTGTGTGTGTGTGTGTGTGTGTGTGTGTGTGTGTGTGTGTGTGTGTGTGTGTGTGTGTAATCACCTATTTGTACTCACCTATTTGTTGTTGCAGGGGTCGATTCATAGCTCACTGATCACTACTAGATCCTCTCAATCTCTGCTTCATGAGGTTTATCAAACCTCATCTTAAAGCTATATACGGTTCCTGCCTCCACTACGTCACTTTCCATACTATTCCACTTCCTAACAACTCTGTGACTGAAAGAAAAACTTTCTAACATCCCTTAGATTGACCTGAGTCATCAACTTCCAATTGTGACCCCTTATGTCTGTGTCCCATCTCTGGAACATCCTGTCTTTGTCCTCTTTGCTAAATCGTCTTAGTTTTCTATATGTCGTTATCATGTCTCCCCTAACCCTCCTGTCCTCCAGTGTAGTCAGACCAATTTCCCTTAGCATTTCTTCGTAGGACATTCCCCTTAGCTCCGGGACTAGTCTTGTTGCAAACTTTTGCACTGTCTCTAATTTCATGATGTGTTTGACCAGGTGTGGGTTCCAAACTGGCGCTGCATACTTCAGTATATGCGTGACATACACGGTGTACAGAGACTTGAACGATTCCTCACTGAGGTATCGGAAAGCTATTCTTATAAGGGTTTGCTGGCGCCCATTTGCTGTACCAGTTATCTGGCTGATATTCGCCTCAGGAGATATGTTCGGTGTTATACACACTCCAAGATCCTTTTCCTTGAATGTGGTTTGCAGTCTTTGGCCCCTTAGAATGTATTATGTAGCCTTTTATGCCTTTCCACGAACTTCATGGCTTTGCTCTTGGTAGGATTGAACTCCAGGAGCCAGTTACTTGACCAGGCTTACATGCTGTCCAGGTCCGTTTATAGTCCTGTCTAACCCTCATCCGATTTAAATCTCCTGATTAATTTCACATCATCTTCATAGATCATTTGATAAATTGTAGAGGTATGTGTGTGTGTGTGAAACAACCAAGCTGTAGTACTAGGGTTGAAAACGGCTTATATTACCATGATACCTCAGGGATATAATTAATAGACAATATTCAAAATAAAGTTGCTAGTAAGTGCAAAGCATATGATCAACAAACAATGAGAGACAGTAGAGGGCAGAGTAACTAGCTTCCTTAATTTTTACTATACTAATAGTAGTAGTCTAAGAAATAAGATAGATGAGCTAAGATTGCTTACATGAGCAGGTAATATAGATATTATTGCTATAATGGAGACCTGGTTCAACCTGAAAGATAGAGAAATGCATTCTGAATGCAACATACAGGGTTATAAACTATTCCACACTGATAGGGTCAACAGGAAGGGTGGTGGAGTAACTATGTATTTCAGAGACAATTTAAGTTGTTTTGTTAGACGATATAATATTATAAGCATAAGACACGGAATCTGGCTACAGTTTCTCGAGGGTCGTGACAAATTAATTTTGCGTGTGATTTACAGGCTCCCAAATCTTGAAAGGGAGTATAGTCAGCTGCTATGGGACGAAATTCATAAGACGTCTAGATATTAAAATGTCGTGTTAATATGAGCTTTTAACTTTAGACAAATTGATTGGAACAGTATGACAGGAAATCTTGAGTCTAGTGACTTTCTTAATACGATTCAGGATCGCTTTGTAAAAGAGTTTGTGACAGAACCAACTAGAAGAAAGGATTTGCTTGGCTTGGTTCTTGCCAACAAGGAATCACAAATTAATAATCTTGAGGTTAATGATGAGCTTGAGGACAGCGATCACAAATCAAATAGTTTCAATGTATCATGGATTTACCCAATAAACTGCGATCAAGTCTTTGTCCCAGACTTCTGCTTGGCCGACTTAGTGGGACTGAGAAATTACCTGGGTGGGCTAAATTGGAACAACCTGACAATAGGTCAGGTAGGTGGTGTTGGTTGCCAATATAACATTTTAAGAGCATAGTTTTAGCTGCCCAGACAATTTACATAGGGAAAATAGATCAACCAAAAATGATCTCAAATGGATAAACAATATATTAAAAAATCTCACTAGCCAAATGAGAGGCATATATAGGCGTATCAAATGAGGGGGCTCTGTTTAGCTGTTTGCAAAGGTTTTAAAGGAATGTAAAGAGGAGTTTAGCAAATCTTTGGCTAGTATTTTCAACATATCACTACAAACTGGCATGGTGCCAGACAAGTGGAAAACGGAAAATGTTATTCTTATTTACAAAGCAGGAGACAAGTCCTTAGCTTCGAACTACAGGCCTTACCTCCATAGTACGAAAATTTATGGAATCAATAATTGCCGAGGCAATTCGTAGCCAACTTGAAAGGAATAAATTGATTAATGAATCTCAGCACGGTTTTACAAAGGGGCGTTCCTGCCTTACGAATTCACTAACTTTAATCACCAAGGTATTTGACGAGGTAGTTCATGGTAATGAATATGATATTGTGTATATGGACTTCAGTAAGGCCTTTGATGGAGTTCCACATCAGAAGCTATTAAGGAAAATTAAGGCACACGTGGTTAACAGATAGGCAGCGGAGAGTTCGATAGAGTTCCACTTCAGAGACTATTGAGGAAACTTTAAGGCACACAGAATAGGAGGAGAAATTTTTTTCCTGGGTAAAGGCATGGCTGACAAATAGGCAGCAGAGGGTTTGCATAAATGGGGAGAAATCAGAATAGGGGCACGTCACATGCCGTGTTCCACAGGGGTCAGCGTTGGGCCCGTTGTTGTTAACAATCTACATATACGACATAGATGAGGGAGTAAATAGCTACATAAGCAAATTTGCTGATGACACCAAAATATGCCGTCCAATTCATTCTAATGAGGACATTAGAGCACTCCAAGATGATTTGAATAGACTGATGCAGTGATTGGAGAAGTGGTAGATGTATTTTAATATAGACAAATGCAAAGTTCTAAATGATGGTAAGGTAAATAACCATGCCATATATAAACTAAATAATGTAGATCTTAATATTACAGATTGCGAAAAGGATTTAGGAGTACTTGTTAGCAGTAATCTGAAACAAAGACAACAGTGCATAAGTGCTCGCAATAAAGCTAGCAGAATCCTTGGTTTCATATCTAGAAGTATAAATAATAGAAGTCCTCAGGTTGTTCTTCAACTCTATATATCCTTGGTTAGGCCTCATTTAGTTTATGCTGCTCAGTTCTGGTCACCGTATTACAGAATGGATATAAATGCTCTGGAAAACGTACAAAGTAGGATGACAAAGTTAATCCCATGTACCAAAAATCTTCCCTATAAGGATAGATTGAGGGCCATGAATCTGCACTCTCTAGAAAGGCATAGAATTAGGGGGGATATGATCCAGGTGTATAAATGGAAAACAGGAATAAATAAATGGAAAGTAAATAGCGTGCTAAAAATATCCCGCCTACACAGGACTCGCAGCAATGGTTTCAAGTTGGAAAAATTCAGATTCAGGAAGGATATAGGAAAACACTGGTTTGGTAATAGAGTTGTGGATGAGTGGAACAAACTCCCGAGTACAGTTATAGAGGCTAAGACGTTGTGTAGTTTTAAAAATACTGTAGGTTATATAAATACATGAGTGGGTGTGGGGTGGGTGTGAGTTGGACCTGACTAGCTTGTGCTACTAGGTCTGATGCCGTGCTCCTTCCTTAAGTGGAAGTGCCCTGACTAGGTGGGTCATTGGGCTATTCCGGAGGGGGGTGACATGGACCTGCTTCGCATGGGCCAGTAGGTCTGCTGCTGTGTGAAGGCTTACTCAGCCCTGTAACAACTTCAGACAGTATTACCAAGGCTGGCTCCTCCTCAGGAAAATTAATGAATAGAAAAAGAAATAATAACAGACAAACATAAACACTTTATTATATAGAAAATATAAAATATAAAACACTTAAATATGAAATATTAATCCTACATTAAAGAAAATGAAAAATGAAAAATATAAATGATAACTGAATTCAATGCTAATATAAAACTTGGGTGTCTGGTGTTGGTGACACTGTTGTTGAAATTGTAGCCGTTGCTGATGATAGGGGGGGGGGTCGCAGGTGTTGATGACAACCCACTGGCTAGTTCTTCACAGTATAGCCTTGAGTATTCTATCCCGATGACAGGAAAGCAGGTTCTTTACCGCTGTAATGATGAGGGGTTACGTCCTGCAATTTCATACAGGTGCACAGGTAATTAAATCCAAAAAGGGGAAGTCTCAGGACGTTCGTCCGTCTCCATCAGTTTTCCTCGTTGATTGGCAGGTGACCCTCTCTGTCATCCAAGCTGGAAAGATAGACAGGTTACCCACTGCTTAAGAAATCACTCTCCATGATAAGTACAATACCTAAAAGATGTGGTGATTATTACAACAGTCAACTTAGAGCAAATCTGAAAGGACTAAGTTTATTATTGGTCAAAAGTGAAGCTTTCAACCAATAAATCCACTAGAATACAAGGCAGGCATGTACTTACAGTAGTGCAGGGAGCCTTGAGTCTAGTGATTACTGTTTGGACCGGAGCCCCACACGTCACCTTTCGGGGGGGGGGGGGAAGGAGGGGAAGGGATAGCGGGAGCTAGACTGACCCTACCTTAACAAGCAGCCGGCAGTCAAACTATCACTTTCGGGGAGGGGGAAAAAGGCGGGAATAGTGGGAGCTTGACTTACCCTACCTTAACAAGTAGCCGGCAATGAAACTATTCTTACTATATACTCCCTCGCTACTCCTATCTATTGAACTTTTCCCTCACAGCTGTGTTCCTTCTTTCGTATGTTTTTATGTTTAAAATCAGAGTGGGGGCGCGTCACGAGTGGTGTTCCACAGGAGTCAGTGTTAGATCCTTTGTTGTTCACAATTTATATGAACGACATTGATGAGGGATTAAAAAGCGACATAAGCAAGCTTCCTGATAACACCAAAAAACAGAAAAACCTGCTTTCACTACATTTCACCAAAAAACCACTAGTTCGGTGCTACTAGTTATTTAAAGTTAAGTAATATGTAAACAGTGGGTTTCAATGACCCCACATTTCTGCCAGTTTTAACCTGCAGGTAAAGAAACTATTTCTGTACTCGCCTTATCTTAATACCATGTACTCTCCTTATCTTAATACCATGTACTCTCCTTATCTTAATACCATGTACTCTCCTTATCTTAATACCATGTACTCTCCTTATCTTAATACCATGTACTCACCTTATCTTAATACCATGTACTCTCCTTATCTTAATACCATGTACTCGCCTTATCTTAATACCATGTACTCACCTTATCTTAATACCATGTACTCTCCTTATCTTAATACCATGTACTCTCCTTATCTTAATACCATGTACTCGCCTTATCTTAATACCATGTACTCGCCTTATCTTAATACCATGTACTCTCCTTATCTTAATACCATGTACTCGCCTTATCTTCATACCATGTACTCGCCTTATCTTTATACAATGTACTCGCCTTATCTTAATACCAAGTACTCTCTAAACCTTAATACCGTGTTCATTCTCATACCATACGAGTACAAACAAAATCCCCAAAACACATCCTACAGCGTAAACAACACAAACACCATAAGAACATAAGAATGTAGGAACACTGCAGAAGGCCTACTGGCCCATACGAGGCAGGTCCTTATCAAAACGACCTCTACTTAAACCTACCCAAAAAATAACTCCCGTACCCCATGACACCAATCAAACCCAGCCCTTCCCACTCATATATTTGTCCAGTCTCTTCTTGAAGCTACCCAAGGTCGGTTTAGAAAGACACGTAAGCTACAACCAAACCTCATGACAATTTATTCCAACAATTGTACCCTGGTCACTGCCTGACACACCTCGCCCTCTCGCCTCTACACTCAAACTGACAGTGTCTAAAACACGTCTATTTTCCTGTACAATCCGAGTCTACTGGCACTAAATATTAATTAAACCATATATACACTTTCTATATATTACAACTACGGAGTATCCTGGAAAATCCCCCCAACACCAGACCACAGGTCTCACTCTGCTAGCTTCTCGCTCTGCTAGCTTCTCGCTCTGCTAGCTTCTCACTCTACTAGCTTCTCACTCTACTAGCTTCTCACTCTGCTAGCTTCTCACTCTGCTAGCTTCTCACTCTACTAGCTTCTCACTCTACTAGCTTCTCACTCTACTAGCTTCTCACTCTGCTAGCATCTCACTCTGCTAGCTTCTCACTCTGCTAGCTTCTCACTCTGCTAGCTTCTCACTCTACTAGCTTCTCACTCTACTAGCTTCTCACTCTTCTAGCTTCTCACTCTACTAGCTTCTCACTCTACTAGCTTCTCTGCTGGCTTCTCACTCTGCTAGCTTCTCGCTCTGCTAGCTTCTCACTCTGCTAGCTTCTCACTCTGCTAGCTTTTCACTGCTAGGTTCTCACTCTGCTAGCTTCTCGCTCTGCTAGCTTCTCACTCTGCTAGCTTCTCACTCTGCTAGCTTTTCACTGCAATGTTCTCACACTGTTAGCTTCTCGCTCTGCTAGCTTCTCTGCTAGCTTCTCGCTCTGCTAGCTTCTCACTCTGCTAGCTTCTCACTCTACTAGCTTCTCACTCTGCTAGCTTCTCACTCTGCTAGCTTCTCACTCTGCTAGTTTCTCACTCTACTAGCTTCTCACTCTGCTAGCTTCTCACTCTGCTAACTTCTTACTCTACTAGCTTCACACTCTGCTAGCTTCTCACTCTACTAGCTTCTCACTCTGCTAGCTTCTCACTCTACTAGCTTCTCACTCTGTTAGCTTCTCACTCTACTAGCTTCTCACTCTGCTAGCTTCTCTGCTAGCTTCTCGCTCTGCTAGCTTCTCACTCTGCTAGCTTCTCACTCTACTAGCTTCTCACTCTACTAGCTTCTCACTCTACTAGCTTCTCACTCTGCTAGCTTCTCACTCTGCTAGCTTCTCACTCTACTAGCTTCTCTCTCTACTAGCTTCTCACTCTACTAGCTTCTCACTCTGCTAGCTTTTCACTCTGCTAGCTTCTCACCTTACTAGCTTCTCACTCTAGCTTCTCACTCTGCTAGCTTCTCACTCTACTAGCTTCTCACTCTGCTAGCTTCTCACTCTACTAGCTTCTCACTCTACTAGCTTCTCACTCTACTTGCTTCTCACTCTGCTAGCTTCTCACTCTACTAGCTTCTCACTGTACTAGCTTCTCACTCTGCTAGCTTCTCACTCTACTAGCTTCACACTCTGCTAGCTTCTCACTCTGCTAGCTTCTCACTCTACTAGCTTCTCACTCTGCTAGCTTCTCACTCTACTAGCTTCTCACTCTGTTAGCTTCTCACTCTACTAGCTTCTCACTCTGCTAGCTTCTCTGCTAGCTTCTCACTCTGCTAGCTTCTCACTTTACTAGCTTCTCACTCTACTAGCTTCTCACTCTACTAGCTTCTCACTCTGCTAGCTTCTCACTCTGTTAGCTTCTCACTCTGCTAGCTTCTCACTCTGCTAGCTTCTCACTCTGCTAGCTTCTCACTCTGCTAGCTTCTCACCCTACTAGCTTCTCACTCTACTAGCATCTCACTCTGCTAGCTTCTCACTCTGCTAGCTTCTCACTCTGCTAGCTTCTCACTCTGCTAGCTTCTCACTCTGCTAGCTTCTCACTCTGCTAGCTTCTCACTCCGCTAGCTTCTCACTCTACTAGCTTCTCACTCTTCTAGCTTCTCACTCTGCTAGCTTCTCACTCTGCTACCTTCTCACTCTGCTAGCTTCTCACTCTGCTAGCTTCTCACCCTACTAGCTTCTCACGCTACTAGCTTCTCACTCTGCTAGCTTCTCACTCTACTAGCTTCTCACTCTACTAGCTTCTCACTCTGCTAGCATCTCACTCTGCTAGCTTCTCACTCTGCTAGCTTCTCACTCTACTAGCTTCTCACTCTACTAGCTTCTCTGCTGGCTTCTCACTCTGCTAGCTTCTCGCTCTGCTAGCTTCTCACTCTGCTAGCTTCTCACTCTGCTAGCTTTTCACTGCTAGGTTCTCACTCTGCTAGCTTCTCGCTCTGCTAGCTTCTCACTCTGCTAGCTTCTCACTCTGCTAGCTTCTCACTCTGCTAGCTTTTCACTGCTAGGTTCTCACTCTGCTAGCTTCTCGCTCTGCTAGCTTCTCACTCTGCTAGCTTCTCACTCTGCTAGCTTTTCACTGCTAGGTTCTCACTCTGTTAGCTTCTCGCTCTGCTAGCTTCTCTGCTAGCTTCTCGCTGTGCTAGCTTCTCACTCTACTAGCTTCTCACTCTACTAGCTTCTCTACTAGCTTCTCACTCTACTAGCTTTTCACTGCTAGGTTCTCACTCTGTTAGCTTCTCGCTCTGCTAGCTTCTCTGCTAGCTTCTCGCTGTGCTAGCTTCTCACTCTACTAGCTTCTCACTCTACTAGCTTCTCTACTAGCTTCTCACTCTACTAGCTTCTCACTCTACTAGCTTCTCACTCTGCTAGCTTCTCGTTCTACTAGCTTCACACTCTGCTAGCTTCTCACTCTACTAGCTTTTCACTCTGCTAGCTTCTCACTCTACTAGCTTCTCACTCTGTTAGCTTCTCACTCTACTAGCTTCTCACTCTGCTAGCTTCTCTGCTAGCTTCTCGCTCTGCTAGCTTCTCGCTCTGCTAGCTTCTCACTCTGCTAGCTTCTCACTCTGCTATCTTCTCACTCTGCTAGCTTCTCACTCTGCTAGCTTCTCACTCTGCTAGCTTCTCACTCTGCTAGCTTCTCACTCTGCTAGCTTCTCACTCTGCTAGCTTCTCACTCTACTAGCTTCTCACTCTACTAGCTTCTCACTCTGCTAGCTTTCACTCTGCTAGCTTCTCATTCTACTAGCTTGTCACTCTGTTAGCTTCTCACTCTACTAGCTTCTCACTCTACTAGCTTCTCTTCTAGCTTCTCACTCTACTAGCTTCTCACTCTACTAGCTTCTCACTCTGTTAGCTTCTCACTCTACTAGCTTCTCACTCTGCTAGCTTCTCACTCTACTAGCTTCTCACTCTGCTAGCTGTATCCAATTGGCTGGAGCTAGTCCATGAAAAACAAAAGAGGAAAAGTACCCTAAGGTCTCGCAAAACACAAACATTACCAAAAATAAGATAGTACATCCTTACAAGCACTCATTTTAACGTAATAACTCCCACAATAAGCACTGCTAATCCGCAAACATGTGAAAATCATTTATTGCAAAAGTGATCACGTTTTGATGCCAAATAAACCCACTATCACCTGTACTCTTCAACTCTAAACTAGGAACATGTACCATCACAACACAGTGTTCACCAATACAATCTATACAATATATAACTTTAAATACAACTGACTGGTTTACCTATGTATTACATGATTTATAATTTACATAAAGTAAGCTGTACGAAATTAGTGCCAAAATAAATTTATAAATTGGGATTTTTTTTTTCTATTTAAACAGTATTACTGTCCATTACTACAAATCTTAGCTTATGTTGAGAAAAACAGGAACTCAAAAAAAATAAGCATTAATAAGTCTCCAAAATATTGGAAAAAAATAAGCGTATCTATTATTATTACATTGAAGAAAAATCGTATGAACGCTGTGTCTCACAACACAATGTGCAGTAAGTAAAACCGGCTACGTAAAACATACCTCTGGGAGAACTTGGAGAGCACGGGAGGGAAAATATCGGGCTTCAAATCCTGGGTAGTCACATGTACATTTTGTTGGTGAGACTGTGGCCATGAAGCAACACTGGAGTCATCACCGTTGACCCTTAGAAAGGTTATCAAGCCTTCACTTACACTGCCACGCCAAGGTACCTGGGGTCACCCCAAATTGGTGATCCAAAAAATGGTGGGTCCTGGAGAAACAAAACACCGAAAACACCCAGGATCATTATTAATGACTCAAAAATGGTGAGGCATCATCGACAGCACCTCATTAACCCAAAACCTATGATCCAACAGTCCAATACACCAATATAACACAGATGAGGCATACCAGCCAGAACCTAAAAGAAATGTTAGCGAACCTTATCTAGGCATGTAAACTGACTTGCCGACTACCAGACAGATTGTTCCAGAGATGGGACACAGAAACAAGGAGTCACAATTGGAAGCTGAAGACTCCTGTGAGTTAAGAACATAAGAACGAAGGAACACTGCAGAAGGCCTACTGGCCCATGCGAGCAGGTCCAAGTCTCCTACCGGCTTAAGCCAATGCACCCAACCTAGTCAGGTCAGGTCACATTGACTTAAGGGAGGAACACGGCAAACCGACCTGGTAGACAAAGCTTTCAGGTCTAACTCACACCCACCCACATCCACTCATGTATTTATCCAACCTATTTTTAAAGCTACACAACGTTCTGGCCTCTATAACGGTACTTGGGAGTTTGTTTCCACTCATCCACAACTCTATTACCAAACCAGTACTTCCTATATCCTCCTGAATCTGAATTTTTCCAATTTAAAACCATTGCTGCGAGTCCTGTCTAGGCTAGATATTTTCAGCACACTATTTACATCCCCTTTATTTATTCTGTCTTCCATTTATACACCTCAATCATATCCCCCTAATTCTACGTCTTTCTAGAGAATGCAGATTCAGGGCCCTTAGTCTATCCTCATAGGGAAGGTTTCTGATACATGGGATCAACTTTGTCATCCTCCTTTGTACATTTTCCAGAGAATTTATATCCATTCTGTAATAAGGTGACCAGAACTGTGCAGCATAATCTAAATGAGGCCTAACCAAGGATGTATAGAGTTGAAGAACAACCTGAGGACTCCTATTATTTATGCTTCTTGATATGAAGCCAAGGATTCTATTAGCTTTATTGCGAACACTTATGCACTGTTGTCTTGGTTTCAGATTACTGCTAACCAGAACTCCTAAATCTTTTTCGCAATCCGTAATATTAAGATCTACATTATTAGTTTATATGTGGCATGGTTATTGTCCTGTCCAACATTTAGAACTTTGCATTTGTCTATATTAAACTGCATCTGCCACTTCTCCGACCACTGCATCAGTCTATTCAAATCTTCCTGGAGTGCTCGAATGTCCTCGTCAGAATGAATTCGACGGCCTATTTTGGTGTCATCGGCAAACTTGCCGATGTCGCTCTTTATGCCCTCATCTATGTCGTTTATGTAGATTGTGAACAGCAGGGGGCCCAACACTGACCCCTGTGGAACACCGCTCGTGACACTTCCCCACTCTGATTTCTCCCCATTTATGCAAACTCTCTGCTGCCTATTTGTCAACCATGCCTCTATCCAGGAAAAAAATTTCTCCTCCTATTCCATGTGCTTTAATTTTCCTCAATAGTCTCTGATGTGGGACCCTGTCAAAAGCCTTACTGAAGTCCATATACACAATATCATATTCATTACCATGATCTACCTCCTCAAATACCTTAGTGAAAAAAGTTAATAAATTCGTAAGGCAGAACGCCCCTTTGTAAAACCATGCTGAGATTCGTTGATTAATTTATGCTTTTCAAGGTGGCTACGAACTGCCTCGGCAATTATTGATTCCATAAATTTTCCCACTATGGAGGTTAGGCTTATTGGTCTATAGTTCGAGCTAAGGACCTGTCACCTGTTTTGAAAATAGGTATCACATTTGCCATTTTCCACTTATCTGGCACCATGCCAGTTTGTAGTAATATGTTGAAAAGATTAGCCAAAGGTGTGCTAAGCTCCTCTTTACATTCCTTTAGAACCCTTGCATACAGTTCATCAGGGCCTGGGGATTTGTTAGGTTTTAATTTATCTATTTGCCTAAGGACCATGTCACTTGTGACCCTAATAGTGCACAGTTTATTATCGTCCTGTTCTACATAATTTATTATTACTGGAATATCGCTGGTATCCTCCTGTGTAAAAACTGAGAGGAAGTATGTGTTAAAAATTCTACACATTTCCTTATCACTGTCAGTGAGCTTGACCCGAGGAACTTTTGAGTGGGCCTATCTTGTCCCTGATCTTACTTCTGTATACCTGAAAGAATCCTTTTGGGTTAGTCTTCGATTCTCTTGCAACTTTAACCTCATAATCTCTTTTTGCTTTTCTAATTCCCTTTTTTATTTCTCTCTTTAACTGAATATATCGATTTCTCAATTGCCCCTCTCCTCTTTTGATTTGCCTATATATGCCTCTCTTTTGACCAATCAGATATTTTAATCTATTGTTCATCCATTTAGGATCATTTTTGTTTGATCTGATTTCCCTATTTGGAACATAATTTGACTGAGCAGCTAGAACTATGCCCTGGAAAGCATCATATCGGCAACCATCACCACCTACCTGACCCTTAGTCAGGTCATTCCAGTTCAGCCCACCTAAGTAATTTTCAGTCCTATGAAATCAGCAAGCGAAAGTCAGGGACGGAGACTTGATTGCCATTATTAGGGGAATTCCATGATATATTAAAACTGAGTGATTTGTGATCACTTTCCCCAAGCTCATCATTAACCTCAAGATTATTAATTAGTGTTTCCCTACTTGGCAAGAACCAAGTCAAGGAGGTTATTTCCCCTATTGGCTCTGTCACAAACTGTTTTTAAAAAACAATCCTGGATCGTATCAAGAAAGTCACCTGACTCTAAATTTCCTGTCAAATTGCTCCAGTCAATCTGTCTATAGTTGAAATCTCCCATTAGCACAACATTTTCGTATGTAGATCCTTACGAATTTCGTCCCATAGAAGTTTACTGCACTCCCTATCAAGATTTGGGGCCCTGTAAATCACACCCAAAATTAGTTTTTCTCGGCCCTCGAGAAGCTGTAACCAAACAGATTCAGTGGCTGACGCTTCTAATTTAATATCTTGTCTAACACAACAATTTAAAATTGTCTCTGACATACATCGCTACTCCACCACCTTCCTGTTGACCCTGTCAGTGTGGAATAATTTATAGCCTTGTATGTGACATTCAGAGGCATCTCTCTATCTTTCAGATTGAGCCAGGTCTCTGTTATAGCAATAATATCTATGTTTCCTGCACTTGCAATTAATCTTAGCTCATCTATCTTATTTCTTACACTCCTGCTATTAGTATAGTAAACCTTAAGGGAGCTAGTCCCTTGCTGCCCTCTGCTGTCCCCCTTTGTTTGCTGACCTGATCTATTGTCTTTATTTATAACTTCATGCTGAATGCCTTTTATACATTTACTGTTTCCAACCCAAGTGTTGCAATCTGCTTGTTTCTCTCACACACACCCATACCTCTATCTTCCATCAGTTTAAAATCATAGGCATTTCACCAATGGCCTTCTCAATCGAGTCTGCAATGCTACCACCCCAGCCCCAGAGAGATGTACCCCATCCCTTGCATACATATCATGTTTGCCATAAAAGTTGTTCCAGTTGTCAATGAATGGATTGCAAGTTCTTGCAGTATCTGTCTAGCCAGCAATTTACACCAATTGCCCTAGACAACCATTCATTTCCTACTCCCCTTCTAGGCAAGATGCTACATATGATTGGGATCCCTCCCTTAGACTTAATGAAATCTATAGCTGACCTGTACTTATCTAGCAGCTCTTCTCTCCTACCCTTCCCAATATCATTTCCACCAGCACTGAGACAGATAATGGGCTTGCTCCCATTACCTGACATGATATTATCCAGCCTGTTGACAATGTCCCCAACACCAGCTCCAGGGAACACACTCTATCTCTCATCTTCTTATTCCTATTACAAAAAGCACGGTCAATGTATCTTACCTGAGAGTCACCAACCACAAGAATGCGCTTACCTCCATTAGCAGGGGCAGTAGTAACCCTTACCTTCACTGGCCACTGAAGTACATTCATCCTGAAGAACAGAGAAGCGATTTCCTACCTTCAATCTTCACTCTTAACTTTCCTTACTCTGATGCGCCTTCCATTACTGTGAACTACTCGCCACTTGTAGCAGGTGCTGGGCTGCACCTCACTGCTGTAGCCGTTGCTGCCTCCCCAACTACAGCCTCCTCACAGCGAGAGACAGACTGCACCTCGCTGCTAGAAGCCTCATTCCCCACAACTCCAGCCACCTCACACTCTCTCCCAGACCCATTGAGGTGGACCTTCAGCCTCCTAATCTCCTCCTGGAGAAGCAAGACCTCCTCCTTCCACTCTCCAACCTCAATTTTTAAAACACTGCAGAAGCAAGCCATGCTTTGTAACCGAGCAAGCCAAGCTTTGTAACCGAGCAAGCCATGCTTTGTAAAGTTAGGAAGTATTTCGTCAGTCATAGAGTTGTCAGGAAGTGGAAGAGCCTAGAAAGTGATGTAGTGGAGGCAGGAACCATACATAGTTTTAAGACGAAGTTTGATAAAGCTCGTTATTACAACCCAGGATTCCAAATGACCTGTTATCCCGGGTGTAATGGGAGCAAAATAAACACAGCAAAAAACGTTTAGACTTATATTATCCTTCACCAATTTAGAACAGCAATATGTACACTATATACAGTGATAAGTATAGTGCACTCCACGGTAAGCAAGGCAGAAATAGAAGCCACAAGATAGCAGACCGTGCTTCAACCAGCTCTAGAATGGGAATGACAAGGGCAGACAGGAGAGTGGTACCCACATAACCTCTGCGATTGCCAAAACCATCTTCTTATTGGCTTGAACCTGGTCACTAGTTGAACGACGGGGCCCCATCATCAACTCTTAACAACCTGGTTCGCTGGTTGGGGGAGATAGCCTGTAAATGAGGGTGTGTACATGAGCCGAATAAAGGTTACGTACTCTTTCCATGCCACACCCCCTCTCCGAGAAGGCTCAGGATTAGGCTGCCACCTCCCAGTGGTAACCGTGCCGCCATGGCACAAAATAATGGGACCGCCTTTCCTCTCCACCATCCAACTCTTAGATAGAGATCAGCTTTTCTCGTGACCAAAAGCCAAACCCTAAACTTAGAGTGAGACAGCAGTCCGTCAGGCTAGCATAGGTCCAAGATACAGGCGGACGGTAGCCCGCATCCCCTCACTAAAAAAAAAAAACCATACCAGGGGATAAAAAAAAAAGAGCGTGAAAAGGGTTACCACAAATAATATAACATCCTAACCTAAATAAATAAAAATATTAGACTCTAGATAAAGAGTCCGCCAAACATTTTCTTTGCCGGCAATATATTTAATTCTGAGTGAGAATGGTTGCAGTCTTAGCGTCCAACGCATGAGCCTTGTGTTGTGGTTCTTCATGGCTTGGAGATATACTAGAGGATTGTGATCACTGTAGACTGTGACCACCTGCGATGTCTGGCCCACATAAACATCGAAATGCTCCAAAGCCAGTACCACCCGCGAGGGCTTCTTTTTAAAGGGTTTAGAGTAAGCCCTATGATGAGGCTGGGAACTTGGCTGAAAAGTATGCTACAGGCTGCAACTCCTCATTCTCGATTTATAATAGTACTGCCCCAACCCCGGGACTCACAAGCATCAACCTGTAATTGAAAAAGGTTTGGAGAAGTCGGGAGACAAAAGAATGGGTGCAGTACACAATATCTTTTTGCTTTATTAAAAGCATGTTTACAGTCTGGGCCCAAATTTTAAAGGGAACTGTGACTGGTAAGAGAGGTAAGAGGGGCTACAATATCTGAGAAATTCTTACAGAATTTCTGTAAAATCCTATCACGCCTAGGAAACGTTGAAGAGATTTCCTATCATGAGGAACTGGATAATCTTTAATAGCAAGAACTTTAGCAAGTTTAGTGCAACTTTCCCCACTACCTACTTCATGGCCTAGAAAAGTGACAGTGGCCTGGCCAAAGGAAGATTTAGAAAAAATTAACTGTTAAATGGGAACTCTGAAAGGGTCTCAAAAAGAGCCTTAAGTCTAAGTAGGTGTTGATCCAAGTATCAACACCACAACAATATCATCTAGGTACGCTGCCGTGCCTTCAAGTTCTTTAATAGCCTGATGGATAAGTTTCTGGAATGAAGGGGGAATTTTTCATTCCGAAGGGGTAACTGTGTATTGATAATGACCTCCTGGAATTACGAAGGCAGAGATTTCCTTCGCCTTATCCTTTAAAAGGTACTGATAGTAACCTTTAAGGAGATCTAATTTGGACACAAAAGTAGCCTTACCCACAAAGTCAATTACGTCATCCAGACGAGCAAGAGGGAAGCATCTGTAATTGTGACCTCGTTCCCTTACGGTAGTCTGTACACATACGAAACCCTCTATCAGCCTTCTTCACAAGGATGCACGGTGAAGCCCATGGACTAGACGACTCCTCCACTAAACCATGCTTTAAACAAAAATTCTACTTCCTGCTGAAGTAGCCTTTGTTTTTCAGGATTAGCTCTGTGGGGGAGAGTTTAATTGGTTTAGAGTTTCCCACACTCCCATCATGATAACCTAACTTACATTTTTTCGGCACATCCGAAAAAAATATTAGGATTATGATGTAGAAGCCAGTTAAATTTGTTGCTTGCGTTTCAGATAATCTCTCCATTAAAGGGCTAGGTCCTTGAGGAGGACAGAATTTGAAAGTTTAATATTAATTTCAGAGTAGGGGTGCAAAGAGTCAGAGTCGTCCTCAGGGGTGAGAGGACAGAGTCATTACGGGGAACTTTATCTGGTGTATGGAAATATTTTAATTGATTAATGTGGTAAGTTTTAGTTTTTGGGTCTTATCAATGGGAGCTACCACATAATTTACATCAGATAATCTACTTCCCTTTCTGCATAGGTCCCGTAATTCTAGCTTTAAAGGGTGTGGCCAGGTTAGCCTTGGGCTAACTGACGTGCCACCTGAAACCCTTTGAAGACGGGTGTAGAGGCTGAGCTAACATCTTCCCCCATCCATCCTTCTTTAAGAAACCCGAAGAGGACCTCGTACATTGTGCCCAAAGATCAGCTCAAACGGACTATACCCTGTAGACTCTTGCACCGCCCTCTCGTACTGGAACAGCAACACAAGGTAGTGATTCACCCCAGTCTGTAGGAAAGTGCATGCAAAAAGTTCTCATCATTGTTTTTAAGGTTGATGGAATCTTTCCAAGCGCCTTGGGACTGAGGATGATAGGCAGTGGATAAGTTGTGGATTATCCCTAACCTAGTTATACTTCCCTAAATGCTTTGGCAGTAAAGTTAGTACCTTGATCACTTTGAATAGTTTTAGGAATGCCAAAACAAGAAATGAATTTTGGTTAAAGCTTTAGGAATAGCTTTAGTATTAATACTGCCCATGGGAATTGCTTCAGGATATCGGGTTTACTTTATCCTAATCGTAAATAAATATTGATTTCCAGACTTCGCCCTAGATAGTGGACCTACACAATCTATAATTAAATCTGCAAAAGGTTCTCCATCAGCAGGTATAGGTTGGATAGGTGCAGGTTTAATGGAATGCCCTAGGTTTCCCTATTTGCTGACATTCTCGGCAACACCTAATATGATTCTTCACATCTTTCTTTAATTTTGGCCAATAAAATTCTCTTGTGATTCTATACAAGGTTTTAGTAATCCTAAGTGACCTCCTAATGAAGTATTATGAGCTATATTTTAATATTTGAGGTCTAAACTTGGTTGTTACCACTAACCTGTCATACAATTGCCGGCCCTCTATCTCCTTACCAGTCTCAGTGCAGATCAAATAATCGTTTTTAACTTCATACTTGACCGGATGCCCCAAAGAGGATTTACCCATGGCTGCCTGAAAAGCGAATTTTTAAAAGAAGGGTCCTTTCGTTGTTCCTCCCGGAAGGACAGTCCCTCGGGCATGGAACAGAGACATCTGGCAATCCTGCAACCTGGGAATAGGAAGGCTTGATGGGGGTTTTGTTCACTTGATTTACGAGGCTCCGGCCGGTGTGCCTCATAAAACAACGTGGCTATTCCGAGATCGGAGTCGTCCAAGGATAGGTAAAACATTCTCTCCAGACAACCCTTGGGATGTTGCCCGAGTTATGGCCAACACCGGAGAAAAAATTACTCATTATAGGTTCAGGAAAACGCATTAACAGTAGTAATGTTATTACCAGTAATAACATGGCATCTTTCATGGGGAATCCTTTTAGACACCTACAGTCAAGTTCCCAGTGTAATATTTGCACTGTACATAAATTTTATGCAAAGGAACAAATATATAGCTCCTCCAAATGCTTCCAATAAAACAGAGGAAATTCCCAAAGGAAAATGTTCTCTGAAAGGGGTAATATTCCTTCTCTTTAAGTGACAATATGCTCCAGTTCTCTAAGGTCTTTACTTCAGTTGTTTCTGAGTTTTCCTGAAGGGAAATAAAACTCTTGCAATAATAAGGGGCCATACCTTTTTCTACTTCTCTCGGGGGCATGGGTTTCTAGGATATTAGGATTTTACAATGGTTGGGGGTTTGTGGGGGAGTGGGACGGATATGACCTACTTGTTGCAAAGGAAGCAAGGGCGACAGGGTTTTTCCTTTACTCCTGCTTTACGTTGCAAAATGGTGTCGTTCTGGCTGGTGTCTCTCTGGATACTGTTGTCGAGATCACCATGTATTTTCCTTTCGCAGGTGGACCTAAGTTGAGAAGCGTGGCTCACCAGGTGACTTAGTTGGCTGGACGAGACGTTTCCCTCCGGCGGCACTTCATTCTCCAAGGTTGACGATCTCTGCTCATTGCAAGGCGTTGAAAGAGACGGACCGCTCGGAAAGGAGCGGTTAGTTTCGAAGATATCAACCAACCTGACTGCCTCCAATGCAGTGTTAAGTCCCCGATTCCCCAGAAAGACTCGAACCCCTTTGGGCCCAGACTCCACAAAGGGTTTCAATCGAATAACGCACAGCTCCTCAAAGGTAGAGAACCAATTGCTTTATACCCGCTTTGGGAAAGCTTTGGTTTGCTGTCTCACCCAAAAACCACTGGGGTTGACAGCTGTCGTCTGCCCAGCTTAAAAACTTCTATATTTGGCTGGGATACATGTATTGCTCCAACACTGTGGTTTCAACTTAAATCAGAAATTCAGCGTATTTAATATGACGTAAATTCTGTGCCTTACCAATAATGCGTATGACAACGTGCCCATGCTGTTCCGGCCACTCAAGGCTCGAGCCTGATTCGAAGCTTCGAAAAAATTGTTCTGGTTCGGCCCCATTGGAAGCGGGGAACAAGTGTACTGCTTTTTGTAAACTAAAATCATTTACAGAATGCGGAAAACTGCCTCCTTTCTCTTTCACTATCAAAAATTTTTCCCTTGCGATGCTCTCTGTTCCCTAGTTTGCTCAAGATTGATTTTTGCCAGCTCAAGTGCCAACGACGCTGATTCACCTTGGACAACCCAGCTGCACTATACTGACCATTTTGCTCCGTAGGTTATCATCTTCCTCCTGCGAGAACATAGGAGTTTTTTTCCCCAGCTCCCGTAGAGGGAGGAGTCTGATGTGCCATCTTTTCTTCTATAAGTTTGTCAGCATCAGTGAACGCAGTTTCGCAGCTGTGGGGAGTGCGTTTGTATTTAAGCCATTGGAACGAGCAATTTTCCAACAACGTGTAGGGACAATTTAGGTAGGTTATGCAAAGTATATGCCGACACCAGACGTTTGATCGCTAGGTGGAAAGTTATTCGCTTGCCAGAACGATTGCAGAATACCCAACGTAACACCTTAATTGCAGGCACTCTTAGCTATGCCCCAGTACGATTACAGAAAACCATACAAACAAAGCGACTGCAAAATTCTCACACCCACAGGGTAGTAACAACTGACACGCAAAATTTGTAAAGCAATGTAGACATCCCACACTGTTAGAAGATTGACCGTACGAAGCGAGCAAGCTAGTAGCGAGCTGTAAACGTCACACATAAACAAGGCGACCATAAAAGTAACTGCACGTAAAATTTGAAAGCGTAGGCAAAACTATGCAATGCCAGACAGCAAGCTGCACAATGTTCCTGCTACGAGCTTCACCCAAGCTCAACCGTTTCTCTAAGTCCAGCTCCAGCTCTCGGGCAGGCTACCCTATTAACCCAGGATTCCAAATGGCCTGTTTACCCGGGTAAGGGAGCAAATAAACACAGCAGAAAAAGTTTTGACTTATATTATCTTCACAATTTAGAACAGCAATTGTACACTAGTACAGTGAAAGTATAGTGACTTACGGTAAGCAGGCAGAAATAGAAGCCACAAGGGTAGAAACCGTCTTCAACCGCTAAGAATGGGAATGACAAGGGCAGACAGGAGATGGTTTCCCACCTACTCTGCGTTGCCAAACCATCTTCTTATTGGCTAGAACCTGGCCTAAATTGAACGACGGGCACCATCATCAACCTTAGCAAAATGGTTCCGTGGTTGGGGAGATAGGCGTAATGAGGGTGTGTACTGCGCGAAAAAAAGGTTTCGACTCTTGCATGCAACACTCGTGGAGCAGTGAGAGAGGACCCAGTAGCAATCAGTGAAAAGCGGGGCCAGGAGCTGGGACTCGACCCCTGCAACCACAAATAGGTGAGTACACACACACACACACGCACACACACACACACACACACACACACACACAAACACCACACACACACACACACACACACACACACACACACACACACACACACACAGAGCCAGAAACGAATATGCACAGATAAGAAGGGAGGCTCAGCGACAATATGAAAATGACCTATCATCGAAAGTCAAGACTGACCCGAAGCTGTTGTACAGTCACATCAGGAGGAAAACAACAGTCAAGGACCAGTAATCAGACTGAGGAAGGTTGATGGGGGAATTCACAAGAAATGACCGAGAGGTATGTCAGGAGCTCAACACGAGATTTAAAGAAGTATTTACAGTGGAAACCAGTAGGACTCCAGGAAATCAGAACAGGGGGGTACACCAGCAAGTGCTGGATGAGGTACATATAACCAAGGAGGAGGTGAAGAAGTTGCTATGCGAACTTGACACCTCAAAGGCGGTGGGACCAGACAACATCTCTCCGTGGGTCCTTAAAGAGGGAGCAGAGATATTGTGTGTGCCATTAACAATGATCTTCAACACATCATTTGAAACTGGGCAACTCCATGAGGTATGGAAGATGGCAAATGTAGTCCCAATTTTTAAAAAGGGAGACAGACACGAGGCACTAAACTACAGACCTGTATCACTAAGGTCATGGAGAAGATCATCAGGAGGAGAGTGGTGGAGCACCTGGAAAGAAACAAGTGTATAATTGACATCCAGCACGGTTTCAGGGAATGAAAATCCTGTGTCACAAACCTACTAGAGTTTTATGACAAGGTGACAGAAGTAAGACAAGAGGGAGAGGGGTGGATCGACTGCATTTTTTTGGACTGCAAGAAGGCCTTCGACACAGTTCCTCACAAGAGGTTACTGCAAAAGCTAGAGGATCAGGCACACATAACAGGAAAGGCACTGCAATGGATCAGAGAATACCTGACAGGGAGGCAACAACGAGCCATGGTACGCGACGAGGTGTCAGAGTGGGCGCCTGTGACAAGCGGGGTTCCACAGGGGTCAGTCCGAGGACCTGTGCTCTTCTTGGTATATGTGAACGACATAACGGAAGGGATAGACTCAGATGATGTGAAGTTAATGAGAAGAATCAAATCGGATGAGGATCATGCCTGACCTGGACAGGCTACAAGCCTGGTCCAGCAACTGGCTCCTTGAGTTTAACCCTGCCAAATGCAAAGTCATGAAGATTGGGGAAGGGCAAAGAAGACCGCAGACACATTATAGTTTAGATGGCCAAAGACTGCAAGCCTCACTCAAGGAAAAAGATCTGGGGGTGAGTATAACACCGAACATATCTCCTGAGGCGCGCATCAATCAGATAACTGCTGCAGCATACGGGCGCCTGGCAAACCTACGGATAGCGTTCCGATACCTCAGTAAGGATTCGTTTAAGACTCTGTATACCATTTACGTCAGGTCCATACTGGAGTATGCAGCACCAGTTTGGAATCCACACCTAGTCAAGCACGTCAAGAAATTAGAGAAAGTGCAAAGGTTTGCAACAAGACTAGTCCCAGAGCTAAGGGGATTGTGCTACGAAGAAAGGTTGAGGGAAATCGGCCTGACGACACTGGAGGACAGGAGGGTCAGGGGAGACATGATAACGACATATAAAATACTTCGCGGAATAGACAAGGTGGACAAAGACGGGATGTTCCAGAGATGGGACACAGACACAGGGGGTCACAATTGGAAGTTGAAGACTCAGATGAATCAAAGGGATGTTAGGAAGTATTTCTTCAGTCATAGAGTAGTCAGGCCGCGGAATAGCCTAGAAAGTGACGTAGTGGAGGCGGGAACCATACATAGTTTTAAGGCGAGGTATGATAGAGCTTATGGGGCAGGGAGAGAGAGGACCTAGTAGCAATCAGCGAAGAGGCGGGGCCAGGAGCTATGAATCGACCCTTGCAACCACAAATAGGTGAGTACAAATAGGTGAGTACACACACACACCGGTATATTCACTGGTTTATAAACTAGAGTGAGGTATATTCACTGGTTTATAAACTAGAGTGAGGTATATTCACTGGTTTATAAACTAGAGTGAGGTATATGCACTGGTTTATAAACTAGAGTGAGGTATATGCACTGGTTTATAAACTAGAGTGAGGTATATGCAATGGTTTATAAATTAGAGTGAGGTATATTCACTGGTTTTGTAAACTAGAGTGACGTATATGCACTGGTTTATAAATAGAGTGAGGTATATTCACTGGTTTTATAAACTAGAGTGAGGTATATTCACTGGTTTATAAACTAGAGTGAGGTATATGCACTGGTTCATAAACTAGAGTGAGGTATATTCACTGGTTCATAAACTAGAGTGAGGTATATGCACTGGTTTATAAACTAGAGTGAGGTATATTCACTGGTTTATAAACTAGAGTGAGGTATATGCACTGGTTCATAAACTAGAGTGAGGTATATTCACTGGTTTATAAACTAGAGTGAGGTATATGCACTGGTTCATAAACTAGAGTGAGGTATATTCACTGGTTTATAAACTAGAGTGAGGTATATGCACTGGTTTATAAACTAGAGTGAGGTATATGCACTGGTTTATAAACTAGAGTGAGGTATATGCACTGGTTATAAACTAGAGTGAGGTATTGCACTGGTTACATAAACTAGAGTGAGGTATATTCACTGGTTTTATAAGCTAGAGTGAGTATATTCACTGGTTTATAAATTTAGAGTGAGGTATATGCACTGGTTTATAAACTAGATGGGGAGGTATATGCAACTGGTTTATAAACTAGAGTGAGGTATATTCACTGGTTTATAAACTAGAGTGAGGTATATGCACTGGTTCATAAACTAGAGTGAGGTATATTCACTGGTTTATAAACTAGAGTGAGGTATATGCACTGGTTTTATAAACTAGAGTGAGGTATATTCACTGGTTTATAAACTAGAGTGAGGTATATGAAAACTTGTTCATAAACTAGAGTGAGGTATATTCACTGGTTTATAAACTAGAGTGAGGTATATTCACTGGTTTATAAACTAGAGTGAGGTATATTCATTTGGTTTATAAACTAGAGTGAGGTATATTCACTGGTTTAAAAATTTAGAGTGAGGTATATGCACTGGTTTATAAACTAGAGTGAGGTAAAATGCACTGGTTTATAAACTAGAGTGAGGTATATGCACTGGTATATAAACTAGAGTGAGGTATATGCACTGGTTTATAAACTAGAGTGAGGTATATGCACTGGTTTATAAACTAGAGTGAGGTATATTCACTGGTTTATAAACTAGAGTGAGGTATATTCACTGGTTTATAAACTAGAGTGAGGTAATATGACTGGTTTATAAACTAGAGTGAGATATATGCACTAGTATATATTTACTAGAGATTATCCAGCTTCTAGTGATAACTAAGGCATCACATCATGCAGTTATATATTTACAAGTGTCTGGAAGGCTTGTTCTTAGAAATAATTTTATTAACAAATTTAACAAGGATAAATTAATCAAGTCTTTATCTTCGATTCTCAGTAACTGTAGATTTACCTTCGTTAATTTAACAATAATATCGGTACGTTAATTTAACAATAATATCGGTACATTAATTTAACAATAATATCGGTACGTTAATTTAACAATAATATCGGTACGTTAATTTAACAATAATATCGGTACGTTAATTTAACAATAATATCAGTACGTTAATTTAACAATAATATCGGTACGTTAATTTAACAATAATATCGGTACCTTAATTTAACAATAATATCAGTACGTTAATTTAGCAATAATATCGGTACGTTAATTTAACAATAATATCGGTACGTTAATTTAACAATAATATCGGTACGTTAATTTAACAATTATATCGGTACGTTAATTTAACAATAATATCGGTACGTTAATTTAACAATAATATCAGTACGTTAATTTAACAATAATATCAGTACGTTAATTTAACAATAATATCGGTACGTTAATTTAACAATAATATCAGTACGTTAATTTAACAATAATATCGGTACGTTAATTTAACAATAATATCGGTACGTTAATTTAACAATAATATCGGTACGTTAATTTAACAATAATATCAGTACGTTAATTTAACAATAATATAGGTACGTTAATTTAACAATAATATCGGTACGTTAATTTAACAATAATATAGGTACGTTAATTTAACAATAATATGGGTTTACGTTAATTTAACAATATTATCAGTACGTTAATTTAACAATAATATCGGTAACGTTAATTTAACAATAATATAGGTACGTTAATTTAACAATAATATCGGTACGTTAATTTAACAATAATATCGGTACGTTAATTTAACAATAATATCGGTACGTTAATTTAACAATAATATCGGTACGTTAATTTAACAATAATATCGGTACGTTAATTTAACAATAATATCGGTACGTTAATTTAAAAATAATATCGGTACATTAATTTAACAATAATATCGGTACGTTAAATTTAACAATAATATCGGTACGTTAATATTAACAATAATATCGGTACCTTAATTTAACAATAATATCGGTACCTTAATTTAACAATAATATCGGTACCTTAATTTAACAATAATATCGGTACGTTAATTTAACAATAATATCGGTACGTTAATTTAACAATAATATCGGTACGTTAATTTAACAATAATATCGGTACGTTAATTTAACAATAATATCGGTACGTTAATTTAACAATAATATCGGTACATTAATTTAACAATAATATCGGTACGTTAATTTAACAATAATATCGGTACGTTAATTTAACAATAATATCGGTACGTTAATTTAACAATAATATCGGTAAGTTAATTTAACAATAATATCGGTACGTTAATTTAACAATAATATCGGTACGTTAATTTAACAATAATATCGGTACCTAATTTAACAATAATATCGGTACGTTAATTTAACAATAATATCGGTACGTTAATTTAACAATAATATCGGTACGTTAATTTAACAATAATATCGGTACGTTAATTTAACAATAATATCGGTACGTTAATTTAACAATAATATCGGTACTTTAATTTAACAATAATATCGGTACGTTTAATTTAACAATAATATCGGTACGTTAATTGAACAATAATATCGGTACGTTAATTTAACAATAATATCGGTACGTTAATTGAACAATAATATCGGTACGTTAATTGAACAATAATATCGGTACGTTAATTTAAACAATAATTCGGTACGTTAACTTAACAATAATATCGGTACGTTAATTTAACAATAATATCGGTACGTTAATTTAACAATAATATAGGTACGTTAATTTAACAATAATATCGGTACGTTAATTTAACAATAATATCGGTACGTTAATTTAACAATAATATCGGTACGTTAATTTAACAATAACATCGGTACTAATGTTATGATGCGCTCTTTAAGTGTCTTGTCTTCCATTATACGTAACTTAAATCAACAATTTATTTTATATAAATTTATTACCTACACAATAGAAGCATTAGTAAAAACTACATTGAAGTGAAATTTTCTAACGTGTCCGTTGAATATTTATGACTTTATTAAAAACTTATTATGAATAATGATCGTTAACAACGGTGTTAATTATAACCATATCGAGTCTAAGTCTTCGCGAAGATGGGGTGAATATTTTTTTTCTTTTTATGGATAAAGTAGAGTAATTATAAGTATTCCGTGGCAGTGGAAGTTGAAAACTCTGGTGTAGGGTATTTCTCTGCCTTCTTGAATATCACTGTAACTTCATTATAAGATTGTACATTAACATAAACATTTCTTAAATTGCTAGGGGGGGGGGAAAGTTACCCAGGAGTGAAACTGATATCTCTTAACACCACATCCGATGTCTAAATAACAGAAAAAGGCACAATACCGTGACTGGAACGATACACAAATAAACCGCACATAAAAGAGAGAAGCTTACGACGACGTTTCGGTCCGACTTTGACCATTTACAAAGTGGTGGTGGTAGTAGTAGTAGTACTACTATTACTACTACCACTACCTCTTCCTGCCTACATATAGCCGTCCTGCTCCACTTCTGGTTAGTGTAACTTTGTAAATGGTCCAAGTCGGACCGAAACGTCGTCGTAAGCTTCACTCTTTTATGTGCGGGTTATTTGTGTATCCGATGTCTTTTAGTCCAAGATACAGCTCTAGTTTACCATTGATGCAACCCCTGAATGGGTTACAATGATTATTATGTATATATATAATGTATATTACCTTTTCATTTAATTTTATATTGCTTATATTTGCGATAATAGCTAAATCGTAAATGTATGACTTTATATTATTATTTGACTGTTATATTGTTATTTCACTTATCTTGTTAGGATGTACATAATATGTGCTCAGTTCAAGTCTTGATTGTCAAACTACTGTAATTATCGCTTGTCGCTCGTTATACTGCCGGCTTCTGAGCTGTGCTGTCCACGGGGCTATCACGTGATCGAGGGGGGGGGGGGTGTCCTCACCTCTCGTGAAGTATTCAGTCTGCTATGGACTCGCTCGGTGGTTGGACAGATTGTCTGTCTCATTATTCTTGTTAGTTCTGTAGAACTCTGTTCACAGAACCTTGTATAGACTTAGTGATTTTCGACGTTGTACTGAGGTTGTGTGTCTCATAGACACTCTGAGTATCTCAGGTCCTTAGCTATAGCTTATGACCTAATTTGTACTGGTATCTGTGTATAATCACAGTCAGGGTTTTTCCTATGCTGAACTTAGATTCAGTAGTATGGGAGTTTTGTAACTTTTGTGGAGGATCTGCTGATGGTCCCTGCTTTGTATGGTTATATTATCTCCTTGATCCTGATTGTGTCGCAGTCACTTGTTATAAGGCTATTGGGCTTAGAATTCTTTTCATTGTTCAAGCAGACTGTTCTGGTTGCCAGTCGGTTAAGAAGTTTTGTTTATTTGAGGACTTTGTCAGTCACTTGTTTAAGTCTAGTCGAGTCGTGAGACATAGTGAACTACTTAGAGCACTTACACACATACACACTTACTTGTACATATTTGTAATATCTTATCAAATTTAATGTACCAAAAACGGTACTTAGAAATAAATGTAAATTTTGTGCTTTAACACAAAAATTTTGAACCGAGGATTGATTTTATTTTAATTCTTGATTTTAATTTGATAATATACCTCAACAATTAATGATAAAAAATTTAAAATTAAAATTTTAATTTTATTTGAGCCTCCCCAGTTGTAATCCTGAAACACTTTTTGAATATACTCAATCTAATGGATAATTGGACAAGGAACGACTACTTGTTACAAAAGCCAGAACGGGGCTGGATGCTAGAAGGCAGTCCTTTCTAGTTTTCACTGGGACTCTAATTTTTAGAATCGCGTTTTTTTGTAACAAATGGGGGCCTGCCCGGGGTGCTCTTGACCCAAAGGGTTGGAAAAATTGCCCCAGTTTGACTACTAGAACTCTAGATCAAACACTTTGAGTACTTTCCTAATCTGAAACTTTGAGTTTATTTGTACAACATACCAGGTGGATTATGTACCTGACGAGTCTCTTGATCCAAAGAGGAAAATACGTTTAGGGTTTTCAGTTCTAAGACAACCAACACTAAAATTCCATTAGGAATGTTTCCCCCAAATCACTCTCTCGTAGTAAAATTTTTTTTCGTGATGTATGCCCAAAGTGAAACATTTTTAAATTGTACTCTGACTTTGTCGAGTTAAAGTACATTAAAACTTCCAGACTGTTGGCAAGAGCCAAGTATCTGGGTGGACGTAAACAAATTACACCGCAGAACTTCAGAGCTTTAAATTAAAGATATTTTGTTTCCTGCTCAACAATATGTCTGATTATGTTTCAGATTTTAAAGCCTATGTCACAATTGGGGAAGATGGCTCTATTTTGAATTGAAGAAAGAGAACAAAGGGCAGAGTGAGCCTAGTTCCACCTATGTACCATTCCGCTCACCCCCCCCCCTCACTGACACTTAGTACAGATATAGTCGTATGACTAAGCCTCACCTAGTACTGTGTATCTACACCTGTATCACTTATCCTGACCAGATCTAGACACTCTGAGACGGCTGGAGGGTTTCTGCTAAGGACAGTCCAAAAAGACATGTTAATTTCCTACCCCTCCTTTACCTCAGGTCCTACTCTCAGGAACATTTTTGAGGGGTTTTTTGAACGCCTCTTTATGTTGCAGATGCACAAATAGAGGCCAGGGGAAAATTGAATGAAAAAGATTTCCAAAAAGAGAAAAAGCGCGGGAAGAAACGGGCTATTAATCAAAGCCCATTTTAAAAGTGCAAAAGTGACAGGTCCTAAGTTTTTTGAAAAAGGAACTTAGACCTTTTATTTTTTTGAGAACCAGGACTGCTATAAAAATTATTTTCAATGGTTGGCGCCAAGTGAACAATACGGAGTTTTCATTGTTAAAAACACGAAATTTTTAACAATTTGTCGGTTCAACAAAATATCTGTCGATATACTAACCTGATTTCGGAAACTCACATTCTGAAATTTTTAGAGACAAAATTGGTACTAAAAAAACATAAAAAACAAGGTAACTAAAAAAAGCCGGGAATTGCAACCTTAAATCAGTGCTCTATTCCGGCCGGTACCGTTGTCTTCCGCCTTTCCGGAAAAACTCCTCCTGAAATTTTTATGTGGTGGGGATTTGGGAAAGGGGTTTTTCCTTTTCAAAAAAGCAGAGGTATCAAAATTTAAAAAGGAACGAAAACGTCGTCGGTGGCGCCCCCCCCCAAAGTCTTACCTTTTCCAGCAACAAAACCCCAAAAATCATAGAATTTTTTACCTCTGAACCTACTGTTTTAGATAAGTTACTCGGGATGATGACAGCCAAAAGTTATCTGACGAAAAGATTCGTTCAGCGATGAGCCCTTACTTTCCAAAGGGAAAAAGGGATTTGACGAATTACATCTAACTAATAAAAACTTTCAGAGACACTGGCATTTAAACACACTTATTAAAGAAGTTTACTCCCCATAATGACGATCCCCTATTGAAAGAAAAGATTATTGTTAAAACCCTTTGGGGGGGCTTTATAAAAGTGCCTCTCCAAAAGTTTAAAATTGAAACAAGTATTATACTGGAAATTTTTAGGGGGAAATTCCAGGGGTGTATTTCCCATAAAGTCATTTGGGACTTTGATAGGGAACAAAATTCCTTCATGCGGGTATATGTAAAGAAACCACTTGTGATTTAAAAAACACTGAGATATTTATCCCATTAAAGTTTGTAAAAAAGAAACCTATTTTATTTTCCCTCCAGAAAATTTACTAGAGCATGTCAAAGATGCAACAACCACCCTTTGTCTCTGTTGAGTTAGGGGATGAAATGATTTGGGGTTGAATATTTTTGTTTAGTGACGCTTCCCCGGGGATCATTAACACTGACCCCCCCCGGGCCACAACCTATAAAGACACAACACGTTAAAAAATTTCTAATCATGATGATTTAACAAGGATCAATTTGTTTGATCAGTCACTGGAAAAACTTTTGAGAATAGCAGTTACTGAGAGGAAGCAAAGGGTCTCGTAATTGTTACATTATGTAACGGGTGTAAATATGGGGGAAAAAAACATGCAATTTCACTGAATGTTTCCCCCCAAGCAAGCATTTCGTATGTTACCATTACATTTTGTGAACAAGCCCTTTTTTTTGCCACAATATTCCCATAGGAGGGCATTTTTGGGGTCAAAAGACACTCGGTAAACTGGCAAAAAAATTTTTTTTGGCCCAAAAAATAAAGGGAAAAATAGCTGATCATGTTCACGTTGTCATTGTGTCAAGTGACAGGGAAGCCCGCCCACACCCCACCTACCCTCTCACTATGACTTATAGCAAAGTTTTAGTTCATCTGGCTAACATTGTTCAGATTTTGTTTAAAGGTTTTAAGCATCTCTTTCCTTGCTCCAGTGTTTATTCCTAATTTCAATCTTCCTCTTTTTACATATAGATGCGAGTTTTTTATAGTGGGGGTTTGGGTGCTCAACAGTCAAAACCACTGAAATTCTCCATCCTAATGTTACTTTTATCAAGCTTAAACGACACCAGAAAAAAATTTTCCACTATTTAGAAAGAGGCTCTGCTCTTTTGTGTCCTTGGAACATTTTGAGTGTATTTGGGCCTTACCCATTTAAAATTAAAGTTTTTTTCTGACCCCCAATCCACTCACTTATATAAACACCAGAAGAGTAAGAATGCTAGGGTGATGAGGGGGGCCCTCAGAATCCAAACCTTTTTCATTAGTATAAAACACATAAGGGGTCATTGTAATGTTTTTCCGACGCTCTGTCCGTCCTTAATAATTACGTTCATTAAATTAACGTAATTTTAAAACCCCAAAAACCTTTTGTTACTTGCATGTCAAAATTTAGTAAAGTAACTTATCCCTCCAGCCCATTTAACTATAATACCTGTCATGTCTAATTTTTAATTTATATATTCCAGTAATTTGTGGAGAGACAAGCGAGTTTTGAGTGGGGATGTCGTTGGGAGATGGACGATGACGCAAAAACGCCTGCCCAGAAACCCCTCCCCCTCCTACACACCTAACGTTTCAACTGATGTTTATATGTCTAGCATTCCACAACCACTACTTAAGAGTGGAATGCAGTTCCCTACATGACGGCCTCAGTGCCCTGCTCGCCTTTGCTACCTTCTCCCCCACGATGTTATAACCCAAAAAATGCAGATACGATATGTGTACGCGCTAGTACAGGGGGGATATCCAGTGACGGACGCTGTGAAATTGTAAGGGGGCTTGGCACAAAAGAGACTAATATTTATATTATAATAAATTGATAGAGTAATCAAAATAATTGAAAACTTCATGCAAACCCCAGTGTGACCCCCTTTTTCCCCTGTTGGGGGGGGGGGGGGTTGCAACCCCTGAATGGGTTACAATGATTATTAGTATTATAAAGAAAATTTTTTTTCATATAATTTTATATTGCTTATATTTGCGAAAAGCTAATCGTAAATGTAGACTTTATATTATTATTGATGTTAATTCTTAATTGACTTATGTTTTAGGATGTACAAAAATGTGCTCGTTGTCGATTGTCAAACCGTAATTTTCGCTTTTCCTCGTTATACGCCGGTTCTGACTGTGCTGTCCACGGGCTTCACGTGATCGAGGGGGGGTTCCACCTCCGTGAGGTATTTAGTCTGCCTGACTCGCTCGGTGGTTGGGCAATTGTCTGTCTCATTAATCTTGTTAGTTCGTAAACTCGTTCACAGAACCTTTATAGACTTAGTGATTTTTTGACTTGTATGAGGTTTTTCTCAAGACACTCTGAGTTCTCAGTCCTTAGCTATAGTTTTTAAACCTAATTTGTACTGGACTGTGTATAATCACAGTCAGGGTTTTTCCTATGGAACTTTTTCAGTAGTATGGGAAATTTTTTAACTTTTGGGAGGGTCTACTGAGGTCCCTTTAGTTCGTTATATTTTCCCTGTCCTGATTGTGTCGCGTCGCTTTTTTATAAGGCTATTGGGCTTAGCATTTTTTCATTTTCAAGCAGACTGTTCTGGTTGCCAGTCGGCAAGAAGTTAGTTTTTTGAGGGTTTGTCATTACTTTGTTTAAAATCTAGTCGAGTCGGAGCATAGTGAACAAATTAGAGCATTACACACTACCACTTACTTGTACATTTTGTAATATCTTATTAAATTTAATGTACCAGACGGTACTTTAAAATTATAAATGTGATAGTGCTTTCGCACAAAAATATTGAACTCGAGAGATTGATTTTATTTTAATTTCGTGATTTAATTTTAATTTGAAAATATCCCCCTAGAAACTTAATGATTTAAAAAATTATTAAATTTTAATTTCTTAAAATTAGTAGCCTACCATTTTAATCCTGAAGCAAATATTGAAAAACTCATTATGGATAAATTGGACAAAGGGTACTGACACTTTTTACGAAAACCCCCGAACAGCGGATTCCAGAAGGGCAAATCCTTTCTAGTATTCACCCGGAGATCTCTAAACTTTTTTTAATCGCGTTTTTTTAACAACCTTGATTTTGCAAAATAAAAATAAATAATTTTTTTTTAACATAATTTTTAGTTTATTTATACGCTTAAGCAAACAGAGTGGAGCATGTAATAACAATAATTTATCCTGTATTTAATGATAATTTTGAGAAAAACAAAAGGTCTTATGAAGACAATCACAGAGCGTAGGTAAATATATGTGAGTAAAAAGCAAAGGTCAGATAAGATAACAGACTAGAACATTTGATAAGGTATTGAGAAGCAAACATGAGCAGAATCCTCTACTCAGATTATAATAGGAATTAACTGTTGGTAAAGTAAGCAAACTGAACTGACTTGTGGATGGTAATAAGTCACACACAGGGGCTTCATGTGTATATATAGTGGCCATTTTTATTTTAATGAATACAACGCTTGTACACAGAAGCTATTTATCTACCCACAGGTGACATGGTAGGTACAAAATCATTAGCCTGAAATATATAGTAATTCTGAAACAATAGGAAGCAGCGAAACTTCTTCCACTGAAAATTATGACTTAAAACCTGACTGGGCCTTAGTGTTATTTTCACTCCATATATCTGAACACACACCATGTAACACCTTCAATTTCAAAGTTTTATAACGATATACAATGACATTTATATTAAAATATATAATGCGATGAATATTCCCAACTCAGTATATGACAGGAGCAAACCATAACATGGGCGGAGATTGAACTCGTGGCGAGAGAGTCGTAAAACTCCGGGCCAGTACGTAAGCCAATGGACCAGCTGGTTACAATGAGATTCATCCAACTAGGTATATTTATACACCATAGAGAGGTTACCACTGGCACCACTGTAACTACAAATG
Source organism: Cherax quadricarinatus (assembly GCF_026875155.1). Lineage (NCBI taxonomy): Eukaryota > Metazoa > Arthropoda > Malacostraca > Decapoda > Parastacidae > Cherax > Cherax quadricarinatus. The sequence continues at coordinate 24,283,179 of NC_069477.1, read as the reverse complement.
CAAGATTTTACAAATGAATCTCCCGCCAGCGTGGCCATGACGAACTCTAGCTCTAGTCCCCTCAAAGCCGTCACCATGATTCACGAAATCGTAATGACACGATTTCAAACCACACCACGAGCGGGGCTTGAACTCGTAGCTAGTGAGTTGGATGAATCTTACTGTAGCCAGGTGACTCGGTGGCTCAGGCGTTGGCTACACTCACACGCCACGAGTTCAATCCCCACCCGTGGTATGGTTTGTTTGTAATCGTGTCATTACGATTTCGTGAGTCATAACAAGGGCAAGATTCACATATATAAACTTGTAATTTATCCTAATTTCATTTCATCTGTAAATGAAAAGTTACTAACACAGGAGAATGTTTCTGCAAGTATAACTTTAGCACATTTCTCTTATTAGTTAATTTAAAGAAATGAAATATATCGTGTTTATTATCTGTGTCCTTTAAAACAGAAAATATAATACTTAAAAAGTGAAATGTAGAGATGAACTTGAAATATTACCCTCAGGTAGTCGACGGTACTCAGGTAACATTACCCTCAGGTAGTCGACGGTACTCAGGTAACATTACCCTCAGGTAGTCGACGGTACTCAGGTAACATTAATCTCAGGTAGTCGACGGTACTCAGGTAACATTAACCTCAGGTAGTCGACGGTACTCAGGTGACATTAAGCTCAGGTAGTCGATGGTACTCAGGTAACATTAATCTCAGGTAGTCGACGGTACTCAGGTAACATTAACCTCAAGTAGTCGACGGTACTCAGGTGACATTAAGCTCAGGTAGTCGATGGTAATCAGGTGACATTAAGCTCAGGTAGTCGACGGTAATCAGGTGACATTAAGCTCAGGTATTCGACGGTACTCAGGTAACATTAACCTCAGGTAGTCGACGGTACTCAGGTGACATTAAGCTCAGGTAGTCGATGGTACTCAGGTAACATTAATTTCAGGTAGTCGATGGTACCCAGGTGACATTAAGCTCAGGTAGTCGACGGTACTCAGGTAACATTAGCCTCAGGTAGTCGACGGTACTCAGGTAACATTAACCTCAAGTAGTCGACGGTACTCAGGTGACATTAAGCTCAGGTAGTCGATGGTAATCAGGTGACATTAAGCTCAGGTAGTCGACGGTAATCAGGTGACATTAAGCTCAGGTAGTCGACGGTACTCAGGTAAAATTAACCTCAGGTAGTCGACGGTACTCAGGTGACATTAACCTCAGGTAGTCGACGGTACTCAGGTAACATTAACCTAAGGTAGTCGTCGTTACTCAGGTGATATTAAGGTCAGGTAGTCGACGGTACTCAGGTAACATTAACCTCAGGTAGTCGATGGTACTCAGGTAACATTAACCTATGGAAGTCGATGGTTCTCAGGTAACATTAACATAAGGTAGTCGACGGTACTCAGGTGACATTAAGCTCAGGTAGTCGACGGTACTCAGGTAACATTAACCTCAGGTAGTCGACGGTACTCAGGTAACATTAACCTAAGGTAGTCGACGGTACTCAGGTGACATTAAGCTCAGGTAGTCGACGGTACTCAGGTAACATTAAGGTCACGGTGACTTGGCCCGAGATAGGAGCAGCTTTCATGAGTGGAGGCAGCAGCCTCGGCCATTAGCACCTGCTTGTGCCTCACAGTTAAGTACTTAAGTGCATCGCTGTATTTCTGTGACAAAACCTTAAACCAAATAATACTTGCATGTAACTAAGTAACACCTATGATAAATACATACATACATATATATATATATATATTATATATATATATATATATATATATATATATATATATATATATTATATATATATATATATATATATATATATATATATATATATGTCAATTAGCAAGAACTCATTTAAGATTAAGTCCTTTCTAAAATTTTCTCTTATACGTTTTAAAGATATATTTTTTTCATTAATGTTAATGTAAAAATTCATAATTTTGCACCAAAAGAATCTTAGAAAACTTACCTAACCTTATTATAACAAGCTCAATTTATTTTAGCCTAACCCAACTAAATATATTTTAGATTTGTTTACAATAATTTAATACTAAACAAACACAGTGAAATATATTTTTTCGTTAGGTTCAGAATGATTTCGGCGAAATTATTGCATACACAAATTTTCACTTGTTCTATATGGCAAGATGAACGTTGCTATTTAAGCCAAGATCGCGAGTTCTGCCTATTCGGCACGACATATATATATATATATATATATATATATATATATATATATTTTATATATATATATATATATATATTATATTATATATATATAAATATATTATATATATATATATATATATTATATATATATATAATATATATATATTATATTATATATATATTACTATTGGGAACTCGCTTATTGTTTTGTAAAATAAGGAGGAATCATAAATTTCTAAAGTGGCTTATTTATCAAATTTATTATTTAACATTTGTAATATATCGACCTTTTCTATTCATGATTTTTGTAACTCAAACAAAC
>NC_069477.1:24255674-24275674 GCF_026875155.1 Cherax quadricarinatus | reverse complement strand
CAAGGCTGATCTGTAGGCTTCGTCACACATTGCCGGTGAGGGATGTGTTCTTTTTGTAGATTAAAGATGTGTCCAGTGAAGGCATTCACTTGGTTGTCAACATCCCCTTGAAGAAGTTTATTCTAATCGGTGGTGGAGAACTCAGAGCAAAGGGCTGGCCAATTACCTCTTTCCCTTAGCAAGGTTGTGCGTGTGGACTCCTCACCCCGTTATGGTGGGATCTTCAATGTCGTAAAAACAACCTTGTGGTCAGACGATCCATCATAGCAGAGGGGTTGACAAGTGACTACACCTTCTGCCAGATCACTCACTATTGGTCAGAGTAGGAGCCAGAGATGTGAGTAGGGAAATCTGCAAAGTTTCTCATGTCTAACGCTGCAAGAAGATCATCAAAGTCACTCTGTATAAGATTTTGTTTGAGGTCACCATCAATTATTATATGTTGACAGTTGTGTAGGAGCTGAAGGGAGGCCACATTTTCCATTAGGAAACTGATGGGGTCTGCATGTTGCCACTGAGGTCTGTACATTGCACATCCTAGTACGGAGGTGCTAGTGTTTATTCATAGCCTGAAGAATATTATTTCAAGATGAGTAGGGGTGGCAACATCAATGTGCTGGGCATGAACACTTTTAGAGAAGCACACAGCAACACCTCCTCCTTGCCCTTGCCTGTCTCTTCTCATCCATGAGGTGTAGCCAGCAATTCTTACAAATTTTTCTGGAGTCCTGTCGTCCATAAATGTTTATCAACAACTATCATGTCGGGACGTCGAGTGCTCACAAAACTGTGTGAGCTCTCCAACACTGGTTATGAAATCTCTAATGTAGGCTGACAGTATGCTGATAGACTGGCTCCTCATGATGTGTTCAGGTTGAGGTGATGGGTGTGTAAGGTGTGTTAGGTGCCTGCCCTTGAGACAGGTAGGGCACCTATGCAGCTGCTGGGATGCATGTCTGTGGTCTTGTATAAGGCACAAAACCACCTGTTAAGCTGAGATAGGAGTAGCTGAGTGGGTGACGTGTGAGTGTGTTCACCAGTTCAGAGATCCTGCTGGTTTGTTCCGATAACATATCCCTAAACAGGTGGTCCTGTCTGTCAAGTTCCTTTTTCTTCCGACACTGGTCCTCCTGATGTCCTTTCTTGTGGCAGTAATTGCACCTGTTATCTTTCAGGCAGTTGTCAGTGGTGTGCCCCTTCCGGTGACAGCAAGAGCACTGCCTAGGTGCCTGGGAGGGTGGACTCCTATTTATTGCACCTCTTGTGTTTCGCTGCTGATTTATTCTCAAGTTCTGCCGCTGGTGAGCCTGATGATTGTGTATCTGGTGAACGTATTCCTGGGACTGTGTTGGTGGAAGATGAGACGGCTGTAGATGTAGTCTTCTTCTTCCGCGTCCTTTTCCACGTCCTTTACCAAGCCCCTGTACAGTTCTGACAGATGTGTCTTTAATGTTCGTGCTTTGGCGCAGCAGCTGTTCAGTTACAGTGATAGTCTGCTGATTATTAACCGCAGCAATCTCTGGTGGAGAAAATCCTGACTCATTATTTGCAGATGAAGCACTGCTGTCAGATGTTGGAAAAGTGTCGGTAGGTGTGCTAACAGGTGTAGGATCAGTGATGGTATGTGAGCTGTTGATGTACTGGCAGGTGCTGAAGCAGTGATATCAAGTGTAGGAGAGTTAACAAAACCAAGACTTGCTTCGTTGCTGGGAAGAGGATCTGTTCCCTCTGTGGTGGTCAAAGGCATTATGTTAGAATTTCCAAATGTAGTGTTTTGAGTTCAGTCTATCTGTGGAGCCTTAGCAATGACAGAATTCCACCAGTTATTTACCTCTGAGTTGAGCTCAGTGTGTGACTTCCAGTCCTTGTCAATAGTGCAGCTAAGTAGCTTATGCCACTTGATATAAGCTTGCACTGGCCTTCTGCAACAGTTTGTTGGGTATCTAATGATTTGAGGAGCTCATAATGTGCTTCCCTGTGATGAATTATCTTAGCTGCGATTTTACAGCCCATGAGGGCAGTCTTGATTATTGGAGAGGAGTCTCTGAGGCATTTCTGAACCTTCCTCCTGTAGCTCCTGGCTTGATTCCACATACCACAGGATTATGGATATCCTTCAATTTTCAGAGACGTTCTACCTGACACACAATGCACAAATAACCCGCACATAAAAGAGAGAAGCTTACGACGACGTTTCGGTCCGACTGGGACCATTTACAAAGTGGTGGTGGTAGTAGTAATAGTAGTACTACTACTACTACCACCACCTCTTCCTGCCTATATATAGCCGTCCTGCTCCACTTCTGGTTAGTGTGACTTTGTAAATGGTCCAAGTCGGACCGAAACGTCGTCGTAAGCTTCTCTCTTTTATGTGCGGGTTATTTGTGTATCGTTCCAGTCACGGTATTGTGCCTTTTTATTATTTATGCTCTACCTGGCTACATAAAAATTCTTCTTCTGGAATGCAATGTGTGGCAGTATTTTGAGCCTTGTAGTATACCCACAAACACTGCAGTATCTACTGGAACAGTAGCCAGATAGCGAAAATGTTCTTGCTTTTTTGCGAAGTGAAGTCATCACAGAGGAAGCTTTGCAACATTACAGTTCCAGGAGAGAGAGGGTGGTGGTATCGTGGGGGTGTTAATGGGGTGGGTAGTGGGGAAAGGCGAGGACAGGCTGTACTCACCTAGTAGTGTTCGCAGGGGTCGCATCACAGCTCGTGGAAGCTATTAGGTCACTCTTCCTGCTCGTTGAGTTTTATCATACCTCTTCTTAAAGCTATGCATGGATCCTGCCTCCACTACATCCCTTCTCAGACTATTCCACTTCCTAACAACTCTGTGACTTAAGAAATACTTCCTAACATCCCTGTGATTCATCTGAGTCTTCAACTTCCAACTGTGACCCCTTGTTGTTGTGTCCCATCTCTGGAACATCCTGTCTCTGTCCATTTTGTCGATTCCTCTCAGTATTTTATATGTCGTTATGATTTCCCCCTATCTCTCCTGTCCTTCAGTGTCGTCAGGTCAATTTCCCTTAACCTCTCTTCGTAGGACATACCCCATAGCTCCGGGACTAGTCTTGCTGCAAACCTTTTCACTTCTCTAGTTTTCTTACGTGCTTGGTTAGGTGTGGGTCCCAAACTGCTGCTGCAAACTCTACTATGGGCCTAACGTACATAGTGAACAGGTTCCTGAACGATTCCTTATAATGATGTCTGAATGCTGTTCTCAGGTTTGCCAGGCACCCGTATGCTGCAGCAGTTATTTGGTTGATGTGCGCCTCAGGAGATGTGCCCGGTGTTATACTCACCCCATGATTCTTTTCCTTGAGTGAGGTTTGTAGTCTCTAGCTCCCTAGACTGTACTCTGTCTGTGGTCTTCTTTGCCCTTCCCCAATCTTCATGACTTTGCACTTGGTGGGGTTGAACCCCAGGAGCCATTTGCAGGACCAGGTCTGCAGTCTGTCCAGGCCTTATTGCAGTTCTGCTGCTCCTCAGCCAACTGGATTCTTCTCATCAACTTCACATCATTTGCAAACAAAGACACTTCAGAGTCTTCTTCCGTCATGTCATTCACAAGTAACAGAAACAGCACCGGTTCTAGGACTGACCCCTGTGGAACCCCGCTCGTCACAGGCGCCCCCTCTTACACTTCGCCACGTACCATTACTCGCTGCTGTCTTTCTGACAGGTATTCCCTGATCAATTGCAGTGCCTTCCCTGTTATCCCTGCCTGGTTCTCCAGCTTTTGCACTAATCTCTTCTGAAAGTCCAAGAAAATGCAATTTACCCACCCCTCTCTCTTTTGTCTTACTGCTGTCACCTTATCATAGAACTCCAGTAGGAATGTGGCAAAGGATTTCCCGTCCCTGAAACAGTGCAGGCTGTCGTAGATAAGCTGACTCCTTTCTAGGTGCTCCTGATAATCTTCTCCGTGACTTTGCATACTATACATGTCAGTGACACCTGGTCTGTAGTTTAATGCTTCGTGTCTGTCTACTTTTTTAAAAGCTGGGACTACATTTGCTGTCTCCATATCTCAAGCAGTCGCCCTGTTTCGATAGATGTGTCCAAGATTGTTGTTAGGGTACATATAGCGCCTCTGCTTCCCTCTCAGGACCCATAGAGAGATGTTATCTGGATCCATCACCTTTGAGGTTTCTAGCTCGCTCAGCAGCCTCTTCACTTCTTCCTCGGTTGTATGTATTGTGTCAAACATTTGATGGTGTATCCTACCTCTCCGACTTTCTGGAGTCCCTTCTGTCTCCTCTGTGAACACTTCTTTGAATCTCATGTTGAGCTCCTAACATACTTTGCAGTCGTTCCTTGTGATCTCTCCTTTTTCCTTCCTCAGCCTGATTACCTGGTCCTCGACTGTTGTTTTCCTCCTGACGTGGCTGTGCAGCAGATTCGGGTCAGATTTGGCTTTCGCTGCTATGTCGTTTTCATATTGTCGTTGGGTCTCCCTTCATACCTATGCATATTCATTTCTGGCTCTCCGACTGCTCTCCTTATTCTCCTCGGTCCTTTGCCTTCTATTCTTCTTCCAATTTCTAGCACACTTGTTTTTGGCCTCCCGACACCATTGGGTAAATCAAGGGATCATCTTGGCTTTCTCGTTATTTCTGTTACCCTTGGGTACAAACCTCTCCTCCGCTCCCTTGCATATTGCTGTCACATATCCAATCATCTCGTTTACCGACTTTCCTCCCAGTTCTCTCTCCCACTGAACCCTGTGAAGGAAATTCTTCATGACTGTGTAGTCCCCTCTCTTTTAATTTGGTTTCATTCGTCCTGCCCTTCTTGATTCCCTCTCCACTTCAAACTCTTCTATATATTCGAAGCTTAGAACCACATGATTACTGGCCCTGAGGGGTCTTTCACATGTGACGTCCTTAATATCTGCACTACTCAAGGTGAATACTAGGTCCAGTCATGCTGGTTCATCCTCACGAGGCTTTCCAGTACCACGTCCATCATCTTAACCCTCCACATAGAGAGTGAAGCTGGTTCTTACGACGCCTGGCAGCAATAACAGCAGCCACATAAGGAATGAAGGATTTAAAGGAAGAGCATTAGAAAAGTTGGGAAGACTGAGACGCTTATCTGCGGCGTCCGTAAAGAACAAAAAGGTACAATACCGTGACTGGAACAATACTGTGATTGGAACAACACCGTGACTGGAACAACACCGTGACTGGAACAATACCGTGACTGGAACAACACCGTGACTGGAACAATACTGTGACTGGAACAACACCGTGACTGGAACAACACCGTGACTGGAACAATACCGTGACTGGAACAACACCGTGACTGGAACAATACCGTGACTGGAACAATACTGTGACTGGAACAACACCGTGACTGGAACAATACTGTGACTGGAACAATACCGTGACTGGAACAATACTGTGACTGGAACAACACCGTGACTGGAACAATACTGTGACTGGAACAACACCGTGACTGGAACAACACCGTGACTGGAACAATACCGTGACTGGAACAACACCGTGACTGGAACAATACCGTGACTGGAACAATACTGTGACTGGAACAATACCATGACTGGAAGAATGCCGTGACTAGAACAATACTGTGACTGGAACAATACCGTGACTGGAACAATACCGTGACTGGAACAATACCGTGACTGGAACAATACCGTGAATAGAACAATACCGTGACTGGAACAACACCGTGACTGGAACAACACCGTGACTGGAACAATACCGTGACTGGAACAACACCGTGACTGGAACAATACCGTGACTGGAACAATACCGTGACTGGAACAATGCCATGACTGGAAGAATGCCGTGACTAGAACAATTCTGTGACTGGAACAACACCGTGACTGGAACAATACCGTGACTGGAACAATACCGTGACTGGAACAATACCGTGACTAGAACAATACCGTGACTGGAACAACACCGTGACTGGAACACCGTGACTGGAACAATACCGTGACTGGAACAATACCGTGACTGGAACAATACCGTGACTGGAACAACACCGTGACTGGAACAACACCTTGACTGGAACAACACCGTGACTGGAACAACACCGTAACTGGAACAATACCGTGACTGGAACAATACCGTGACTGGAACAACGTGACTGGAACAACACCGTGACTGGAACAATACCGTGACTGGAACAATACCGTGACTGGAACAACACCATGACTGGAACAACACCATGACTGGAACAACACCATGACTGGAACAACACCATGACTGGAACAATTCCGTGACTGGAACTACACCGTGATTGGAGCAGTACCGTGACTGGAACAACACCGTGACTGGAACAACACCGTGAGTGAAACAATACCGTGACTGGAACAATACCGTGACTGGAACAACACCGTGACTGGAACAACACCGTGACTGGAACAATACCGTGACTGGAACAACACCGTGACTGGAACAATACCGTGACTGGAACAATACCATGACTGGAACAACACTGTGACAGGAACAATACCGTGACTGGAACTACACCGTGACTGGAACAATACCGTGACTGGAACAATACCATGACTGGAACAACACCGTGACAGGAACAATACCGTGACTGGAACTACACCGTGACTGGAACAATACCGTGACTGGAACAACACCGTGACTGGAACAATACCGTGACTGGAACAACACCGTGACTGGAACAATACCGTGACTGGAACAACACAGTGACTGGAACAACACCGTGACTGGAACAATACCGTGACTGGAACAACACCGTGACTGGAACAATAACAAGAACATAGGAGAGAGAAAACCTTATGATGACGTTTCGGTCCGTCTTGGACCTTCCATAAGTGACACTGACACAAGAGAGTGAGCCAGTATATATAGGTGAGGAGGTAGGGATGGGAGAGAGAGGGAAGGAAAAATGGTAATTGTAGTGATAATGATGATAGAGGACGTAGTATCGGTTTCCGTGTTATAAGTCCCTCTTTGCCTTATTTCTATGATCTTCCTAAGACTCATCAACCTGATATTCCTCTACGTCCCATCATATCCTCCAGAGGTTCTCTCTCTTATTTTCTTGTTTCCTTCCTGGCTTAAACTCTCACTCCATTTTTGGTGCTCTTTCTCCTACTCGCTTTTGTCAGTCTCAAGACGTTATCGAACGTGTTCACTCTCTCATGACCTCTAAGTCTTGACGTTATATCCCTCTTTATTCGCATCCCTCTTGAATGCGTTCTTAATTTTCTCAGATTGAAAGCCAATGAAGAGTTAGCTCATCTCACTCTACCTACTGATGTTCATCATCTGATTTACTTTTTTGTAGACTCTAGCTCATTTTCTCTTCAAGGTAAATTTTATTTTCACTCGTTCGGTGTCGCTATTTGCTCTTCTCTGTTACCAGTTCTTGCTAAACTTTGTATGGAATACTTGGAGACTGCTACTTCCTACTACTGATGTGCGACCTTCACTCTGGCTCCGCTATTTAGATGACATGTTTGGTCTTTGGCCTCTAGACTCTACTCTCTTCAAATTATTTCTCGATGCCCATAACATTCTTAAAGCTGAATGGGAATCTCACATTTGCTTGCTTCCTTGATATATATGTCCTCTGCTCGGTTTCAGGCTTTTCTTTTTCCGTTTATCGTAAGCCTATACACAGTGACATGTACATTCACTACTTTTTTAACCATGCTTATTCCCTCAAGGAAGGTTCCTTGATGTTGGTGAGGGGCTCTTGATTTAGGGAATTGGATCTGTGCTCCAGTTCCCCGAATTAAGCCTGAATGCCTTCCACATCCCCCCCCCAGGCGCTGTATAATCCTCCGGGTTTAGCGCTTCCCCTTGATTATAATAATAATAATAATAATTCACCATGCCTCCTCTGTCAATTAAAGTGTTACCATCTCTCTCGTTCACCGTGCTCTCCGCATTTGTGACCCTCAGTTCCTTGACTCGGAATTTTCCACTCTTGTAATTCGTTCTTGGCTACTCTTCCGATTTCATAAACTCTGCCTTCTCACGTGCTAAACGGACTTTTGTCTCTTACAATTCTTGTGAAAAACTATTGTTCGCTCTCTTCCTATATTTTGAGTTTTTTAAGTCTCAGCCACTCTTTAAGTTCCCTAGACATCAAACTTACTCTTCGCCAAACTAGCACCTTCGCAGTAATCTAGTTCGTATCTCTTCCCTTGCAATTGATGCTGCTGGTATTCTGCTCTGTTTCATGCTCCTTTCTCACAGACTTAAGGAGCAGAAATAAAGTGTTATGCTTGCCGACACTAATAATGCCATTTTTGTCATATTAGAGATAACACTCATCCTACTGACTTGTCCTATGACTAACTGTCTATCCTACTTCTAGTCTTCACAGTCGTCGTCTTGTTGAAGCATTCCTTCTTCCCAGCTTTCGTTGTATGAATCATAGTCATGGCTTTATCTCAGTAGATGCCTTCCTTTCCCCTAGCATCGTTAAATGCTCCAAAGTTCACAGCACTTGACATGATGATCATTTCTTCACCTCATCATCACTCTTTATTGGGTTTTCTAATATTCTATCATGGATTATTCAGTTCAAAACTCCAACAGTTTGTTGGAGTGTCTAATTCCACTCATTAATCGGATGTTCTCATATCTCCTATCAGCATCCTCTCTATATCATTCTCTTTTATTTCACTGTAACATTAAATTTTACATTTCTACTGACTTTCGTCTCGTAAACATCATCGTCGTTGTATAGATAAATAAAATGTTATCATTAGCAGATTTATAAATGCATTTATTAATATATCATTTATTAATATATCGTATTGTAAACAAGACGAATAAAAATAAATTACGACAACACTAAATAACATGCAAGTAAATAAAGAAATTAGTAAATGAAACGTTCCCTACATTGTCAGTGTTGACTAAATATGTCTGTGGCCTCTAGTAAGTAAGTTTATTGAGGTATTCACAAATACAGTTACATAGATTATCATACATAACAACATATGTGTAAAAAAACTAGAATAACCTAAAAACATCAGAGTGACTTACTTCCATTAGAAGGAAGGAAAGAAGAGTGAATATCTGGACAGAAATGTAACTATCGTGATAGCGTTGGGAAGGCTGAATTTATCACAGTGAATACAATAAGAAGAAACCAATATTTAACCATATGGCATCAAGATGTTGGTATTACTCTGTATATACCGGACCTGAAAACGCCAAGTGTCCACTCTCCTAGCCTTGAGAAAAAGATGAGAATAAAATGATAATAACGAACAGTAATTTATACTTTACAACAAACACTCGGGGCGTACTGACAGGAATATTTTTTTTCGTAGACTCGTCTCCACTAGGAAATAGATTAACTAGTCAGCAGGTCCAACAATAATATAGTTAGAAAGTGGGAAAAATCTTAGTACAAACTAGCTAGGAAAAGCATAAGAGCCAGCAAAGTCAATATATCCAAGATGGTCATAAGAGGTTAACGGCGGGGAAGCTCAAGCCAGCGTGCACGTACACACACACATACGTACACTCACACGCACATACCATACACAGTATATCAACAAACACAGACATGCACACGCACACAAATGTATTACAGCAGTCTCTTATAATTACACAAACAAGAAATGAAAACGTACACACACACACACACACACACAGACACTGTTGCCACACAGATACAAACATAAAAAGATCAAAGTGAGTGTGGAAACGGGTGATCAAAAATTTCCAGCGTTTGGGTAACAAGTGAAATGTGGGGCACCGTAATGTGAGAGTGAAAAAGTTAATAAACAAAAGGAGAAAGAAAAAATAAAATATACAACAAGGGAAGGTGGCAGTAGGCCTACTGAAGCAGTGACGTCACAACAGTTTGTATGCCATTATACATATAAAGTGTAACACCGAATGTGAAGTGTATTCTGTAATAAGTGAAAAGTGAAATCACATGAGGAACGGGGGTGCATGACATATATGATTATAAACATCACGGGTGGGAAAGGGGTTACAAAATAGTGAGAGAAGGCCTATGTACGACGACTACGTCATCAGCTTTTTGGCAACTTGTCATCACACCGCTGCCAGCGCAAGTATCCACCTGTTGAGGTTGCATTTTGCAAGGTTTGAGTCTGGTCCCGCTCACTGTTAGATACTGGTCACTCACTCCTCAAGCCATTACCAGAATTAGAGTAGAAATAGATAGACGAGGTGCAAGGAGTAAAGCAGTAGTGAGGGATAACGTTTAGACACTTAGCTGAACAAGGTAAATTTTACAACCTAGCTACTTTCTGAAATTTTAGAAGTAGAATCGATAAGTGTTTACAAGTATTGGTAAGCTTAGAATTACTGGTATCACCGGTATTTATTAGGAGTATGAATACTTAGGAAGTGGGGCAACCAACCACAACAAAAAAAACCCCACACCAAAAACAAACAAAAACAACACCCAAAAAAAAAACACCACAATTTCACACACATACCCAAAACCCCTCCCACTAACATACCCACCATCCCCTACCCCCCACCCCTACCACCCCTTCACACAACCCTACACATACCCCCACACCCCAAAACAACACCCACCACCCACACAAACCACTTGTAACTTAGTACCACCAAAACCCACATCACAATTTCACACCGTCCTGTAAATGCCTCTAAACCCTTACCCCCCCCCTTTTTTTCTTCCTTCCTTTCCCCTCCTTCCCTAAACCCCAAAAAACCATTTTTTTTCCCACTCTTTAAATTCTTTTAAATATCCCCCCCAAACCCCCCTAAACCTTCTCCCATTTCCCCACCCCCCCTTTTCCACCCCCCCTTTCCTCCCCCCTTCCCCCCTCCCTTCCCCCCCCCCCTCCCCTCTTCTCCCCCTCCCCCCCCTCTCCTCCCACTCCCCCTTTTTCCCCCTCCCCCCCCTCTCTCCCCCCTCTCTCTCTCCCCTCTCTCTCTCTCTCTCTCCCTCTCCCCCCTCTCTCTCCCCCTCTCTCCCTCTCTCTTCTCTCTCTTCTCTCTCTCTCTCTCTCTTCTCTCCTCTCTCCCCTCTCTCCCTCCTCTCTCTCTCCTCTTCTTTCCCCATTTTCCCTTTCACCTCCCCCTCCCCTACCCTTCCCTTCACTCCACTCTCACTCCACTCCTCTTCCCCTTTTTCCTTCTCAATATCCCCTCCTCTTTTCCCTTTCCCTTCTCTCTCTTTCTCTCCCATTTTTCCCCCCAAATTTTCCTTTCTCACTCCCACCTCCCTTCCTTCCCTTCTCCCCCTTTCCCCCTCTCACACTCTCCCCCTTTCCCTTCTCCTTTTCCCCTCTCTCTCCCCTTTACCTTTCCCTTCTCTCTTCTCTCAAAAAAAAAAAATGGGGGGGACTCGCAGGAAACCCAAAGGGATCAGATGAGAATGGTACTGGTAGGGAGGAGGGGATGGGGGAGAGTGGAAAAGGAGGGAAAACAAAGTGGGAGAAAAAAATTAGAGAGCTTTCTGAAAAAATGAGAAAGATTTTCTGTGAAATTGGAAAAGAGGTTGGGGAAGAAGACAAAGAATGGGAGGCAAAAGCCGAAACTGCAGTAGCCAAGAAAAGGTTAGAATTGAAAAAATAGGGAAACGAGTTACTGGGCAGTGACCCAGAAGACACAGCTATGAACTGCGAGGCCCAACAGGAAGGAAGGAAATTTTGAATTATGCTAAAGCATATCAGCCCCAAGGAGGGCCAAGGGGTGAAAGGGAAGAACAGTGGTTCCAGTGGAGAGGTGAAAAGGGCGAATCTGAGGCACAACCCGCTATCAAAGCCACGGAAAAATCAAGGGGAAACTACCACAACAGGCAGGGTCCAGATTTACAGAGGGTAGCAATGGGAGGAGAAAGGGCAAAATCAGTGTTATCCATGGGGGGTCAGGAGGAGAGGGAAAGGCACACACTGAAAGGAGCAGGAAGAAAAAAAGGGGATTGAGAAAATCATCACGGAAATAGTAAGAGAGGGCGAGATTGTAAATTTTTTTAGAGAATAGGGGGGGACTGAAGGGGGGAAAAACCCACCAAACAAACGTTCTCAGGAGGAAAAAGGGGAACGGACCTCCCAAAAGAAACCACGATTGAAATATGGAAAGTACAAAAGGGTGTTCCTAGACAGGACAGAAAAAAAATAGAAAGACAGCAGCTGAGGGAGAGGGAAAAAAAACGAAAGGGGTTTTGGAAAAAAGACAAGGATGGAACCAGCAGAGGTCAGTCAGAGCAGAACAGAACAGCAGGGGAAGACACACACAACTATTCTCAGAACCATACAACCTATCACACCATCCCAACACACACTACAATCCATACCCACAGCCTCCACCCAACACCGAGCTATAGAATCCCACAGTATGCTACCAGATCTCCCACCCTCACAGGCCCCCCAAACCACAGTGTTGGAAAGAAAACTGAAGGTATGGTACACAAACGCTGATGGAATAACAAATAAGTGGGAGGAGTGGCATGAAAGAGTCAAAGAGGCATCACCAGACATCATAGCTCTCACAGAAACCAAGCTTAAAGGTATGATAACAGATGCCATCTTTCCAATGGGATACCAAATCCTGAGGAAAGACAGAGGGAACAGGGGGGTGAAGGAGTGGCATTGCTGATCAAAAATCGCTGGAATTTTGATGAGCTGGAGAGAGGAGACAGCGGATAAGAAAGTGATATACATAGGGAACGCTTCACTCTGGAGGTCCCAAGGTGGTAATAGCAGTGATGTATAACCCACCACAGAACAGCAGGAGGCCAAGGCAAGAGTACGACGAGAGCAATAGAGCGATGGTTGACACACTGGCTAGAGTGGCCAGAAAAGCTCATGCATGCAGGGCAAAGCTCCTGATCATGGGTGACGTTAACCACAAGGAGATCGATTGGGAGAACTTGAACCTGCATGGGGGCCAAGATACATGGAGGGCTAAGATGATGGAGGTGGTACTGGAAAACTTCATGTACCAACACGTAAGGGACACTACAAGAGAGAGAGGAGAGGATGAACCAGCAAGGCTGGAATTAGTATTCACCTTGAGTAGTGCAGATATCGAGGACACCACATATGAAAGACCCCTTGCGGCCAGTGACCATGTGGTTTTAAGCTTCGAATACACAGTAGAGCTACAAGTGGAGGGAGAAGCAGGAAGGCCAGGACGAATGAAGCCAAACTACAAGAAAGGGGACTACACAGGAATGAGGAACTTCCTGAACGGGGTTCAGTGGGACGGAGAACTGGCAGGGAAGCCAGTTAATGAGATGATGGAATATGTAGCAACAAAATGCAAGGAGGCTGAGGAGAGGTTTGTACCCAAGGGTAACAGGAATAATGAAAAAGCCAGGATGAGCCCATGGATTACCCAAAGGTGCAGGGAGGCAAAAACCAAGTGTGCTAGGGAATGGAAGAAATATAGAAGGCAAAGGACCCAGGAGAATAAGGAGAGCAGTCGTAGAGCCAGAAACGAATATGCACAGATAAGAAGGGAGGCCCAAAGACAATATGAAAATGACATAGCAGCGAAAGCCAAATCTGACCCGAAACTGTTGTACAGCCACATCAGGAGGAAAACAACAGTCAAGGACCAGGTAATCAGGCTAAGGAAGGAAGGAGGAGAGACAACAAGAAATGACCGTGAAGTATCTGGAGTTTATATGGAGAGAGTTCCGGGGGTCAACGCCCCCGCGGCCCGGTCTGTGACCAGGCCTCCTTAGGTCAGTGTCTCAGGATGCGACCCACACCAGTCGACTAACACCCAGGTACCCATTTTACTGATGGGGAACATAGACAACAGGTGGAAAGAAACACGTCCAATGTTTCTACTCTGGCTGGGAATCGAACCCAGGCCCTCACCGTGTGAAGCGAGAGCGTTAACCACCAGGCCACCAGAGCCAAGAGATTCAAAGAAGTGTTCACAGAGGAGACAGAAGGGGCTCCAGAAAGACGGAGAGGTGGGGCACACCACCATGTGCTGGACACAGTGCACACAACCGAGGAAGAAGTGAAGAGGCTTCTGAGTGAGCTAGATACCTCAAAGGCAATGGGGCCAGATAACATCTCCCCATGGGTATTGAGAGAGGGAGCAGAGGCGCTATGTGTACCCCTAACAACAATATTCAATACATCTATCGAAACCGGGAGATTGCCTGAGGCATGGAAGACAGCAAATGTAGTCCCAATCTTTAAAAAAGGAGACAGACATGAAGCATTAAACTACAGACCAGTGTCACTGACATGTATAGTATGCAAAATCATGGAGATGATTATCAGGAGAAGAGTGGTGGAACACCTAGAAAGGAACGATCTCATCAACAGCAGCCAAAATAGTTTCATGGATGGGAAATCCTGTGTCACAAACCTACTGGAGTTCTATGACATGGTGACAGCAGTAAGACAAGAGAGAGAGGGGTGGGTGGATTGCATATTCTTGGACTGCAAGAAGGCGTTTGACACAGTTCCACACAAGAGATGGTGCAAAAACTGGAGGACCAAGCAGGGATAACATGGAAAGTACTACAATGGATCAGGGAATACTTGTCAGGAAGACAGCAGGGAGTCATGGTACGTGGCGAGATGTCAGAGTGGGCACCTGTGACCAGCGGGGTCCCACAGGGGTCAGTCCTAGAACCAGTGCTGTTTCTGGTATTTGTGAACGACATGATGGAAGGAATAGACTCTGAGGTGTCCCTGTTTGCAGATGACGTGAAGTTGATGAGAAGAATTCACTCGATCGAAGCCCAGGCAGAACTACAAAGGGATCTGGACAGGCTGCAGACCTGGTCCAGCAATTGGCTCCTGGAGTTCAATCCCACCAAGTGCAAAGTCATGAAGATTGGAGAAGGGCAAAGAAGACCGCAGACGGAGTACAGTCTAGAGGGCCAGAGACTACAAACCTCACTCAAGGAAAAAGATCTTGGGGTGAGTATAACACCAGGCACATCTCCTGAAGCGCACATCAACCAAATAACTGCTGCAGCATATGGGCGCCTAGCAAACCTCAGAACAGCATTCCGACATCTTAATAAGGAATCATTCAGGACCCTGTACACCGTGTACGTTAGGCCCATATTGGAGTATGCGGCACCAGTTTGGAACCCACACCTAGCCAAGCACGTAAAGAAACTAGAGAAAGTGCAAAGGTTTGCAACAAGACTAGTCCCAGAGCTAAGAGGTATGTCCTACGAGGAGAGGTTATGAGAAATCAACCTGACGACACTGGAGGACAGGAGAGATAGGGGGGACATGATAACGACATACAAAATACTGAGAGGAATTGACAAGGTGGACAAAGGCAGGATGTTCCAGAGATGGGACACAAGGTGGAAGTTGAAGACACAGATGAATCACAATGATGTTAGGAAGTATTTCTTCACCCGCAGAGTAGTCAGGAAGTGGAATAGTTTGGGAAGCGTTGTAGTGGAGACATGATCCATACATAGCTTTAAGCAGAGGTATGATAAAGCTCACGGTTCATGGAGACTGACCTAGTAGCGACCAGTGAAGAGGTGGAGCCAGGAGCTTAGACTCGACCCCTGCAACCTCAACTAGGTGAGTACAACTAGGTGAGTACACACACACATACACACACGCACACACGAAGCGGTTGTACAGCCACATCAGGAGGGAAACGACAGTCAAGGACCAGGTAATCAAGCTGAGGAAGGAAGAAGGAGAAATCACAAGAAACGACAGTTATGTGAGGATTCAAGGAAGGTAGTCTAGAAAGGTGGGGTACACCATCAAGTGTTGGACACAGTACATACAACCGAGGAAGAAGTGAAGAGGCTGCTAAGCGAGCTAGACAACTCAAAGGTGGTGGGACCGGATAACATCTCTCCATGGGTCCTGAGAGAGGGAGCAGAGGTGCTATGTGTACCACTAACAACAATCGTCAACACATCTATCGAAACAGTGGGACTACATGAGGTATAGACGACAGTATCCTTTTTTTTTAAATAAGGAGACAGACACGAAGCACTAAGCTACAGACCAATGTAACCGACATGTATAGTATGCAAAGTCTTGGAGAAGGGGGATATGAAAAAGACATACAAAATACTGAGAGGAATCGACAAGGTGAACAGAGACAGGATGTTCCAGAGATGGAACACAGCAACAAGGGGTCACAGATGGAATTTGAAGACACAGATGAATCACAGGGATGTTAGGAAGTATTTCTTCAGTCACAGAGTTGTCGGGAGGTGAAACAGTCTGGGAAGGGATGTAGTGGAGGCAGGATCCATTCATAACTTTAAGAAGATGTATGATTAAGCTCACAGAGCGGGAAGAGTGACCTAGTAGCGACCAGCGATGAGGCGGGGCCAGGAGCTATGACTCGACCTATGCAACCACAACTAGGTGAGTACAACTAGATGAGTACACACGCGCGCGCGTGCGCCTGTGACGAGCGGGGTTCCTCAGGGGTCAGTCCTAGGACCAGTGCTATTTTTGGTATATGTGAATGACATGACTGAAGGGATAAACTCAGAAGTGTCCCTGTTTGCAGATGATGTAAAGTTAATGAGGGGAATTAAATGGGATGAAGATCAGGAAGAACTACAAAGAGACCTGGACAGGCTGGAAGCTTGTCCCAGCAACTGGTTTCTCGAATTTAACCCAGTCAAATGCAAGGTCATGAAGATCGGGGAAGGGCAAAGAAGACCGTTGACAGAGTATAGGTTAAGTGGCCAAAGACTGCAAACTTCACTCAAGGAGAAGGATTTTGGGGTAAGTATAATACCGAGCACATCTTCTGAGGCGCACATCAACCAGATAACTGCTGCTCCATGTGGGCGCCTGGCAAACCTGATAATAGCGTTGCAATACCTCAGTAAGGAATCGTTCAAGACTCCGTACACCGTGTACAATAGGCTCATACTGGAGTATGCAACGCCAGTTTGAAATCCACACCTGGTCAAGCGCGTCAAGAAATTAGAGAAAGTGCAAAGGTTTGTATCAAGGCTAGTCCCAGAGCTAAGGGGAATGTCCTACGAAGAAAGGCTAAGGGAAAACTGCCTGATTACACCGGAGGACAGGAGGGTCAGGGAAGACATGATAACAACATACAAAATACTGCGAGGAATTGACAAGGTGAACAGAGACTGGATATTCCAGAGATGAGTCAAAGAGATGATAGGAAGTATTTCTTCAGTCATGGAGTTGTCAGGAAGTGCAATGGTCTGGTAAGTGATGTGGTGGAAGCACGAACCATACATAGTTTTAAGACGAGGTCTGAAAAAAGCTCATGGAGCAGGGAAAGCGAGGACTTAGCAGCGATCAGTGAAATGGCTGGGCCAGGAGCTATGAATCGACCCCTGGAACCAGAAATAGGTGAGTATACAAATACATACAAACATACAAGACCAATGAGTATAATATCGCTGGTGACAATAGAACTTACAGGAGTAGAATAACATAGCAGGAGACTGTGCTTGTGTCTTGCTGGTGTTCCTGTCACTAGGAAGTAACCTGGCATGCAAGCAGGCAGTCCATCGTTTAAGGTTGCATATTGGGAGCTAAGCTTAACTGGCAGACAATGACCAATGTGGGTTCTACTGTGCTGTCGCTCATTACAACTCGAGTCGAATTTATAAACTGTGGCTTTGAAGGAGTTGAGGATAGATATACTCTAAAGGATATTGGGAAAGTGCGAATTGGCAGATAGTTCAAAGATACTGGAATCTGAAAAAGTCAGGACACAGCAGTGCTTCCTGAGCTACGGAGTTTCTACTACAAAAGTTTCACAGGAGACACTGCTGTCTTGTATATATCACTGGCCATCGTCTGTGACCATATGGTCCTTTCCCACAGCAGAAGCAGCCTCTTCAGTAAACCTGTTATCACATCTTTCAATGCCAAAATCCATGAATTACATGCAAGTTCTAATGAACTTCTGTAAATGAATATACAGAGAGGTGAACTAGGGTCTAGAACAGTTGTCCCGAATTAACAGGTATTGTTCTTTACTGCTGAGCTTCGAAGAGTACAGTTGTTTATTATGACTTAAATTGTTGGAGTTGAGGACAGATATACTATAAATACTTCCAGGATTGATGGGTTACAGATTGAACAAAACACTGGATGAACAAATCACTGGATTTTTGTCCACTAGATACTGCATATTTATGTTGTTTCATTCTGGTCACTAGTGGACAAGAATCCAGTGTTATGTTTATTTCTGTAAAGGATACAGGCTATTGAGTAGAACGGAGTAATGACGAAGAATTACTTCCCTGTAATTCTGCAGTTCAATGAAATATTGTTGAATCGTCTTTTATCATGCATAATACAAAACATATTTCATATTTATGTTCCAGAGTGTATAAACTGGACAGTTTTATTGTCTAGAATATTATCCAAAATATTAAAGGTAAAATGATGTTTCACAAAAATACAGATTCTGAACCTAACGATTCGCTTAGCTTTAGGTCAATGTTTGCTATTTCTCTGACCAGTGTCTCCCTACGTATTACAGATGTATTGGCCTCTTTTAGCAGCTTTGTTATTCTTTGCCTTCGCCAGTATAAAGAGCGCCTTTCTCATTCTAGTTTACATCTTCTCTTCCCTTTTCCTTAAAGGAATATGCTTTGAGCATACCTCGTGTGCCACATAGTTAATTTCTTCTACACATAGGTTTGAATCCATGTTGCTTAGGCTGTCTTCCCAGTTTATATCATTTAGGACCTGGTTAACGTAGTTCCACCTTATGTTTTTGTTACTGAAGTTGAATTTAGTGAAAGCTCCCTTGTGACTGATCACATTTTGTTGGTCTGGGGCCCCGTGCATACATGTCTGAGCCTCTGTTATGCTGACACCTGATTATATTGTTTTTGATATGGTAATATTTCATATCAAATCATCATTGTTAGTGAAGATGAGGTCCAGTGTATTCTCCAGTCTTTTTGGTTCTATTATTTGCTGGTTTAAGGTGAATTTGGTGCAGAGGTTTAAAAGCTCTTGTGTGTGTGTGTGAGTTTTCATCTGAGCTGCCTGCTGGTGTTATCTCTGCTGCAGAATTATTTGCTACATTTCCTCCATTTTAGGTGCTTAGGTTGAAATCCCCAAGGAACCAGATGTTTGGGGAAGGAGCTGGAAGATTTTCCAGACAGTGATCATTTTTCAAAAGCTGTTCCAGGAATTGTTGGGAAGCTGCATCCGGAGGCTTGTATACAACCACAAAGACCAGTTTCGGTTCTCGATCTTTACTGCCAAAACTTCAGCTACATCATTAAAGGAATTTAGTAGTTCCGAGCAAATCAGTGACTCTGTGACGGACAGGACAAGCCCCTCCCCCACCCCTCTCCTTTTGCCTGTTCACTATGTTGCATCTGTATAGGTTATATCCCGGAATCCATATTTCATTGTCAAAGTGCTCCTTTATGTGGGTTTGTGTGACAACCGCGTACTTTGCGTTTCACTCTGTTAGCAGTCAACGGTTGAAAGGTATTTTGTTCGTTACTGGCTTAGGCCCTCTATATTTGCAAAGATGAATGTTATCGTATTGGAGGTACGGGAGGGTGGGGAGGAGTTATCATATGAAGGTGAAGATCTTAGGAAATATATTAACGTAGGCAGACTCAAGGACTTTTTGAGAAGGTACAAGGTGTCATTGGTGTTAAGATTGCCTATTCGTTGTTCCATTCTCAACTCTTACAGTTTCTTCCTGGGAATTGTATCAATGGCATCACTTCCCAGAGGTATATATTATATTTATATATATATATATATATATATATATATATATATTTATATATATATATATATATATATATATATATATATATATATTATTAATTATAATATAATATATTGCGTTACTGCTTTTCTGTCCTCGTGTATTGATCCAGAGAGCTTGTAGCAGCGATTCTCCCTGAACATCTTAGGGACAAGATTGGAGTCCAGGACCAAAAATTCATTGACGGAGCAATGATCTGGGATAATCTAACGGGCTCAGAAACCAGACCTGCTCCCCCCAACAACTACAAACAATCGCACTGGGATGGTCCAATAGTGGAAAATATAGCCTCAACG
>NC_069477.1:24220674-24245674 GCF_026875155.1 Cherax quadricarinatus | reverse complement strand
TAGAATTTGGGAAGAATTTAATAATACATTGGACAAATAATAATTTTTTAAATATCTTATTTCTTGGGTAGAATAATTTGTTGGTGGGTTGTATGAAGGACCTGTCCAGTTCGGGCAGCGAGCCTGCTGTCTCGTGTCAGGTGTTTTTGTTGTAGTGGGATCTGATAGTGAGGTGTGGGCTACCTCTTTATATACCTTCCTTTGATGTTTTTCTTTCACTGTTCCTTGATAACGTGAGTAGTCACGAAAGCGCTTGGAACTTCTCTATTCATTCACAGTGGTTGTTTTGCATACATATATATATATATATATATATAATATAGGGAGGTTCCACCTCTAGAACTGTCCTAGGGACCCTCATCCTCAGAGAAAAGAATAAACTTGCTTCAGGGAAAACTATATATGTTATATTTTATATTATATATATATATATATATATATATTATATATATATATATATATATATATATTATGCAAAACAACCACTCTGAAAGAATAGATAAATTTCAAGCGCTCTCGTGACTACTTACATTATCAAGGAACTTCTCTATTCTCTCACAGTGGTTGTTTTGCATATTCTGAAATCACCTGTTTACTGGTGATCTTATTGCATATATATATTGTTATATTTTGGAAATTGGTCATCCTTTGATATTTAACTATTGTATGAGAATATGATCATCACTTAATATTATAGAGCGAAAGTCCCCGTTTATAGCTAGAATAGAGACTTTCGGCGTTATATTATTATCTGTTAAAATATATAAAAAATACCATGGTTTTGTCCCTATTTTATTATTATTATTATTATTATTATTATTATTATTATTATTATTATTATTATTATTATTGTTAGGTAGGATTTCTTATGTATATAGAGCATAAGTCTCGGAACTTCCTGTGAATTGTTCAATTGTTTATGTCCGGCTGACTGACGTTTGGGTCAGGTGATCCAACCTGACGATGGGTCAACAGACTGGCAGGTAGTCAGTCCACTCCCTGCTCTAGCCTTGACAACTGATTGTATATTGGCTCTCTTAGGGTGTACAGTTTGAATGGGTTTGAGAATTAGTCTCTAGAGCTGACTCAGTTTGTTCCTCATTGCTCTGAAAGATTGTTTTGATATTTATATTCTTGGTCAGTTCAGTAATTCATAGATACGTCTTCTCAGACAAACTCTTGCTTTCTACTTCCTTTATGGCCGGATTCAAAGGTCTTGTTGAATCTTGTACATTTTATAGTCTGAGTTTACAGTCTTGTTAAGACAAAGACGTAAATGTTAGTGAAGACTTAATTACAGGAAGAACAATTAATTTTCCTTATTAATGTGATACTTCCATGATTTTGAACTAAATATATATATTATTTTAAATTTATTGTACAAATATTAAGATATAATATTAGGTACAGAGAAAAGATAAAGTATTGTATTTAAATACTTTAATAAATTTGAATATTATTCTATGGAGTTTCCCAGTTGAAATTATTTCCCCTAGATTTTAAAATACCTTTAACTCTGATCCCAAATCTTGTTGCCTGTGAAGAAAATAACAGACCACTTTCTGAAGTTCTTTATAAAATTTCTTATTCGCAACAAATGTGGTACCTGTCCGGGAGCTCTGTTGTTCTAAGACATTGATCAAAAGAACAATATTAAAGCTATATACTAGGAATTTATCTGTAGTCAATTTCAAAACTTTGATCATAGAAGATCACATTAAACATTTATTTGAAGATTTAACATTGTCAAAGCTGGACTCCTTGAAACTTGAAACGTGCTGGCAGATAGCCCGTAAACTGGGAGTACCATACGATAGATATTTCACAGCCAATATAGTAAGGGCAATAATTAGAAACAAATTGTTTCCAGGGGCCTCTGACGATCATGTAGCAGAAGATTCTGACTCTGAAAGTTAAGTTTCTCAAGTAAGCTACCAGTCGAGATTCGAAGTATTAGAAGAACAATTTCAAAGAGTTTATCTTGAAATAGAACCCGATAGATTAGGTCCCACTTTGGCATCTAGTAAAGTAGATTAAGTATTGCAGGGTGCACCCCTGTTATTTGATGGAATTCCTTTTAAATTGGTCGTCTTCACTCCCGGGGGGTGCACGTGCAAAGGAAATCCCGTTCCCGCCATTTTAAATTTCCTTTCTTTTTCGAAAACCTCGGGGCTTTATTTCTCAGTTTGAGAAATTAAAAGACTTTTCATTTTAAGACTGCTAAAATGGGGCTAAAACAAAATTTAAAATTTAAGACTTTAAAAGGGAAATTCTCCGCTAAATAAGAAAACAAAAAGGAAAATTGAGTGAAAATGAAATTTAATCCTCAAAAAAATGTTTTTTAATATCCCAAAAACCCCCCATCAAAAGGGTTTCCCAAGGGGTTTAAAAATGAGGGAAAATTTAGAAATTTAAATTTTGAAGTTTTTGGAAAATAGGCACGTGCTATGCCTGGCCCCGACAAATGGGAAACCTTGTTAATACTTCATTGTCTGGTAAAAGCTAAAAGGGTTTTTCGGTTTTCTTTAAACCTTTTAAAGAATTTATGTGGTTTAAATGTTTCCCGTTAAAAAGGCTACCCTAGGGGCTTAGGGTTCCTCCGGGAAAAAGTTATCAAAAAACCTTTGAGCATTAAAACGCCAGCCAACCCCAGTGGATTAGATTTTGAAACGTGAAAAAATATCACTTTTGAGAAAAGGTTGTAGAGCTTTTTAATTGTAAAATATGGAAAATTTTTTCTCGGGTTGATCCTGCTTAGGATTTCTTTTTAAAATTTTTCCCAAAAAGACTTCATGGGTTTTTGGATTGGGTTGCCCCATAGAAAATATCTAAAACGCCTCGCTCGCCGAAAAATTATAAATTAAAAACCCAATTGTTTGGCGAAACAAAAAGTAAGGAAACAGTGACTAAAAAATCCCCCCTTAGAAAGGACGACCCAAATTTTTAAAAAGAGATGCGTTGCATACAAAAATTTTTCCCCAAACCTCCTTTTTTGGGCCTCCACACCCTTTAAAATAATAAATTTAAATCTAACCCCGGAAAATTTCCCAAAACCACAAAGGGGGATAACAGTGATTTTAAAAACTGCATTACTGAAATTTAAAAAAGGGGCCCTTTTAAAGGGAAACAGTTATTGGCTAGAGAGGGTTTTCCGGAAAACGAGGCGACTTCTTTTCCCCAAAAACTGGGAAATTTATTTTCATCGACAACTTAAAAATGAAACTAAAACCCTATTACCAAACCCAAGGTTCGCAAAAAAAACGAATCGTAGCCCTTTTCTAGATAAATCAATATTTCAGCTATTCAAAAACAAGATTTTTTTCCCGCCCCCCACCCTAGACCCCCTATTTTTCTAAAGGGGAAAAGTTGGGATAGACGGCTAAATTTAATTTAAAATTTTAATTCCTTCCGTAAATGGGGGAATTTTATTTAACCTTTTTAAAAGTGGGAAAAATTCCCGTAAGTGATATGATCGCCCCAAAGCTTAGATGTCTTATTAAAGCCTTGGAGGCGCCATTATAAAAGTGCCTTTCACAGGATATACATCCAAACCCCAAACCTATACGGTTTTGGGGAGGTAGGTATATCCAGTAAAATTTTTTCCTTTTCAGGGATTGCCCTTGCTCATGGGCAATGATCTGTTTAAACCGGGTATAAGCCGAGGGGCCTCAAATTGTTGAAAATTTCTACGAAAATTAACTATGCCATAGAACCGAAAAGAGGCTCCTACCTTTTTTCCTCTCAATGTTATAACTAAAGCAATGTCTAGAGCGCCTCAAAATCCTTTGCTAATTTAATTTCCTAAGTGAAGGCGAGGTTTTGGGTTCTCGGTTTATTGTTCAGCCGATCCCTTACAACCCCGGATCTTAAAATTTTAAAATATTTCATGTTTCGGCCCTTTTTAAAGTTTCTGACTTTAAAAAGTATCGAAAAAAGATTTAATAAGGGTAAATTCCTTGACCCCACCCCCTTAGAGAATTTAAAAGGGGAGGTACCCTTTACAAAGACACCCCCCAAGCCCTGGACAATTTTTACTATTTTTGCTAAGGGTTTATATTAATGAAAAGATAAGTTCTTTTGTTTTCCGACGATCTTTCTGCCCTACCGCAAACTCTAGTATTTCAAACCAAAAAACCTTTAAAAATTTGGCGTAATTTTCGCCCCCATGGGTCCCTTTTGGGGAAAATTTTTGGGATAAAAAAAAAAGGGGGGCCCAAATACCCAAAGGGTTTTTAAAAGGGCCCAAATGAAGGAATGTGGAAAGCTAAAAAAAAATTTCAAGCCCCAAATTTAACCGGAAAACCTTGGGCGCACACCTCCCACCAGTTCCCCAAAACCCGGGATTCCCGTCGTGGTGAGGCCCCTTCTCACGCCTAAAAATAAAATTGTTGGCCCCGTTACCCGGGAAATAAAAAAGGAAATCAAAACCCTTTTAAAATTTAATGGTTTGCCCTTTAACTCGAAACCCGGGAGGCAAACCTTTTGGGGAAAAATTAATTCTCGCATCTTTGGGTTTCGACTTTGCAATTTTTTTTTTCCTCGGGGTTGGGGTTTCCCCCCAAATTTAATTCAATCCGATCAAGGTTCAAAATTTTTACCTCTAAGAAAGTTTCGTGATGCCTTATTCACCTCGGAAATTTGGTTTCCCTATTTTCTGTTGATATCACCCTCAGTCACAAGGAGCCCCCCAAACGATTTCAACAAAAATTAAAAAAACAATGTTTAGAGCGTACAAAGGCAGTTTTTATTTGAGATTGGGACGGGGGGAAATTCCAAATTTTTGGGTTTTTCGCCCCTTTAAGGGGAAAACGAACAAAAAGCACTGGGTTTTGTCCCCTTTGAATTAATTTTTCGGACACCAAGGGACGCGGCCCCCCTTTGCCTTACTAAAAGTTCAGGACCGGGAAAAAACCAAAAACCCCGTTTAAAAAAAACCCCCCCCACCCCCCTAATGCCAAAAAAGTTTTTCCAAAATGAGGGGAATTTGCCTCAAAAAACTTGGGTAAGGCCCAATCCAAGATGAAGCATTTTTTATGACAAACCCCACACGCCCCTCGCTTCTTTAAAAACCCGGTGACAAAGGGAATGACCCCAGAAATTTTTTCCTGGGCACGCTTGCAACCTAGTTTCGAAGGTCCTTTTGGGAAATGATTGAGCCGGGTCAATGAGGTTAAAAAATGTACTACAAACTCCAGGAAAGAAAAAGCAAAAAATACTTATCACATAAACCAACTTAAGGCCTTTCCAAACCCTTTGTAAACGTTTCAATTCGACAGTTCTTCCTTTAGTGAAAAAATGAAAATGTACGTCGCCCCGGGAACTCTAAAAAACCCTAGAAGTACGTTTAAAAAAAAAATTCAGGGGACCTTTTCAATTTTCTTCATACCTTTCTTAAAGGGCCTTTATTTGGAAAAAACAAATAAACAATTGTGTTGCACTTGGGAATTCACGACATAGATGTACAAGGAGCAAGCCTTGCAAACAGTCACCCCTTTTAGGGGAAGTCCACTCAAACAAAAAAGCATTAAACAAAGAAAGTAAAAATTCTTGATGTCCCATGGACTCATAAAAACGGAAATAAAAAATCCTTGGGGGCCCCACCCGTATATTTGTTTTCCCAACCCGATTGAACTTCTAGAATGTGGGACTGATTATCGAAAAGGGTTTAAAAATCTCACGGGACCGGAGGTTTTTCCCCCCCCTTTTAAATTTATGATCTAATAGACAGAGTATCAGGAGCCACCTATGTCCCCCCCGCCCCGGATTTATTTTGGGGCTATTTTCCAAGTGCGGTTACCCAGCGGCCCCAAAAAAATACCGCAATTTTCTAACAAGGCGGGTTTTTCAATTATCGGTTAAAGCCCTTCGGGGTTTTGTAACGCGGGGCCCCTAACCCTTTTAGCGCCCGATAAACCCGCTGGGCCAATGATTTAGGGGTGGGGGTATATCAGTGATTTGTTTTTTACTGCAATGAGTGGGAAAAAACACTTAAATTTGCCTGGAAACCTTATTTAAGAAATTAAAAAAAGTAAAAAATTTACCATAAAATTTTGGGGCCCAAATGTCATTTGGGAAAAACCAAGATTAAATACCTCGGTTTTTTATAGGTTTAGGGGGGAGGTACGCCTGTTGAAAGTAGAATTCGGGCCATTGGCCCAGTTTTCCCATCCCCCCAAATTTAAAAAACTGTACGAGGTTCCTTGGAATGGCTGGTTTTTATCGACGTTTCTTTCCTAATTTTTCTAAAGGTTTCAAACTCCTCTTTTCTGATTAACCCGTAGTAAGATGAAGTTTTTTCTGGCCAAAAATTGGGGGAGATAGCTTTTTTTTTTGGTTTTAAAACGGGTTTTCTTTCTCGTCACCCGTTTTTTGAAAAGGGCCGACTTAAACCCAACCCTTTTTATTTACCATTTGATGCAGGGTTATGCTGTGGGGGGAGTTACTCAGAAAACCCCCTCTACTGATTTTTTTGCATCCTATATCTTTTTTTTCTTCAAAGTTTTAAAACGCACCAAAAGAATTACGCCACTGTAGAGAAAAAAGCTCTTGCCCAGTAATATCTTTGGGAAAAATTTTTAAAGTTTCTGGGAAAACCCCCCCTAAAAATTTTTGGTACTTTTACAAAAAACCCCTTTTTTTTATATTTAATTTTAAGAAAACAAAAAAAAAACCCCCAGGGGTTTCCCCAAGGGGGGCTCTGAGGATGCAACCTTATTTGATTAGTATTCAAACCCCTTAAGTGGAACTCTTAACAAAATTGGGTATTTGGTTTAAAAATTAGCCCGGTTTTTCTCCCGGCCCCGGGCCCCTTTTCCAAGTGGGGGCCCGGGCCCGGGTCCCTCTTTTGGGAGTGTCTGAAGGGCCTAACTCCCCATGGGAGGAGGCACAAGTAAACCCCCCTCATCTTTGGGACTAACGGGCCCCCCGGGCCCAGCCCCAAGTTTGGCCTCTTGGGGCTGCCATCCCCCCACAAGGGGGGAAATGGGAAAAGACAGTTTGTAGCTAAAGGCTCGGGTCCGGCAACCCCCCCAACCCCAAAAAGGGGCCGGGGATGGTGTCGATGACACATTTAAATTTCTGATGCCCTTTCTCGCCCTAAAAAAAAAAAAAAAAAAAAAAAAAAAAAAAAAAAAAATTTCCTTAAAAAGTAAAGTTAAGGGGATGAGTACTCTTAGAAAACCCAATTTATATATATATAAATTGTTAAGATTTTTTTTTTATATTGAAAGTAGTTATGAAAACCCTTTCGTTGATGGGGGCGAAGTATTAAGTCCCCATGGATGGGCCCCCCGCCCGTCGTAAGCCTGAGACTCCCCATTCTCGAATTTTGAAAGGGGGGTGCCACTCCAGATGTTTTTTTCCCGGGCCCTTTTTCCCGAAGCTCATCCTTGGCAAAAACCAAGGGTGATTTGAGTTTTTCCTCTTCATTCTTCCTTTGCCTACATGCCTTATTTACCAAAAAAGGACCTTTCTATAAAAAGATATTACCCCAGGAAACCCTTTCAAACTCCCTCCCGCGGCTTATTGTTGTAACCGGGGGAAGGGGGGTTTTAATTTTTGGAAAATTGGGCACCTGTGTTATTTAAACTATTGTTTAAAAGAAAAATGAAACATCACTTAATATTATAAACCCCGAAAGTCCCCTTTACAGTTAGAATAGAGACGGGGAAATTTCGGGGTTTTTTTATGTTTTAAAAAATGTAAAAAATAACCATGGTTTTTGGCCCCCCATTTTTTTTATTATTGTTAGGGGAGGGGTTTCTTATGTTATTTGAGCATAAGTCCGGAACCATCCGGGGAATTATTTTAATTGTTTTTTGTCCGGTGATGACGTTTGGGCAGGGGGATCCCAACCTGCGGGGGCGCTCAACAGACTGGGAGGTAGTTTATTACCCCCGTTTAGCCTTGACCCAACCCGAAACGTATATTGGTTCTCTCCCTTTGGGTGTACAGTTTGAAAAGGGGTTTTTAGAATGTCTCTAGAGCTGACTTTAGTTTGTTCCTTTGCTTTTGAAAGATTTTTTTGAATTTATATTCTTTGGGCAGTTCATTAATTTATAGAGTACGGCTTCTCAGACAAACCTTGCTTTCCCTTCCTTTACGGTCGGATTTAAAAGGGCTTTTGAAAACTTGTTCATTTTTAGTTTTAGTTTTTCAGTCTTTTTTTAAGACAAAAACGTAAATTTTAGTTTAAAAACTTAATTACAGGAAGAAAAATTAATTTCCTTATAAAGTGATACCCCAGTTTTTTGAACTAAATATAAAATTTTTTAAATTTATTGTACAAAGATTGCGATTTAAAGGTACAGAAAAAGATAAAGTATTGTATTTAAATATTTTAAAAATTTAAATATTTTTGAGAGTTTCTCATTTGAAATTTTTTCCCCTAGTTTCTAAAATACCTTTAACTCTGACCCAAAAAATTTGTTGCCTGTGAAAAAAAATAAAAACAGACCACTTTCTGAAGTTCTTTAAAAAATTTTTTTTTCGCAACAATATATATGTCGTCCCCGAATATATATATATTATTATAAAAAATTATATATATATATATTTTATATATATATTATATATATATATTTTTATTTTTTTATTATACACTGGCTTTTTCCCACCAGGGCAGGGTGGCCCGAAAAAAAAAAAAACTTTCCCCCATCTTCACTCCAAAAACCATACCCCCGGGGGATTGAACCCGCGGTATAGAGTCTAAAAAACTCCCCCCGCGCGTTAGCCACTAGACCGAAACCAAAATAAGATTCATCCAACTATGACCGCGGGGTTCAACCCCGGCCGGGGTTGGGTTTTATTTGCAATCGTGTCATTAATTTCTTGAGTCGTGTTGACGGCAGTAAGGGACTTGAGTAGAGTTCGTCACGGCCACGCTGCTGGGATTCGTCTGTAAAAACTTGCTTTTGGGGTCAAGGGGTGCCTGTGCTAACTTTCCTATGGTGTAAAAAAATAACCTGTTGGATGAATCTTTTTGTGGCTAGTGGTCTAGTGGCAAACGCGCGGGCGGGAGTTTTGAGACTCTATGCCCGCGGGTTCAATCCCCCCGGGGGTATGGTTTTTTTGCAATCGTGTCATTACGATTTCTTAGTCGATTCACTCCATCACTGCCAATGGGCAGAACTTGCGATTTTGGGTTTAAATACAATCCATCTTCCCATATAGGACAAGTGAAAATTTGGTATGAAATAATTTCTCCCCAAAATCTTCTGAACCTAACGAAAAAATATATTATTGTTTGTTTGTACAAAATTTATTGTGAAGTTTTTAAAATATATTTATTTGGGGGGTTGATAAAAAAATTTTTTTTTTTTAAAATAAGGTTAGGTAAGTTTTCAAGATTCTTTTGGTGAAAAATTTTAAATTTTTTTTTTTAACTTTAAATTTAAAAAAAATCTTTTTTTAAAAACGTTAAGAAAATTTCGAAAGGATTTTAATTTTAAAGAGTTTTGTAATTGACTAGTTTTATATTTCGGCACGCATATATATTATATGTTATATTATATATATGTATATTTTATATATATGTATAATATATAGTATATATTATATATATATAATATATATAAAAATTTTTATTATAATATTATATATAATATATATATTTTTAAATATATATTTTAAAAGGGAAGTGGGGCAAAAGAGATGTAATAATTATGGGGAAATATTTTTAATGATTTTAAACCAAAAAAAGTGGGGTTATTATAGAAAGAATTAGAGGTAACAGGTAGGATTGCGGAAACAAGGGGGCTTCAGAGGGGTGGGGGTTGTAATCAAGTGTTTACTTTGAAGAATGGATGTGGAAACGTATTTAGAAAAAGGGTGGGGAAGTTTTTATTGTTTTATGGATTTAGAAAAGGCATTATAGGTGGATAGTTGAGAATCGGGCGATGTTGCAAATATATGGAATAGGGGGTAGTTACAAAATGTTTGTAAAGAGTTTTTTAAGGAAAGGGGTCAGGTTAGGGTGTAAAGAGAGGGAGACAATTTCCCCGGTTAAAAAGAGGTCTTAGACAGGGATGTGAAATGTCACCATGGTTTTTTAAATATATTTTAGGGGGGGTTTAAAGAAGTAAATCTAGGGTTTCGGGAGAGGGGGGGGGATTAAATTAGGGGAATAAAATTAAAAAGGGGGAAGGCAGGTTACTTTTGTGAAGATACTTGCTTATCGGAGTTTCAAAAGGGAAAAGTTGCAAGGTTAGTGGATGAGTTTGGGGGGGTGTGTAAAATAAAAAGTTGAAAATGAAATGAAAGGGAGCAAGGGTAAAGGGGGGTATCAAATGATTTAGATAAAGGGAGGGGGAATAGGAAGAATGAATGTTTTAGATATTTGGGATTTGGCGTGTTTCAGCGGAATGGGTTTTGATGGTTTGAGGTTAACTATAAATTGATGAAGGAAAAAAGGTGAGTGGAGCGTTTAGGTATATTTGGAGAAAAAAAAAAGGTATCATAGGGGCAAAAAAGGAATGTATGAAAGTATAGTGGTACCAACACTGTTTGTGGGGGGAATCATGGGTTGTAAATGTGCAGCGGGGAGGCGGTTTGGGGGCAGTGGAGATGTCCTGTTAAGGGCAATGTGTGGTGTAAAATTTGCAGAAAATTCAGATGTGGAAATTAGGAGGGTGGATTTAAAAAAAGTATTTTCAGAGGACTGAAGAGGGTTTTTGAGGTGGTTATTTTCATTTGAGAGAAGAATCAAAGTAAAGACTTGGAGAGCGTATAAAATCTGTAGGGAAAAGGAAAAAGGGGGGGGGTAGGGGTCGTCCTCGAAAAAGGGTTGGGGGGAGGGGGGGAAAAAGAGGTTTTGTGACGAGGGGGTTGGGACTTCCCCGCAAGCGTGCGTGAGCGGTTAGATAGGAGTGAATGAAGAAAATGGTTTTTGGGGCCTACCATTATTTTTTTTTAAAACCCGGGTTTGAGTACTGGAAAAGGGAAGTACAAGTTGTGCTTTAAAGGGGGGTTTGGGGTATTTACAGTTTTTTGGGATGTTAAATATCTATTTTTTTGTTTCTAAACTGTTGTATTCTGAACCTTCTCAAAAACAGGATTATGTGTGAGTGAGGGGAAAAGGGTTTTAATGATGAAAGTATTTTCTTTTTGGGGATTTTTCTCTTTTGGGTCCCCTGCCTCGGTGAGAAAAGGCCCAATTTTTGAAATTATATATTATATTAATTTTATATATATATATAATATTATATATATTATATATTATATTATAATAATCAAAAAAATTTTGTTGAAAATAAGAAAAATTTTTGGGGTGAATTAACAAATTAAGGAAGCCCAAAACAAATGGATTTGTCAGTTTAAAAAAATTTAGAGGGGGTTATTAAATGGAGAGTTAGAGGTATTTGGGGGGGAGGGGGAAAATTTTTAGGGAATTTTTAAATGTTTATGAAGATAGGGAAGCGTGATTTCGTGTTTAGGGAAAAAGGAGAATAACATCTTGTTGGAGTGAGGAAGAGCCAGTTTTGGTGGGGGAATTCGTGAGGCAGTAGGTAAAATGAAAGGGGGGGAAGGGGCCGGGGTTTTAAGGGATAAAAATAGAAATGTTAAAGCAGGTGGGGAAAAGTTTTGGAGTGGTTGTTGCATTTTTTAAAAAATGTTGGAAGAGGATAAAGGGACCAAGGGGTTGGCAGAGCGCATGCTTTTGTTTTTTGTAAAAAGGGAAAGGGGGCAAAAGAGTGCAAAAATTATGGGGGATAAGTCTGTTGAAAAATACCTGGTAAAGTGTATGGTAGAGTTATTATTGAAAGAATTAAGGTAAGCGGAGAATAGCAAGCAGATGAACAAGGGGGTTTTAGGAAAGGGAGGGGGTGGTGGACCGGTGCTTACAGTGAAAAAAAAAATGAACAGTATTTAAAAAAGGCTAAAGAGGTTTTTTTTGGCATTTACGGATTTGGAAAAAGGGGGTATACGGGGGATGGGGTGCAATGGGCAGATGTTGCAGGGTAGGTATAGAGGTAAGTTCTGAGAAAAGTGGGGGTTTTTACGGGATAGCGAGGCTCAAGTTTTGATATGTAGGAAAGGGGGGAGATTTTTTCCCGTAAAAGTAGGCCTTAGACAAGGGTTGTGATGTACCGTGGTTTTTTAATAATTTATAGATGGGGTTGTAAGAGAAGTAATGCGAGGGTTTTGGCAAGAGGTTGGGGTTTTTAAAAAATAAAAAATCACACTAAATGGGAGTTGTTACACTTGCTCTTTGCTGATGACATGTTCCCTTTGGGGGATTCTGAAAAGAATTTCAGAGATTGGGGATGAATTTTTGGTAGGGTATGTAAAAAAATGAAAATTTAAAAATGAATGCAGGGGGAAAAAAATAAGGTTATGAGGAGAACAAAAAGATTAGGGGATGAAAAATTGGGTATAGATTGGGGGGAGAGAGTATGGAAGAGGTGAAAGTATTCTAAATTTGGGGTGGAGTGTCAGGGATGGGTTTTTTAAAGATGAGGTGAATCATAGAATTGATGAGGGGAAAAGGGGAGCGTGCATTAGGAGTCGTGGAGACAAAGGGAAATCGTCCTTTTAGGCAAAGAGGGGGAAATTTTGAGAGTATGTTTTACCCAAAGTCTTATGGGGGGGAAGATGGGTGTGAAAAGTTGCAGCGGGAAAGGCTGGAGGGTGGAGAGTATGTCTGAGGGCAATGTGTGGTGGAATAAATGCAGAGAATTCGTAGTTTTTGGGAATTAGGAGGGGGTGCGGGGGGTTGCCAAAACTGTTGTCCAGAGGGTGAGGAAGGGTTTTGAGGGGGGTTTGGACATGTAGAGGAATGGAGCGAAACAGTCTGTGTGGAAGGAAGGCGATGTAGGGGTCGGCCTAGGAAAGGTTGGAGGGAGGGGGTAAAGGAGGTTTTGTGTGCGAGGGGCTTGGACTTCCAGCGGTTCCAGTTATGTCCTGGAATTGTATATTGAGAAAGACACGGATGGCTGAAACGTCTACAATAAAGATACCCAGATAGATGGTTGCACATTGTGTCTTACTCTCATCTTGTCGGTTTATTATATACCATTCGTACACAACTTGTCAGACACTGCAACATCATGGAATCTTAATTCTGAGGACATGTACATAACCTTCACAACTACAACAACTAACCCATCTCTTTGGGAAGGACCTACTTCCACTGGGGAATCCCGCCCACCAGTGAATTTGCCATCGTCTGCTTTCACCTGACGGTTACTATATAAGCGCCAGGATTCTTTCTTCTGCTTCAGAATCTCCACGACTATGGTGCTGTTCGCACTACTCCTAGGATGAGGGACTGATTACCTCATCTTCTGTACATAGTTCTACTGTCTTCAAGTTATGTCCTGGAATTTGTATTGATAAAGCCACTGGATGGGCGGAAAACGTTCTTACAATAAAGATACCGATGTTGCCCACATGTGTCTTACTCTATCTTGTCGGTATTATATACCATTCGTACACAACTTGTCAGACACTGCAACATCATGGAATCTTAATTCTGAGGACAGCGATCAGTGCTGATTCAAGGCATTTGCACACGCAAATGCCTTGAATCAGCACTGATCGCTGTTTCGAATACAAAATTAAACAAAACAACGGCAGCTTCACCATCTCCGATAAGTCTTTAGCAAAGAATCTCCTGAAAACCAGTAAACCCGCCATCACATAGTCTTCCTGTTATATAACAAAGCACAGAGAGTGAACACTGAAACAACCTGCCTCATTCCAGTTTATATTTGTCCAACCTATTTTTATGTTACCCAGTAATAGCTTTTTATATCCTTTTACTCATGTCCGAATTAACTGCTTTTGTCAACTACCACTACTACTACTACTACTACCACTAGTGAACATCGGATGGTACCTCACTAGTATTCACCTTCACTCTGAGCTTTATATACCCTTGTGTCCATGTATTGTTTGTAATGGCTTGATAAAGCTCTGGAGAGCGAAAACGTTGCCACCAATAAATGTCACATTGTGTTTATACGAAATGTATATAATACCGACAAGATGAGAGTAAGACACATGTGCAACATCTGGGTATCCTTTATTGTAGACGTTTCGCCATCCAGTGGCTTTATCAATACAAATTCTAGGACATAAACTTGAAGGGACAGTAGAATATGTAAGGGTGAAGATGAGGTTATCAGTCCCTCACACACTAGGAGTAGGTGCGGAAACAGGCACATAAGTCGTGGAGATTCTTGAAGCAGAAGAAAGGAATCCTGGCGTTATATAGTAACGTCAGGTGAAGCAGACGAGGGGCAAATTCAATGGTAGGCGGGGATTCCCAGTGGAAGTAGGTCCTTCCAAGAGATGGGTTAGTAGTAGTAGTTGTTGTGTGGAAGGTTATTACATGTCCTCAGAATTAAGATTCCAGATGTTGCAGTGTCTGACAAGGTGTGTACGGAAAAATGGTGATATACCGGACAAGATGAGAGTAAGACACATGATGAAATCTGGGTATCTTTATTGTAGACGTTTCGCCATCCAGTTGGTTTATCAATAAAATTCTAGGACATAAATTGAAGACAGTAGAAAACTATGTACAGAAGATGAGGTAATCAGTCCTAACCTAACGTGTAGGTGCGACAGACCATAGTCGTGGAGATTCTGAAGCAGAAGAAAGAATCTGGCGCTTATATAGTAACGTCAGGTGATGCAGACGAGGGCAAATTTCACTGGTAGGCGGATTCCCCAGTGGAAGTAGGTCCTTCCCAAAGAGATGGGTTAGTAGTAGTAGTTGTTGTCGTGAAGGTTATGTACATGTCCTCAGAATTAAGATTCCACGATGTTGCAGTGTCTGACCAAGTTGTGTACGAAATGTATATAATACTGAAAGATGAGAGTAAGACACATGTGAACATCTAGGGGTATCTTTATTGTAGACGTTTCGCCATCCAGTGGCTTTATCAATACAAATTCTAGGACATAACTTGAAGACAGTAGAACTATGTACAGAAGATGAGGTAATCAGTCCCTAACCTAGAGTAGGTGCGAACAGCACCATAGTCGTGGGAGATTCTGAGCAGTAAGAAAGAATCCTGGCGCTTACTCATAGTAACAGTCAGGTGAAAGCAGACGAGGGCAAATCACTGTTAGGCGGGATTCCCAGCCGGAAAGTAGGTCCTTCCCAAAGAGAGGGTTAGTAGTAGTAGTTGTTGTCGTGAAGGTTATGTTACATGTCCTCAGAATTAAGATTCCACGATGTTGCAGTGTCTGACAAGTTGTGTACGAAATGGTATATAATACCATGTACATAACCTTCACGACAACAACTACTACTACTAACCCATCTCTTTGGGAAGGACCTACTTCCACTGGGGAATCCCGCCTACCAGTGAATTTGCCCTCGTCTGCTTACTGACGTTACTATAAGCGCCAGGATTCTTTCTTCTGCTTCAGATATCTCCACGACTATGGTGCTTTCGCACACTAACTCCTAGGGTTGAGGGACTGATTTACCCATCTTCTGTAAATAGTTCTACTGTCTTCAAGTTATGTCCTAGAATTTTGTACTTGATAAAGCCACTGGATGGCGAAAACGTACTACAATAAAGATACCCAGCTAGATGTTGCTCATGTGTCTTTACTCTCATCTTGTCGGTATTATAACTATTTCGTACACAAATTGTCAGACACTGCAACATCGTGGATGTCTTAATTTGAGGACATGTACATCCTTCACGACAACAACTACTCTATAACCCATCTCTTTGGGAAGGACCTACTTCCACTGGGGAATCCGCCCCCTACCAGTGAATTTGCCCTCGGTTCTGCTTCACCTGACGATATATTATAAGCGCCAGTTTCTTTCTTCTGCTTCAGAATCTCCACGACTATGGTTGCTGTTCGCCACCTACTCCTAGGTTGAGGGACTGGGGATTACCTCATCTTCTGTACATAGTTCTACTGTCTTCAAGTTATGTCCCCATAGAATTTGTATTGATAAAGCCACTGGAGGGCGAAACGTCTACAATAAAGATTACCAGATGTTGCACATGTGTCTTAATCTCAAATGTCACATTAGTTGCACTTGTGTCCTTTTACTTTACATATTGTCGGTAATTCTACCAACTTTATTACAGCATGTATTGTGTTCAGAAAACTGTCATATTGATAGCTCTCTTCGTTACCCCAGTCAACAGATGATAAGTGTTCTCTAAGCCCATCGTAATCTGCTAAGCGAAAATCTGGGACTGTTACTGAGTTATCCCTACTATCATACTTCCATTCAATTCTACATGTAATTGATTTGTGGTCGCTAGCACCCAGTTCCTCTGAAACTTCTAAATTATTAACAAGGGATTCATTGTTTGCCAGAACTAAGTCAAGCAGGTTATTACCCCTTGTAGGTTCTGTCACAAACTGCTTCAAAAAACAATCCTGAACTACTTCTAAGAAATCGTATGATTCTAAATTCCCAGTCAAGAAATTCCAATCAATAGACTAAAGTTTTTAAAAGTCTCCTAGAATTACTACATTATGTGCCTTGTGGCCTAAAAATTCCTCCCATAGTTGTCTCCCCTGGTCCCCTATCTAAATTGGGGGACGGTATTCACACCTAAAATTAATTTTTTC
Organism: Cherax quadricarinatus; assembly: GCF_026875155.1. Classification (NCBI taxonomy): domain Eukaryota; kingdom Metazoa; phylum Arthropoda; class Malacostraca; order Decapoda; family Parastacidae; genus Cherax; species Cherax quadricarinatus. The sequence goes on along the minus strand of NC_069477.1, from coordinate 24,229,117 downwards.
ATGCCCCCTCTGAAAAATTCTATCCATAAACAGACTCAGTATGTGTTACTTCAGACTTAATACCCGTTTTTATGCACAGTTCAAGCGATCCGGACATTTACAATGGCCACCCACCCCCTCCCGATTACTTTCTATCTACTTGGAACAATTTAAAACCCTGAAATGTGACATTCTGCAGGCAAGTCCCGACTTTTTGAAATTAAACCACGTCTCGCAGTAATGGCAAATACCATCTATGTTACCTGCACTAGCAACTAGTCTCAAACTCGTCCAGCTTATTCCTAGCACTGCGGGCTATTTGTGTTAATAAAATATTTAATGACCCTCCTATCTCTTTACCCTTCCTTGCCTCCTTTCTGTTATTCACTAAACCTATTACTGTCGTGTCAATTAGTGCCACTGCTTTCCAATATCCTCATCATTTTGCCCTATTACTAGTTCCTAGTACTCATGTTACTACCACTGCACTTACAGTTTTCCCGCCAAAAACCCATACACTAACTATTCCTAGTTTAAAGACTCACAGCTCCCTCCATATGCGTTGGCCAGTGGCTCCCACCCACACCTAGATAAGTGAACCCATCCTGGCATCATGTCATTTCTGCCATAGAAGAGGGTCCCGTTGTCAATGACTGTTACGCATTTTCCTGACAGTATTTGTTACAGCCAGCAATTGAACACGAATTGCTCTGGACAACCCATACTTTCCAACTCCTCTCTTGGCAAAAAGCACCATATGATAATGGATTTAAGTTGGATAAATTTAGATTTAGAAAGGACATAGGTAAGTACTGGTTTTCTAACAGAGTTGTAGATGCTTGGAACAGTCTTCCCAGTGGGATGATAGAGGCTAGGACCTTGGGTAGCTTTAAGAAGAGACTGGACAAATATATGAGTGGGAGGGGCTGGGTTTGATTGGTGTCATGGGGTACGGGAGTTATTTCTTGGGTAGCTTTAGGTAGAGGTCGTTTTGATAAGGACCTGCCTCGTATGGGCCAGTTGGCCTTCTGCAGTGTTCCTACATTCTTATGTTCTTATAACAAACAACCAGCAGGGCGAGACACTGACACTTTAGACACCAACCAAAAACTAACCACACATAGGCAAGTGATGTCTGCACAGTGGAGGTTCCTGGTGGTGGCTGCTGTCAACTCGTTCACTTTGTAACTCCTTCAGGAACTTTATCATGCATTCAAGTTTTTTTTTATTTTTTATGTTAATACTTGGTATTCACTCTTTTTTCTTTAGTACAGTATTATAGTCATAACAAATCTGATGCTATTAACTACATTCACAACAACAGCTGGGGATTGACTAATTTTTTCTTACTTTCAGTATTTACGTAATCACTCGTTTGTGACCTTATCACTACACTGCTGCTATAACCAACCAATATTTGTATTTATTAATATTTCAGATCACACCGTTAACCCAATTAACTATGTGTGGCATGCAAAGAGTACGTAACCTTTATTCGGCACATGTACACACCCTCATTTACAGGCTATCTCCCCCAACCAGCGAACCAGGTTGCTAAGAGTTGATGATGGGGCCCCGTCGTTCAACTAGTGACCAGGTTCTAGCCAATAAGATGGTTTTGGCAATCGCCAGAGGTATGTGGGTACCGCTCTCCTGTCTTTGCCCTTGTCATTCCCATTCTAGAGCTGGTTGAAGCACGGTCTGCTATCTTGTGGCTTCTATTTCTGCCTTGCTTACCGTGGAGTGCACTATACTTATCACTGTACATAGTGTACATATTGCTGTTATAAATTGGTGAAGGATAATATAAGTTTAAACTTTTTCTACTGTGTTTATTTGCTCCCATTACACCCGGGGTAACAGGCCATTTGGAATCCTGGGTTGTAATACTATGTTTGGATATTTTGTGTCAACACTGCAGCCAGCAGCCTCATCAGCTGACTGCTACCTTCCCTCACTCACCAATCAGTCAAATTTAAATTGTAAAATTCTTGATCTTATCACATTATTCACACTCTTGAAAAATATTACAACTCTTGTAGTATGGTCATGATTCACTAAACGTACATGACCGCTAATAATATCTTAGGACAGCCACTGAACGTAAATCATGGGAGCCACTATTTAGTGGTAATGCATTCACGGTAGTGTGTGTGTGTGTATATATATATATATATATATTTTATATATATATATTATATATATATATATAATATTATATATATAAATATATATATATTATATATATTTATATATATGTTCGTGCCGAATAGGCAGAACTTGCGATCTTGGCTTAAAAAGCAACGCTCATCGTGACTTATAGGGACAAGTGTAAATTTGTGTATGCAATATTTCGCCAAAAATCATTCTGACTTAAGAAAAAAATATATTTCACTGTGTTTGTTAGTATTAAATTATTGTAAACAAATCTAAAATATATTTAGTGGGGTAGGCTAAAAAAAATTGTTCTTGTTTTAAGGTTAGGTAAGGTTTTCTAAGATTCTTTTGTTGTGCATGCAAAATTAAATTTTTTTCATTAACATTAAGGAAAAAATTTACTTCATAAACGTTATAAGAGAAAATGTTAGAAAGGACTTAATTTTAATTTGAGTTCTTGTAATTGACCAGGTTTTACTATTCGGCACGACATATATATATGTTTGAGGTTTGGGGAAGATGAGGGAAATATTTGAGGAATTGTTTAAATGTTGATGAGATAGGGTAAGTGTGATTTTAGTGTATAGGGCAAGGAGGAATAACATCTGTAGGAGTGAGGAAGAGCCAGTTGTGGAGTGTGGGGAAAGTTCGTTGACGGCATGTAGGTTAAAATGAAAGGGGGTAAGGCAGCCCGGGATGATGGGATAATAAGATAGAAATGTTAATAGCAGGTGGGGATATAGTTTTGGAGTGGTTGTGCAATTATTTAATAAAATGTATGGAAGGGGTAAGGTACCTAGGGATTGGCCAGAGAGCATGCATAGTTCCTTTTATATAAAGACAAAGGGGATAAAAGAGGAGTGCAAAAAATTATAGGGGGATAAGTCGTTGTGTGTACCTGGTAAAGTGATATGGTTAGAGTTATAATTGAAAGAATTTAGAGTAGACGGAGAATAGGTAGCAGATGAACAGGAGGGCTTTAGGAAATGGTAGGGGGTGTGTGGACCAGGTGTTTACAGGAAACATATAAGTGAACAGTATTTAGATAGGTTAAAGAGTTCTTTGTGGCATTTATGGATTTGGAAAAGGCGTATTATGGGACAGGGTGGATAGGGGGGCAATGTGGCAGATGTTTGCAAGTGTATGGTGTAGGAGGGTAGGTTACTGAAAGCAGTGAAAGAGTTTTTACGAGGTAGTGAGGCTCAAGTTAGAGTATGATTGAGAAAGAGGGAAATTTTTTCCAGTAAAAGTAGCCTTAGACAAGGATGTGTGATGTCACCCGTGGTTGTTTAATATATTTTAGATGGGGTTGTAAGAGAAGTAAATGCGAGGGTCTTGGCAAGAGGCGTGGAGTTAAAGATAAAGAAATCAACACACAGGGTGGGGGAGTTGTCACAGCTGCTTCTTTTGCTTGATGACACTGTGCTCTTGGGAGATTCTGAAGAGAGCTGCAGAGATTGGTGGATGAATTTGGAGGGGGAGCAAAAGAAGAAAATTAAAGTGAATACAGGAATGAGTAAGGTTCATGGGATAACAAAAGATTAGGGTTGAAAGATAGAATATCAGATTGGGAGGGAGGAGTTATGAGGAGGGTGAACGTATTCGATATTTGGGAGTGGACGTTGGTCAGGGATGGGTCTATGGAAATATGAGGTGAATCATAGAATTGATGCAGGAAAAAGAGTGAGTGGTGCACTTAGGTAGTCTGTGGAGACAGAGAACTTTGTCTTGGAGGCCAAAGGGGGAATGTATGAGAGTATAGTTTTACCAGCGTCTTATATGGGTGTGAAGATGGGTGATATGAATGTTTGCAGCGAGGAGAAGGCTGGAGGCAGTGGAAGATTCATGTTGAGGGCAATGTGTGGTGTGAATATAATGCAGAGAATTCGTAGTTTGGAAGTTGGGAGGAGGGTGCGGGGATTACCAAAACTGTGTACAGGGGCTGAGGAAGGGTTGTTGAGGTGGGTCGGACAATGGTAGAGAGTATGGAGCTGGGAACAGAATAAACTTCAAGACGTGTATCAGTCTGATAGTGGAAGGATCGGTGGGGTAGGGGTTTCGGCCTAGGAAGGGTTGGAGGGAGGGGGTTTAAAGGGTGGTTTTGTGTGCGGAGGGGTTGGATTCCAGAGGCATGCGTGAGCGTGTTTGAATTAGGGTGAATGGAAGACAAATGGTTTTTAATACTTGGACGTGCTGTTGGAAGTGTGAGCCAACAGTAACATTTATGAAGGATTCAGTGAAACCGGCAGGCCGGACTTGAGTCTGGAGATGGGAAGTACAGTGCCTGCTCTCTCTGAAGGAAGGCGTGTTAATGTTTGCAGTTTAAACTGTAGTTTAAAGCCCACCCTTCTGGCCAAGACCAGTGATGGAAGTGAATGTGGTGAAAGTTTTTCTTTTTCGGGCACCCTGCCTTGGTGGGAATCGGCCAGTGTGATAATAAAATAATAAATATATATATATATATATATTATGTATATATATATATATATATATATATATATATATATATATATATATATTATATAAGATAGAGTTGATAGTAATTGACAGATGTTGCAAGTTGTATATGGAGTAGGTGGTAAGTTACTAAATGCTGTAAAAGTGTTTTTTATGAGGATAGTGTGGGCTCAGTTAGGGTGTGCTAGAAGAGAGGAGAATACTTCCCAGTTAAAAGTAGAGTCTTAGACAGGGATGTGTAATGTCACCATGGTTGTTTAATATATTTATAGATGGGGATAGTACAAGAAGTAAATGCTAGGGTTGCTCGGAGAGGAGTGGGATTAAATTATGGGGAATTAATACAAAATGGGAAGTGACAGGTACTTTTTGCTAATGATACTGTGCTTATGGGAGATTCTAAACAAAACAATTGGCAAAGGTTTTTTAGAGGACGAGTTTGAGAGTGTGTTGTAAAGTAGAAAGTTGAAGGGAGCATAGAAAAGGAGTAGTAAGGTGGATGAGGGTATCAAATGATTTAGACAAAGAGAAATTGGATATCAAATTAGAGAGGAGGAGTATGGAAGAAGTGAATGTTTTCAGATATTTGGGAGTTAACGTGTCAGCGGATGGATTTATGAAGGGTGAGGTTAATCATAGAACTTATGAAGGAAAAAAAAGTGAGTGGTGCATTGAGGTTACACCTATGTGGAGACAAAAACGTTATTTATGGAGGGAAATAAGGGGATGTATGAAAGTATTGAGATACCAACACTCTTTTATAGGTGTGAAGCTTGGGTCGTAAATACTGCAGCGAGGAGATGGTTGGAGGCACTGAGGATGTCCTGTCTAAGGGCAGTGTGTAGTTTAAATATTATGCAGAGAATTTGGAGTGTGGAAATTAGGAAGAGGTGTGGAGCTACTAAATGTATTAGAAGGCTGAAGAGGGTTGTTGAGGTGGTTTGGTCATTAAGAGAGAATGGATCAAAGTAGAATGACTTGGAGAGAGTATAAATCTGTAGGGGAAGGAAGGCGGGGTAGGGGTCGTCCTCGAAAAGGTTGGAGGGAGGGGGTAAAGGAGGTTTGTGGGCAAGGGGCTTGGACTTCCAACAAGCATGCGTGAGCATGTTAGGAGTGAATGGAGACGAATGGGATTTGGGACCTGACGATCTGTTAGAGTGTGAGCAGGGTAATATTTAGTGAAGGGATTCAGGGAAACCGGTTATTTTTATACAGTCGGACTTGAGTACCTGCACTTTAAAGGAGAGGTTTGGGATATTGGCAGTTTGGAGGGATATATTGTGTATCTTTATAAATATATACTTCTATACTCTTGTATTCTGAGGACCTCTGCAAAAACAGTGATTACGTGTGAATGAAGTGAAAGTGTTGAATAATGATGAAAGTATTTTCTTCTTGGGGATTTTCTTTCTTATAGGGCTCACCTTGCCTCGGTGGGAGACGGCCGGCTTTGTAAATATATATATATATATAATATTATATATATATATATATATATATATATATTATATATATATATATATATTATATATATATATATATATATATATATTAATTTTATATATATAATATATATATATATATATATATATATATATATTATATATATATCAACAAGTCGGCCGTCTCCCAGTGAGGCAGGGTGACCCAAAGAGAAAGAAAATCCCCAAAAGAAAATACTTTCATCATTCAATGCTTTCACCTCACTCACATATAATCACTGTTTTTGCATAGGTGCCCAGAATACAACAGTTTAGAAGTATATACGTATAAAAATACACAATATATCTCTCCAAACTGCCAATATCCCAAACCCCTCCTTAATACCCTTCAGAGGGCAAGGCAGACTAAAATGCGGATTTTGAAAGTAATTTCGTATGAGGAGATAGAGCCACTCGATGTAAGGTCACTGACACCATCCAAACGGAGTTGTGAAAGTAACATCTCGGGCAATTGCAGATATTCGAAGACCGAGTATATTCGGTCCTGCCCGTTTGGAGTATAACAATTTAGAATGTTGCAAGGTTGCAATTGTTGTAAAAAACAAATAAATATTTTTTAAATTTATTATACAAGTAGACAATATAAAAAACATAAATGGAACTGGTTTCTGAACAATTTGTAAGCAGTTAAAAATAGAAATAGGAACTACTTATCAACAATGACACATTGCAATGGGATACAACTTACAAATGAAATATTCCTGAGTTCCCTGAGAAAGAACAATCCTTTTACATCACTAATTTCTGCAATGAAACTTTATGAAACAATTTCTATCCATCTTGATGGATAATTTACTTTGCATGTGGCACAGGAAAATGAGGATGTGACATGATTATTCTTGTTGCTGCAATACTTGCATGTAAGCAACTATCTTCTTCTTGTTCAATTTCTTCTTTTTGGATGGTGGCATAGCTTCCTCCTCATCTGTTGGCACCTCTCCATCTTGTGGTAAGTATTCATCATCAGTTTCCACCACTTCCAGGTCATCTGGGTCATGATCTGAGTCACTATCATCCCAAATACAGACAAATTTCGACTTATCCTTGGAGGACTCACCGTAGAACAATTTCATATTGATCTGGAAGGACAATAAAAACATTCTGTACACACCCAGACCATTACTGAATTCATATATACACTACCAAGTTTTATGGAAATATTTATATATCGAAACTTGAAAACTGCACCTAAAAGGGCAGGAACGACTGCACTTGGTCCTATTTTGTTGCACTTTTTTTCATTTGCATGGTGCACTCATAATATGCTTCACAACGCCTTCATATATATATCAAAATATGGCTAAACTATTCATTTACGCACTAGACACACAAATCAGTACTTACCAACATTGTATAGGGTGAAATGCTTCAGTATATAAGGAGCACTCAACCGAGAAACATGAGTTTTGGCGCCGGCAAGGTAGAAGTGTTTACATTCTGCTCTCTCGACCAATGGGAAGCAAGCAGCCGCCATCACCGCTCAGCTGGGGCGACTCAGGGAAGGTCTGTGATTGGTCAGAAATAGAGAACAGGAACCTAGATGCGCTGGGGGAGTCGGAGGACGTGTGCAAAAAACCACGTTATGAGGACCGACTATACTCGGTCCTGCCCGGTAAAGGGTATTAAGAGTGCAGGCATTGTACTTCCCATTTCCAGGACTCAAGTCCGGGTATATAAAATAACCGGTTTCCCTGAATCCCTTCACTAAATATTACCCTGCTCACACTCCAACAGATCGTCAGGTCCCAAATGCCATTTGTCTCCATTCACTCCTATCTAACACGCTCATGCACGCTTGCTGGAAGTCCAAACCCTTCGCCCACAACACCTCCTTTACCCCCTCCCTCAAACCTTTTCGAGGACGACCCCTGCCCTGCCTTCCTTCCCCTACAGATTTATATGCTCTCTATGTCATTCTACTTTGATCCATTCTCTCTAAATGACCAAACCACCTCAACAAACCCTTTTCAGCCCTCTTTCTAATACTTTTATTTACTCCACACCTTCTCCTAATTTCCACACTCAGAATTTTCTGCATAATATTTACACCACACATTGCCCTTAGACAGGACATCTCCACTGCTTCCAACCGCCTCCTCGCAGCAGCATTTGCAACCCAAGCTTTACACTTATATAAGAGTGTTGGTACTACTATACTTTCATAAACTCCCTTCTTTGCCTCCATAGATAACATTTTTTTCCTCCACATATACCCCAATGCACCACTCACCTTTTTTTCTTCATCAATTCTATGATTAACCTCATCCTTCATAAATCCATCGCTGACACGTCAACTCCCAAAAATCAAAACATTCACTTCTTTTTTTCCCTTTCCCCCCAATTTGAAT
>NC_069477.1:24177310-24220174 GCF_026875155.1 Cherax quadricarinatus | reverse complement strand
CAATTAAAAAAAATTTCGTAGTTAAAATTTTAACAAAAATATCGGTACGTTATTCAACATAATATCGGTACTTAATTTTAAACCCAATAACATGGGTACTAATGTTATGATGCGCTCTTTAAGTGTCTTGTCTTCCATTATACGTAACTTAAATCAACAATTTATTTTATATAAATTTATTACCTACACAATAGAAGCATTAGTAAAAACTACATTGAAGTGAAATTTTCTAACGTGTCCGTTGAATATTTATGACTTTATTAAAAATTTATTATGAATAATGATCGTTAACAACGGTGTTCATTATAACCATATCGAGTCTAAGTCTTCGCGAAGATGGGGTGAATATTTTTTTCTTATTATGGATAAAGAAAAGTAACTACAAGTATTCCGTGGCAGTGGAAGTTGAAAACTCTGGTATAGGGTATTTCTCTGCCTTCTTGAATGTCACTGTAACTTCATTATAACTTTGTACATTAACATAAACATTTCTTAAATTGCTTGGGGGGGGGGGAAAGTTACCCAGGAGTGAAACTGATATCTCTTAACACCACATCCGATGTCTAAATAACAGAAAAAGGCACAATACCGTGACTGGAACGATACACAAATAACCCGCACATAGAAGAGAGAAGCTTACGACGACGTTTCGGTCCGACTTGGACCATTTATAAAGTGGTGGTGGTAGTAGTAGTAGTACTACTATTTCTACTACCACTACCTCTTCCTTCCTATATATAGCCGTCCTGCTCCACTTCTGGTTAGTGTGACTTTGTAAATGGTCCAAGTCGGACCAAAACGTCATCGTAAGCTTCACTCTTTTATGTGCGGGTTATTTGTGTATCCGATGTCTTTTAGTCCAAGATACAGCTCTTGTTTACCATTGATTTGCAAAATAAATAATTTTAGTTTAACAGTAACTTTTAGTTTATTTATACTCTTAAGCAAACAGAGTGAAGCATGCAATAACAATAATTTATCCTGTATTTAATGATAATTTTGAGAAAAAAAAGGTCGTATGAAGACAATCACAGAGCGTAGGTAAATATATGTGAGTAAAAAGCAAAGGTCAGATAAGATAACAGACTAGAACATTTGATAACGTATTGAGAAGCAAACATGAGCAGAATCCTGTTCTCAGATTATAATAGGAATTAACTGTTGGTAAAGTAAGCAAACTGAACTGACTTGTGGATGGTAATAAGTCACACACAGGGGCTTCATGTGTATATATAGAGGCCATTTTTATTTTAATGAATACAACGCTTGTACACAGAAGCTATTTATCTACCCACAGGTGACATGGTAGGTACAAAATCATTAGCCTAAAATTTTATAGTAATTCTGAAACAATAGGAAGCAGCAAAAACTTTTTCCACTGAAAATTATGACTTAAAACCTGACTGGGCCTTACAGTTATTTTCACTCCATATATCTGAACCCAACACACCATGTAAACCTTCAATTTCAAAGTTTTATAACGATATACAATGACATTTATATTAAAATATATAATGCGATGAATATTCCCAACTCAGTATATGACAGGAGCAAACCATAAAATGGGAGGAGATTGAACTCGTGGCGAGAGAGTCGTAAAACTCCGGGCCAGTACGTAAGCCAATGGACCAGGTGTTACAATGAGATTCATCCAAACTAGGTATATTTTTACACAATAGAGAGGTTACCACTGGCACCACTGTAACTACAAATGCAAGATTTTACAAATGAATCTCCCGCCAGCGTGGCCATGACGAGCTCTAGCTCTAGTCCCCTCAAAGCCGTCACCATGATTCACGAAATCGTAATGACACGATTTCAAACCACACCACGGGCGGGGCTTGAACTCATAGCTAGTGAGTTGGATGAATCTTACTGTAGCCAGGTGGCTCGGTGGCTCAGGCGTTGGCTACACTCACACGCCACGAGTTCAATCCCCACCCGTGGTATGGTTTGTTGTAATCGTGTCATTACGATTTCGTGAGTCATAACAAGGGCAAGATTCACATATATAAACTTGTAATTTATCCTAATTTCATTTCATCTGTAAATGAAAAGTTACTAACACAAGAGAATCTTTCTGCAAGTATAACTTTAGCACATTTCTCTTATTAGTTAATTTAAAGAAATGAAATATATCGTGTTTATTATCTGTGTCCTTTAAAACAGGAAATATAATAGTACTTAAAAAAGTGAAATGTAGAGATGAACTTGAAATATTAACCTCAGGTAGTCGACGGTACTCAGGTGACATTAACCTCAGGTAGTCGACGGTACTCAGGTAACATTAACCTCAGGTAGTCGGCGGTACCCAGGTAACATTAACCTCAAGTAGTCGACGGTACTCAGGTGACATTAAGCTCAGGTAGTCGACGGTAATCAGATGACATTAACCTCAGGTAGTCGATGGTAATCAGGTGACATTAAGCTCAGGTAGTCGACGGTAATCAGGTGACATTAAGCTCAGGTAGTCGATGGTAATCAGGTGACATTAAGCTCAGGTAGTCGACGATACTCAGGTGATATTACGCTCAGGTAGTCGACGGTACTCAGGTAACATTAACCTCAGGTAGTCGACGGTACTCAGGTAACATTAACCTCAGGTAGTCGACGGTACTCAGGTGACATTAAGCTCAGGTAGTCGACGGTACTCAGGTAAGATTAAGCTCAGGTATTCGACAGTACTCAGGTGACATTAACCTCAGGTATCGACGGTATGGTAACTTTAAAAGTCAGGTAGTCGACGTTACCAGGAAAATTTAAGCCAGGTATCAGGGTATGGGTAACATTAAGCCGGTAGTCCCCCCCCCTTTAAACTTTATGCTCGTAGTCAGGTAAGGTAACTTTAAAACCTCAGTAGCGCGTACTCAGGTAACTTAAACCCTAAGGTAGTCGTGGGTATCAGGTGTATTAAGGCAGGTAGTCGCGGTACAGGTAACTTTAAACTCGGGTAGTCGATGGTATCAGGAAACTTAACCAAAGGGAAAGTCGGGTACTAGGTGCATTCCTAGGTAGTCGACAGTACTCAGGAACCTTAAAACCTCAGGTACGACGGTTCGGTAACTTTAAACCCAAAGGAAAGTCGTCGGTATTTAGGTGCTTAAACCCTCGGTAGCGACGGTACTAAAGTAACTTTAACCTAAGGAGCGGGGTATAGGTGACTTTAAGCTGGGTAGTCGATGGTTAGGTAACATAACCAAAGGTAGTGACGGTTCAGGTGACATTAAGCCGGTAGTCGAGGGTACTCGGTAACTTTACCAAGGTAGTCGCGGTCCAGGTAACATTAAAACCTCAGGAGTCGATGGTACTGGTAACTTTAACCAAAGGAAGTCGGGGTTCTAGGAAACTTAACATAGGTAGCGACGGTCTCAGGAAACTTTAACCCTCGGGTGTCGACGGATAGGTACCTTTAACTATGGTAGTGACGGTACTCAGGTACATAAAACTGGTATTTGACGGACTAGGAACAAAAAGGTCACGGTGATTTGGGCCCGAGATGGGAGGCTTCATGAGTGGGGGCAGCAGCCTGGGCCATTAGCCCGCTTGTGCCTACAGTTGATTAAGTGCATGCTGTATTTCTGTGACAAAACCTTAACCAAAAAATTTTGCAGTAATAAGTAAACCTTGTAAATAATAATATATATAATTATATTATAATATATATATATATATATATTTTTTTATAAATATATTCAATTGAAAGAACCTTAAGATTAAGTCCTTTCAAAAATTTTATCAAAATTCTTTTTAAAGTTTTTTTTTTTCTTAATTTTTAATGAAAAATTTTAATTTTGCACCAAAGAATTTAGAAAATTACCAAAACTTTTAAAAAACATAAAAAACATAAGAACAAAGGGAAAACACTGCAAAAGGCCTACGGGCCCCATGGGGCAGGCAAGCCCCTCCCGGTTAAGCCAATCACCCCCCTATCAGGTACAAAATTGTTTTTAAGGGGAACAGGGAAACCGACTGTTGCCAAGTATAGGTCCAACTCACCCCCCCCACATTTATGTATTTTCCCAAACCCTATTTTAAAAAAGTACACACGTTTGGCCTCTAAAACGGTATTGGGAGTTTGTTCCCCATCACAATTTTTACCAAACAGTATTCTATATCCTCCTAAATTAAATTTTCCCCAATTTAAAAAACCATTGCTGGAGTCCTGTCTGGGCTAACATTTTCGCATACTTTTTAACCCCTTTATTTATTCCTGTCTTCACTTATAAACTCAATCATATCCCCCTAATTCTCGTCTTTCTAGAGAGTGCAGTTTCAGGGCCCTTAGTCTATCCTCATAGGGAAGGTTTTTGATACATGGGATCTTTCTTTGTCATCCCCCTTTGTACATTTCCAGAGAATTTTTTACCCATTCTTTTAATACGGTGACCAAAACTGTGCAGCATAATCTAAATGGGGCCTAACCAAGGATGTATAGAGTTGAAGAAAACCTGAGGATCCTATATTTATGCTTCTTGATATGAACCCAAGGATTCTATTAGTTTATTGCGAACACTTATGCACTGTTGTCTTGGTTTCAGATTACTGCTAACCAGAACTCCTAAATCTTTTTCGAAATTTCCGTATATTAAGATTACATTATTTAGTTTATATGTGGCATGGTTATTGTCCTGTCCAACATTTAGACTTTGCATTTGTCTATATTAAACTGCATTTTGCACTTCTCCGACCACTGCATCAGTTATTCAAATCCTCCTGGAGTGCTCGAATGTCCTGTCAGAATGAATTCGACGGCCTATTTTGGTGTCATCGGCAAACTTGCCGATGTCGCTCTTTATGCTCATCTATGTCGTTTATGTAGATTGTGAACAGCAGGGGGCCCCAAAATGACCCTGTGGAACACCCCTCGTGACGCTTCCCACTCTGATTTCTCCCCATTTATGCAAAATCTCTGCTGCCTATTTGTCAACCATGCTCTATCCAGGAAAAAAAAAATTTTTCCCCCCTATTCCATGTGCTTTAATTTTCCTCATAGTCTCTGATGTGGGACCCTGTCAAAGCCTTACTGAAGTCCATATCAAAAATATCATATTCATTACCCTGGGTCTACCTCCTCAAATACCCTTTGTGAAAAAAGTTAATAAATTCGTAAGGCAGGAACGCCCTTTGTTAAAAACCCTGCTGAGATTCGTTGATTTAAATTTTTGCTTTTCAAGGTGGCTACGAATGCCTCGGCAATTATTGATTCCATAAATTTTCCCACTATGGAGGTTAGGCTTATTGGTCTATAGTTCGAAGCTAGGACCTGTCACCTGTTTTGAAAATAGGTATCACATTTTTCCATTTTCCAAATTATTTTGGCACCATGCCCGTTGTAGTGATATGTTTAAAAGATTAGCCAAAGGTTGCTAAGCTCCTTTTACATTCCTTTAGAACCCTTGCATACAGTTCATCAGGGCCTGGGGATTTGTTAGGTTTTTAATTTATCTATTTGCCTAAGGACCATGTCATTGTGACCCCAATAGTGCCCCAGTTTTATCGCCCTGTTTACATAATTTTCATTACTGGAACCCTGGTACCCCTCTGTGTAAAAACTGAGAGGAAGTATGTGTTAAAAAATTCTACACTTTTCCTTATCACTGTCAGTGGCTGCCGAGGAACTTTTGAGTGGGCCCCATCTTGCCCCCGTTTACTTTGTATACCCGAAAGAATCTTTTGGGGTTTTTGTCTTCGATTCTTTGCAACTTTAAACCCCTAATCCTTTTTTGCTTTTTTAATTCCCCTTTTTATTTTTTCTTTTAAAATGAAAATATCGATTTTTTAATTGCCCTTCTCTTTTGATTTGCCTATTTGCCTCTTTTTACCAAACGTATTTTTAATCATTGTTACCCTTTAGGATCATTTTTGTTTGATTGATTTCCATTGGGAAATAAAATTTTACTGAGCAGCTGAAATTGCCCCGGAAGCATCATATCGGGAACCTCACCCCTACTGACCCCCAGTCAGGTCATTCGTTCAGCCCCCCCAAGTAAATTTTTTAGTCCTATGAAATCGCCCCGCGAAAGTCAGGGGCGGAGACTTGTTGCCATTTTTGGGGAATTCCATGCTATGTTAAAAACTGAGTGATTTGTGATCACTCTCCCAAGCTCATCATTAACCTCAAGATTATTAATTAGTGTTTCCCTACTGGCAAGAACCAAGTCAAGGAGGTTATTTCCCTAGTTGGCTCTGTCACAAACTGTTTTAAAAAACAATCTGGATCGTATCAAGAAAGTCACCCGACTCTAAATTTCTGTCAAATTGCTCCAGTCAATCTGTCTATAGTTGAAATCTCCCATTAGCACAACATTTTCGTATGTAGATGCCTTACGAATTTCGTCCCATAGAAGTTTACTGCACTCCCTATCAAGATTTGGGGCCCTGTAAATCACACCCAAAATTAGTTTTTCTCGGCCCTCGAGAAGCTGTAACCAAACAGATTCAGTGGCTGACGCTTCTAATTTAATATCTTGTCTAACACAACAATTTAAATTGTCTCTGACATACATCGCTACTCCACACCTTTCCTGTTGACCCTGTCAGTGTGGAATAATTTATAGCTTGTATGTGACATTCAGAGGGCATCTCTCTATCTTTCAGATTGAGCCAGGTCTCTGTTATAGCAATAATATCTATGTTTCCTGCACTTGCAATTAATCTTAGCTCATCTATCTTATTTCTAACACTCCTGCTATTAGTATAGTAAACCTTAAGGGAGCTAGTCCCTTGCTGCCCTCTGCTGTCCCCTTTGTTTGCTGACCTGTTCTATTGTCTTTATTTATAACTTCAATGCTGAATGCCTTTTATACATTTACTGTTTCCAACCCTAGTGTTGCAACTGCTTGTTTCCCACACACACCCATACTCTATCTTCATCAGTTTAAAATCATAGGCATTTCACCAATGGCCTTCTCAATCGAGTCTGCAAGTGCTACACCCTGCCCAGAGAGATGAACCCCATCCTTGCATACATATCATGTTTGCCATAAAAGTTGTTCAGTTGTCAATGATGGGATTGCAAGTTCCTTGCAGTATCTGTCTAGCCAGCAATTTACACCAATTGCCTAGACAACCATTCATTTCCTACTCCCCTTCTAGGCAAGATGCTACATATGATTGGGATCCTCCCTTAGACTTAATGAATCTATAGCTGACCTGTACTTATCTAGCAGCTCTTCTCTCCTACCCTTCCCAATATCATTTCCACCAGCACTGAGACAGATAATGGGCTTGTTCCCATTACCTGACATGATATTATCCAGTCTGTTGACAATGTCCCAACACCAGCTCCAGGGAAGCACACTCTATCTTCATCTTCTTATTCCTATTACAAAAGCACGATCAACATATCTTACCTGAGAGTCACCAACCACAAGAATGCGCTTACCTTCATTAGCAGGGGCAGTAGTACCCTTACCTTCACGGGCCCACTGAATTTACATTCATCCTGGAGAACAGAGAAGCGATTTCCTACCTTCAGATCTGCACTCTTAACTTTCCTTACTCTGATGCGCTCCCATTACTGTGAACAACTCGCCACTTGTAGCAGGTGCTGGCCTTCACCTCACTGCTGGTAGCCGTTGCTACCACCCCACCTACAGCCTCCTCACAGTGAGAGACAGACTGCACCTCACTGCTAGAAGCCTCATTCCCCACATCTCCAACCACCTCACACTCTCTCCTCCTGGAGAAGCAAGACCTCCTCCTTCAACTCTCCAACCTCAGCTTTTAAAACACTGTAGAAGCAAGCCATGCTTTGTAACCGTCCACGCTAATCCCCAAGCAGCTCAGGGTCTGTGACCTCACGTGACGACTGACCGCTGAACAAGCTCAATTTATTTTAGCCTAACCCAACTAAATATATTTTAGATTTGTTTACAATAATTTAATACTAAACAAACACAGTGAAATATATTTTTTTCGTTAGGTTCAGAATGATTTCGGCAAAATTATTGCATACACAAATTTTCACTTGTTCTATATGGCAAGATGAACGTTGCTATTTAAGCCAAGATCGCGAGTTCTGCCTATTCGGCACGACATATTATATATATATATAATATTATATATATATTTATATTATATATATATATATATATTTAATATATATATATATATATATATATATATATGCTAATTGGGAACTCGCTTATTGTTTTGTAAAATAAGGAGGAATCATAAATTTCTTAAGTGGCTTATTATTTATCAAATTTATTATTTAACATTTGTAATATATCGACCTTTTCTATTCATGATTTTTGTAACTCAAACAAACACTTAATTTTACTGACAAAAATAGCCTTCATATATGAGAGAGAAAAGTTTATGACGACGTTTCGGTCAGTCTTGGACTATTCACAAGTCACACTGACAATAGTGAGTGAGCTAGTATATACTGGCGAGAAGGACAGTGACGGGAGAAAGAGAGGAGGAAGTAATAGTAGTGGTTATACTGGTAGTGGTAGTAGTGGTTATACTGGTAGTAGTAGTAGTGGTTATACTGGTAGTAGTAGTAGTAGTAGTACAGGTAGTAGCAAGTAGGTGAGTAGTTTATAGCATCACAGAAGAAGGGCAGCAAAGGGGGACAACTGTAGATCTTGTTCGGATTTTAGTAGTAGTAGCAGCAGTAGTAGTAGTAGAAAGATAAGTAGAAGTAATAGAAGTAAAGGAGTGGAAGACGTAGTGGTAGCAGAAGTGGGATAAATGTGTGAACACGAAAATGAGCACTTCAGTAGAGGTAGAACCCCACCAGTAGTAGGACCAACAACACTGTGGGAGGAGACTGAAGGACAGAACATTGTAGGTAGAAGGCAAGTAAAGAAGAAAAGATTAAAGAAGAACAAAATGGAAAGAATAGGTAAGCGGAGAAGAAAGATTATGTCTAGTCCGAGTATTCTGAAGTTTGGAGTATTTGATAATGTAAGGAGAAAGTAAAACATCTAAAGAGACAAAACCAGGACTAAGATTTATACAAGAAGATCTGTAAATAACAGATGCTTCGACAAGACGAAGGCTAGTGAAGGTTAGAAGTAAGATAGACAGCTTTAGCACAAGAGCAGGCAATAGGAATGACTGCACTCTCTAACATGACAGAAAATGCTATTATTGGTGTCGGCAAGCCTAACACTTCATTTGTGCTCCTTATGTCTGTCAGAAAGAGAGCCGCTGATTTCTTCAGAGTACTGAAGGGGACAAGAGGAGCATGAAGCAGAGTAGATACATGGGTAACAATTGGACGGGGAGAAATAAGTACTAGATTACTGCGATAGATGCAAGTGTGATGTCTATATAAAGGAGAGAGTTGTTGAGATTAGAAAGACTGGAAATATGTTGAAGGCAGAGAATAGTAGATTTCACTGGAGTAAAGAGTTTGAGTAGGAAAAAAGTCCGTTTACCACGTGAGAAGGGAGAGTTTATGAAATCGGAAGTGTAGCCAAGACGAGAGAATTGCAGTGCAAATTTCTGATTCAAGGAACTGAGGGTCACAAATGCAGAGGGCACGGAGAACGAGAGAAATAAAAACACTTTCTTGACAAAGGAAACATGGTAAGAAAAGCAGGAAATGCACATGCTTATGATTCACTTAAAATAGCCTAGCGGTGGAAGTGTATATGAAGGGAAGGAAGCAAAGAGTTAGATTCCCATTCAGCTTTGAACTTCATGGAAAGAGTATCGAGAAATGGTTGGAAGAGACTAAAGTCTTGGGGCCAAAGTTTGAAGATATCTGCATAGAGGAGCCAGAGGATAAGACCCACACCAATAATACGAAGGAGAACATTTTCGAAGTATTCTGTTCAAAGGTTAGCAAAAAACGGGGGGACAGAGGAGAGTCCTAGCGACACCGAAGGATTGATAATAAAATTTATTTTGTTAGGAAAAGGAGTTAGAGTCTAGGGAAAAAGGTTAATCAGATCAACGAAAACTTTCAGTAGGTACAGGAAGAAAAGTAACCCTTCAATGGTCTTCTCTCTGAGAAAATTTTGATGAAGGGGGAAACTCGAAATTTAGACTGAGCATCTTAAAAGTCGGGGGAGAGAGCGAAACTTGTTCAATGAAGTCTTGAGATTGACGGAGGTGAGCCGAAGAAAAAATACTATGAGAGGGAATGAGAGTTTTGGCCAGCCAAGAAGCAAGAGAATAAGAGAACCTCTAGAGGATATGATGGGACGTAATGGGATATGAGGCTCATGAGTTTTACGAAGACCATAGAAATAGGGTAGAGAGGGACAAGTGACACGGAGACCATTAATATTTCTACTACTGCTTTTTCCACCATCATTACCACTACTATTTTTTCCTCTCTCTGTCTCTGTCTCTATCTCTGTCTGTCTGTCTGTCTGTCTGTCTCTGTCTCTGTCTCTCTCTCTCTCTCTCTCTCTCTCTCTCTCTCTCTCTCTCTTTTACTCAGGGTTTGAAAAGGTTAGGTTAAGGATCTCCAGCTTTATTGACAGGTTATTTACAAGTTAAGGATTCCTAACTTTATTGACAAGATAAGAGCTGTTACCTCAACAGATCATTTAAAAGTATTGTATTGTTATGAAACATACAAGTAGGGAACAGGATGAAGTTGGAGCCATCTCTGGGCCAGCATTTTCATTTGATCATCTTACTTTATCTCATTTATCCTGGGGATAAATGATCTCAGATGAAGTGATGTTCTGGAGAAGGGAACAGCTTCTTTCTGCCTGTCTTGTGGTACAGAGGCTTGCTTCTTGCTGTCCTCGAAGTGGAGCCAGTGTGGTACTTTGACAATGTTGGCCTTTACATAACAGTAAGGCCACCCACAAACCAATAAAGTGGAGCATACTTAAGGTGAGAGCGTACTTGTGTCTCATACAGAATCTTGCAACCCCTACTGTCAAGCAGATGCGAGATACGGCTGCCTTGTTTGCAAGATTTTCAATGTGGTTCTTCATGGTCAGTTTGGAGTCAGATCTCCCCCAAAGGCGTATCGCTTTGTTCACGGGTTTAACCCCACTCTCCCATTATACTTACTACTGCTCCGGCATTACCATCATGGTGCCTAGTGACCATTATCATTTGTCATTTGTGTTTTCTCAGGTGAAAAATGTTACTTGCCATCGGTTTCCCAAGCTGATATGCTCTTACCTGGTGATTGATGTAGCTTAGAGCAGCTGGCTTTCTTCTTTTTGATAAGTAAATTTTCGGGTACAGTCGCCTGCATATGCATGGGATTCTGGGATGAGATGAAGAAGGTCACTGAAGTAAACTTTTCCATAACACTGGCCAAGCACACTTCTTATGGAACACTTGCCCCTATAGGATGTCTTGCTGATTCTGTTCCATTGAGAAACTACCTTAGAGATTTACCATAAAGATAATCACTGAGGAAACTAGTGTACACCCTGCAATTCCCATGCTTGCAGTTTTACCAAGAGGTCCTGGTGCCACACTCGGTGGAAAGCACCAGCAATGGCCAGTGCTACCACACAGCTGACTTTGGATTCGTGCCATTTAGTGGAGGGGTTTTAAAACAACAGATCAGCAGCGAGTAATCTTTCTTGAAGACTTATTGACGGTCACAAAGAAATGGTTGTAGTCAAAAAACTCTGTCATTTGTCTTGAGATTATTGTCTCAAGGATCTTGCCAGTGATTGACAGGAGTGACACTGGTCTGTAGTTGCTGATTTCTGCTCTGCTCTTCTTTTTGTGAACAGGGACTACATTTGCCTCTTTACACAGAGAGGGCCATTTACATTGTACTAGGCGTGCTGAAAGATGCGAGTTAGGGGTGATTTTTAGGGTCTGCCATCTTCTCAGCAATCTTGGGCTCAACTTGTCTGGGCCCACAGCCTTTTCTTGGTCAAGCAGTTTAAGAAGACGATGCACCTCCTTCTGTCTTACTGTCACCACTGACAGTTTTGACGTAGTTCTTGCAGCTAGCCCAGGAGGGTCCCTTGCTGGATCAGGAACTTGCATTTTGGTAGCAATGTGCTCGGCAAAGAGGTCCGTTTTCTCTTGACTACTAGTAGAGGTGGAATAAGTTCATCAGGCAGGCAACCTTGTCAGTCCTTGACCAGGGATCACAAGGTTTTAAAGCTCACTCTACCTGATGCTAGAGATGGCCCACTTTTGAACTTCACTCATATGCCTTCATGCTTGCCTGTGCGAGTTCCTGTTATAGGCAGTAGGATGTCTCTTATACCTTCGCCAAGCCTTGTACTTAGCAGTAGCAGCCTCTCTACAACGAAAACCAAACCAAGGCTGATCTGTAGGCTTCGTCACACATTGCCGGTGAGGGATGTGTTCTTTTTGTAGATTAAAGATGTGTCCAGTGAAGGCATTCACTTGGTTGTCAACATCCCCTTGAAGAAGTTTATTCTAATCGTTGGTGGAGAACTCAGAGCAAAGGGCTGGCCAATTACCTCTTTCCTTAGCAAGGTTGTGCGTGTGGACTCCTCACCCGTTATGGTGGGATCTTCCCAAAGTCGTAAAAAACCTTGTGGTCAGACGATCCATCATAGCAGAGGGGTTGGACAGTGGGCTATACCTTCTGCCAGATCACTCACTACTGGGTCAGAGAGGAGCCAGAGATGTGAGTAGGGAAATCTGCAAAGTTTTTCATGTTAACGCTGCAAGAAGATCATCAAAGTCACTCTGTATAGATTTGTTTGAGGTCACCATCAATTATTATATGTTGACGTTGTGTAGGAGGGTGAAGGGGAGGGCCCCATTTTCCATTAGGAAATGATGGGGTCTGCATGTTGCCACTGAGGTCTGTACATTGCACATCCTAGTACGGAGGTGCTAGTGTTTAATTTATAGCCTGAAGAATAATTTTTTCAAGATGAGTAGGGGTGGCAACTCAATGGCTGGGCATGAACACTTCAGAGAAGCACCCAGCAACACCTCCTCCTTTCCCTTGCCCGTCTCCTTCATCCCCTGAGGTGTAGCCAGCAATCTTTCAATATTTTTCTGGAGGGCCTGTCGTCCAAAATGTTTATCAACAACTATCATGTCGGGACGTCGAGTGCTCACAAAACTGTGTGAGCTCTCCAACACTGGTTATGAAATCTCTAATGTAGGACTGACAGTATGCTGATAGACTGGCTCCTCATGATGTGTTTAGGTTGAGGTGATGGGTGTGTAAGGTGTGTTAGGTGCCTGCCCTTGAGACAGGTAGGGCACCTATGCAGCTGCTGGGATGCATGTCTGTGGTCTTGTATAAGGCACAAAACCACCTGTTTAGCTGAGATAGGAGTAGCTGAGTGGGTGACGTGTGAGTGTGTTCCAGTCAGAGTTCCTGCTGGTTTGTTCCGATAACATATCCCTAAACAGGTGGTCCTGTCTGTCAAGTTCCTTTTTCTTCCCACACTGGTCCTCCTGATGTCCTTTCTTGTGGCAGTAATTGCACCTGTTATCTTTCAGGCAGTTGTCAGTGGTGTGCCCCTTCCGGTGACAGCAAGAGCACTGCCTAGGTGCCTGGGAGGGTGGACTCCTATTTATTGCACCTCTTGTGTTTCGCTGCTGATTTATTCTCAGGTTCTGCCGCTGGTGAGCCTGATGATTGTGTATCTGGTGAACGTATTCCTGGGACTGTGTTGGTGGAAGATGAGACGGCTGTAGATGTATTCTTCCTCCGCGTCCTTTTCCACGTCCTTTACCAAGCCCCTGTACAATTCTGACAGATGTGTCTTTAATGTTCGTGCTTTGGCGCAGTTACAGTGATAGTCTGCTGATTATTAACCGCAGCAATCTCCGGTGGAGAAAATCCTGACTCATTATTTGCAGATGAAGCACTGCTGTCAGATCTTGGAAAAGTGTCGGTAGGTGTGCTAACAGGTGTAGGATCAGTGATGGTATGTGAGCTGTTGATGTACTGGCAGGTGCTGAAGCAGTAATATCAGGTGTAGGAGAGTTAACAAATCCAAGACTTGCTTCGTTGCTGGGAAGAGGATCTGTTCCCTCTGTGGTGGTCAAAGGAATTATGTTAGAATTTCCAAATGTAGTGTTTTGAGTTCAGTCTATCTGTGGAGCCTTAGCAATGACAGAATTCCACCAGTTATTTACCTCTGAGTTGAGCTCAGTGTGTGACTTCCAGTCCTTGTCAATAGTGCAGCTAAGTAGCTTATGCCACTTGATATAAGCTTTTCACTGGCTTCTGCAACAGTTTGTTGGGTATCTAATGATTTGAGGAGCTCATAATGTGCTTCCCTGTGATGAATTATCTTAGCTGCGATTTTACAGCCCATGAGGGCAGTCTTGATTATTGGAGAGGAGTCTCTGAGGCATTTCTGAACCTTCCTCCTGTAGCTCCTGGCTTGATTCCACTTACCACAGGATTATGGATATCCTTCAATTTTCAGAGACGTTCTACCTGACACACAATGCACAAATAACCCGCACATAAAAGAGAGAAGCTTACGACGACGTTTCGGTCCGACTGGGACCATTTACAAAGTCACACTAACCAGAAGTGGAGCAGGACGGCTATATATAGGAAGGAAGAGGTGGTGGTAGTAGTAGTAGTACTACTATTACTACTACCACCACCACTTTGTAAATGGTCCAAGTCGGACCGAAACGTCGTCGTAAGCTTCTCTCTTTTATGTGCGGGTTATTTGTGCATCGTTCCAGTCACGGTATTGTTCCTTTTGTTATTTATGCTCTACCTGGCTACATAAAAATTCTTCTTCTGGAATGCAATGTGTGGCATTATTTTGAGCCTTGTAGTATACCCACAAACACTGCAGTATCTACTGGAACAGTAGCCAGATAGCGAAAATGTTCTTGCTTTTTTGCGAAGTGAAGTCATCACAGAGGAAGCTTTGCAACATTACAGTTCCAGGAGAGAGAGGGTGGTGGTATCGTGGGGGTGTTAATGGGGTGGGTAGTGGGGAAAGGCGAGGACAGGCTGTACTCACCTAGTAGTGTTCGCAGGGGTCGCATCACAGCTCGTGGGAAGCTATTAGGTCACTCTTCTGCTCGTTGAGTTTTATCATACCTCTTCTTAAAGCTATGCATGGATCCTGCCTCCACTACATCCCTTCTCAGACTATTCCACTTCCTAACAACTCTGTGACTGAAGAAATACTTCCTAACATCCCTGTGATTCATCTGAGTCTTCAACTTCCAACTGTGACCCCTTGTTGTTGTGTCCCATCTCTGGAACATCCTGTCTCTGTCCATTTTGTCGATTCCTCTCAGTATTTTATATGTCGTTATCATTTTCCCCTATCTCTCCTGTCCTTCAGTGTCGTCAGGTCAATTTCCCTTAACCTCTCTTCGTAGGACATACCGCATAGCTCCGGGACTAGTCTTGCTGCAAAACTTTTCACTTCTCTAGGTTTCTTACGTGCTTGGTTAGGTGTGGGTTCCAAACTGCTGCTGCAAACTCTACTATGGGCCTAACGTACATTGTGAACAGGTTCCTGAACGATTCCTTATAATGATGTCTGAATGCTGTTCTCAGGTTTGCCAGGCACCCGTATGCTGCAGCAGTTATTTGGTTGATGTGCGCCTCAGGAGATGTGCCCGGTGTTATACACACCCCAAGATTCTTTTCCTTGAGTGAGGTTTGTAGTCTCTAGCTCCCTAGACTGTACTCTGTCTCTGGTCTTCTTTGCCTTTCCCCAATCTTCATGACTTTGCACTTGGTGGGGTTGAACCCCAGGAGCCATTTGCAAGACCAGGTCTGCAGTCTGTCCAGGCCTTATTGCAGTTCTGCTGGTCCTCAGCCAACTGGATTCTTCTCATCAACTTCACATCATTTGCAAACAGAGACACTTCAGAGTCTCCTTCCGTCATGTCATTCACAAGTAACAGAAACAGCACCGGTTCTAGGACTGACCCCTGTGGAACCCCGCTCGTCACAGGCGCCCCCTCTTACACTTCGCCACGTACCATTACTCGCTGCTGTCTTTCTGACAGGTATTCCTTGATCAATTGCAGTGCCTTCCCTGTTATCCCTGCCTGGTTCTCCAGCTTTTGCACTAATCTCTTCTGAAAGTCCAAGAAAATGCAATCTACCCACCCCTCTCTCTTTTGTCTTACTGCTGTCACTTTATCATAGAACTCCAGTAGGAATGTGGCAAAGGATTTCCCGTCCCTGAAACAGTGCTGGCTGTCGTAGATAAGCTGACTCCTTCCTAGGTGCTCCTGATAATCTTCTCCGTGACTTTGCATACTATACATGTCAGTGACACCTGGTCTGTAGTTTAATGCTTCGTGTCTGTCTACTTTTTTAAAAGCTGGGACTACATTTGCTGTCTCCATATCTCAATCAGTCGCCCTGTTTCGATAGATGTGTCCAAGATTGTTGTTAGGGGTACATATAGCTTCTCTGCTCCCCTCTCAGGACCCATAGAGAGATGTTATCTGGATCCATCACCTTTGAGGTTTCTAGCTCGCTCAGCAGCCTCTTCACTTCTTCCTCGGTTGTATGTATTGTGTCAAACATTTGATGGTGTATCCTACCTCTCCGACTTTCTGGAGTCCCTTCTGTCTCCTCTGTGAACACTTCTTTGAATCTCATGTTGAGCTCCTAACATACTTTGCAGTCGTTCCTTGTGATCTCTCCTTTTTCCTTCCTCAGCCTGATTACCTGGTCCACGACTGTTGTTTTCCTCCTGGCGTGGCTGTGCAGCAGCTTCGGGTCAGATTTGGCTTTCGCTGCTATCTCATTTTCATATTGTCGTTGGGTCTCCCTTCATACCTATGCATATTCATTTCTGGCTCTCCGACTGCTCTCCTTATTCTCCTCGGTCCTTTGCCTTCTATTCTTCTTCCATTCTCTAGCACACTTGTTTTTGGCCTCCCGACACCATTGGGTAAATCAAGGGATCATCTTGGCTTTCTCGTTATTTCTGTTACCCTTGGGAACAAACCTCTCCTCCGCTCCCTTGCATATTGCTGTCACATATCCAGTCATCTCGTTTACCGACTTTCCTCCCAGTTCTCTGTCCCACTGAACCCTGTGAAGGAAATTCTTCATGACTGTGTAGTCCCCTCTCTTTTAATTTGGTTTCATTCGTCCTGCCCTTCTTGATTCCCTCTCCACTTCAAACTCTTCTATATATTCGAAGCTTAGAACCACATGATTACTGGCCTGAGGGGTCTTTCACATGTGACGTCCTTAATTACTGCACTACTCAAGGTGAATACTAGGCCCAGTCATGCTGGTTCATCCTCACGAGGCTTTCCAGTACCACGTCCATCATCTTAACCCTCCACATAGAGAGTGAAGCTGGTTCTTACGACGCCTGGCAGCAATAACAGCAGCCACATAAGGAATGAAGAATTTAAAGGAAGAGCATTAGAAAAGTTGGGAAGACTGAGACGCTTATCTGCGGCGTCCGTAAAGAACAAAAAGGTACAATACCGTGACTGGAACAATACTGTGACTGGAACAACACCGTGACTGGAACAATACCGTTACTGGAACAATACCATGACTGGAAGAATGCCGTGACTAGAACAATACTGTGACTGGAACAATACCGTGACTGGAACAATACCGTGACTGGAACAATACCGTGACTAGAACAATACCGTGACTGGAACAACACCGTGACTGGAACACCGTGACTGGAACAATACCGTGACTGGAACAATACCGTGACTGGAACAACACCGTGACTGGAACAACACCTTGACTGGAACAACACCGTGACTGGAACAACTGTAGACAGCCTGTACTGTCTGCACAGACAGCCCATGCTGTCTGCCAGCTTAGTTCATATTTCGCGCTATGCTGGTGCTGCCACCTAGGCCTTCCCACTTCAGTATGCCCAGACTTGCCTCACTCTCACTCACACAGCGGCCTGGCATCAACCCACAAGGCCTCCCAGCTCTCTCTCGTGGGCATGGCCCCGCCCGGGCCATGGGCACAAACACACAAGCCTGTGTAACCCAACACTAGTTATCAATATAGCAAGAAGCCTCCGAAGAAGTATATCATTCACAACCCGCTACCAGCTACCAAACAAGCTCGTTATAAATGGTGACAGCGGTGCTCCGCAGCAGTTGTGTTTGCCTGGAGAGAGGGAGGAAGAGGTATGAAGTCATCTTCACTTCATCACCCTACACAAGAAGCATCCGTCTCTCAACGAGTTATCCTGATGCCGTGTCTGCACGTTTGAGCATCCAGACACAGGTACAATCAGGATCCAGCCGAAATTTGCCGAAATTCTCCGAGAATTGTACGTGGCGTCCCAGTGACTCCATGCTACAGTGTCCCACGCTGTTTCTCAAGTCACGTGTTCAGCGTCACTTGTATGTTGCTGTTGTTGTTCAGCTCAGCACAGCTGTTTCAGCAAGCCAGAGGTGAGTTTTGTGGTGATTTCTGCGTCCAGTGTGAGCTTCTCCACGTGTTTGTGGGTGGAGGAGGAGGAGGAATGGCCAGATGCCCGCCCTGCCATACGCTCACGCACGCTCCTCGCCACCAGCCTACCATACACCACTCACCACTGCCCACTCCCTCTGCTGTGTTTTCTGCTGTTTTTCGTATGAATTCATTGCCAGTGCTGTGTATCCGAGTGCCCGAGGCCACTCGAAGCTACGTGGATCACGACGTCACGTGGGTGTTGGCGATGTCACGTAGACCTACAAAGCCACGTGAGTTACCAGATGTCCCAAGGCCTCATGCTGTTGTCTGCTGCCCGCATCACATCGACGCCACCCACGATGCTGCCCGACTTCATGACGTCA
The DNA here is from genome assembly GCF_026875155.1 of Cherax quadricarinatus. Classification (NCBI taxonomy): domain Eukaryota; kingdom Metazoa; phylum Arthropoda; class Malacostraca; order Decapoda; family Parastacidae; genus Cherax; species Cherax quadricarinatus. Next base: position 24,201,508 of record NC_069477.1, on the reverse strand, counting down.
CGATGTCTGCTGACGTCACCTCACGATGTCTGTCACCTCGAGATGTCTGTTGACGTCACTGCTGCTGACGTCACCTTGCGACATCACGCCTGACATCACATGATGTCACATCGAGTGTTCTAGTAATTATTTCAGTATTGTCGAGAAGATTGAGAGAAAATGTATGTCGTGTGTTAATTAATTCCTCGCAGTCAGTGTTCTCACATTTTAGTATGTCTTAGTGTCAGTTTTGTGCACAGAAAAGCATCATTTGCTAGTTTAAGCTATGTTGTACTGTATGTACAGCGGTGTGTTTGTAAAGTTCCCGTGTGTCCAGTGAGGTCTGAGCCAGCCAGACCTGAGTAACACCACAGTGTTAAGTCACCCTTGTGACCAGTGTGTTTGACAGCTATCAGACAGCCCGAGTGACCGAGCCCTCTTGTACAGAAAGTTTTTATGCTCGTCGCTCGTGATGTTCTGCAGAATCGTACCTGCTACGATTCCCATCGAGATTTGTTTCACTTCACCTCCAGACCTTCAGAGTGCAGTTATATGTAGAGAAACAAGTCTGGGGACGCTTAGGCTAACCTCTGCTATAACTCCAACTGTCGAGAGATGATACTCAAGCCGCAGCCAGGCCTGTTGGCAGGCACTGTGTCAGCCTCGTGTCACAAGCTTCAGTGAGCAGCCTGCACAAAGATGATGTCACTTTGACTGCTAGCTCTCTCACTGCAGTCTGGTGTATGATGTTACGACTCCCAGATGTTTCGCCCAGTCGTCTCTGCCACGACTCGCTCCACGCTCGCCGGCAGTGACAGCCCAGCGACAGTACCAGTCGAGAAGTGTCCTGAGTCGCTTGCCAGAAGTCCTGCCCAGTTGCCGAGTTTTGTCGACGCCTCACTCGAGGGCAACAGCATGTCGTGCCCCAGGTTGAGTGAAAACCTGCAGCGACTCCTACGATGTCTGCTTCACCATTCCAGAGGAGACCGTACCCTGTTACGTCACAGCTCAGCCGCAGCGATGTCTCCCGTGTTGCAGTATCTGTCCAGACGCAGGAAGGCGTGCAGTGATGCCCTTCGACGCTCATTGCCTATGACCACGATGTTTAGCACACCCCACATGTTTTTTTCTTCCCTCCCTTTAGGAAGTTTTTTTCCATGTCCATATGTATATATGTTTTTATTTTGTGTTCTGTGCCCTGTTCCTACGAGAGAGAGAGACCTAGTTTCTTTTACTACCAGTATTGTCGCGTCGGGACGACGCGCGATAGGTGGCCGAGCGTATGTAGACAGCCTGTACTGTCTGCACAGACAGCCCATGCTGTCTGCCAGCTTAGTTCATATTTCGCGCTATGCTGCTGCTGCCACCTAGGCCTTCCCACTTCAGTATGCCCAGACTTGCCTCACTCTCACTCACACAGCGGCCTGGCATCAACCCACAAGGCCTCCCAGCTCTCTCTCGTGGGCATGGCCCCGCCAGGGCCATGGGCACAAACACACAAGCCTGTGTAACCCAACACTAGTTATCAATATAGCAATAAGCCTCCGAAGAAGTATATCATTCACAACCCGCTACCAGCTACCAAACAAGCTCGTTATACAACACCGTAACTGGAACAATACCGTGACTGGAACAATACCGTGTCTGGAACAATACCGTGACTGGAACAACGTGACTGGAACAATACCGTGACTGGAACAATACCGTGACTGGAACAACACCATGACTGGAACAACACCGTGACTGGAACAATTCCGTGACTGGAACTACACCGTGACTGGAACAATACCGTGATTGGAGTAATACCGTGAATGGAACAACACCGTGACTGGAACAACACCGTGACTGAAAATACCGTGACTGGAACAATACCGTGACTGAAACAATACCGTGACTGGAACAATACCGTGACTGGAACAACACCGTGACTGGAACAACACCATGACTGGAACAACACCGTGACTGGAACAACACCTTGACTGGAACAACACCGTGACTGGAACAACACCGTAACTGGAACAATACCGTGACTGGAACAATACCGTGACTGGAACAATACCGTGACTGGAACAACGGGGACTGGAAAAAAACACGGGGCTGGAACAATTACCGTGACTGGAACAATCCCGTGACTGGAACAACACCAAATGACTGGAACAACACCATGACTGGAACAATTCCGTGACTGGAACTACACCGTGACTGGAGCAATACCGTGACTGGAACAACACCGTGACTGGAACAACACCGTGACTAAAACAATACCGTGACTGGAACAATTCCCGTGACTGGAACAACACCGTGACTGGAACAACACCGTGACTGGACAATACTGTGACTGGAAACAACCCCGTGACTGGAACAATACCTTTGACTGGAACAATACCATGACTGGAAAAAACACCGTGACGGGAAAAATTTCCCCGTGACTGGAACTACACCGTGACTGGAACAATACCGTGACTGAAACAAACACCGTGACTGGAACAACACCGTGACTGGAACAATACCGTGACGAACAAAAACCGTAACGGGAACAACACGTGACTGGAACAATACTGTGACTGGAACAACCGTGACTGGAACAATAACAAGAACATGGGAGAAAAAAAACTATGATGACTTTGGGTCCGTCTTGGACCTTCCATAAGTGACACTGACACAAGAGAGTGAGCCAGATATATAGGTGAGGAGGTAGGCATGGGAGATAGAGGGAAGGAAAAAAGGTTAATTGTAGTGAATTAATGATGATAGAGGACGTAGTATCGTTTTTCCGTGTTATAAGCCTCTTTGCCTTATTTCTATGATCTTCCTAAGACTCATCAACCTGTATTCCTCTACTCCATCATACCTCCAGAGTTTCTCTCTTATTTTCTTGTTTCCTTCCGGGCTAAAACTCTCACCTCCATTTTGGTGCTCTTTTTCTCCTACTCGTTTTTTTCGTCTCAAAAACGTTATCGAAGTGTTCACTCTCTCCATGACCTCTAATTTGACGTTATATCCTCTTTATCGCACCCTCTTAATGCGTTCTTAATTTTCTCCGATTGAAGCCAATGAGAGTTAGCTCATCTCACTTACTACTGTTTGTTCATCTCTGATTTACTTTTTTGTAGACTCTAGCTCATTTTCTCTTCAAGGTAAATTTTATTTTCACTCGTTGGGTTTGTTTTTTTTGCTCTTCTCTGTTCTGTTCATGCTAAACTTTGTATGGAATACTTGGAGACTCTACTTCCTATACTGATGTGCGACTTCCCACTCTGGCTCCGTATGTAGATGACATGTTTGGTCTTTGCCCCTAACTCTACTCTCTTCAAATTTATTTCTCGATGCCCAAAACATTCTAAAGCTGAATGGGAATTTTACATTTGCTTGCTTCCTTGATATAAATTTCTCTGCTCGGTTTAAGGCTTTTCTTTTTCCGTTTATCGTAACCTATACACAGTGACATGTAATTACTATTTTTAACCATTGTTTAAATTCCTCAAGAAGGTTCCTTGATGTTGGTGAGGGCTCTTGATTTAGGAATTGGATCTGTGTCCATTCCCCGAATAAGCCTGATGCCTTCCACATCCCCACCCCCCGGGCGCTGTATAATCCTCCGGGTTTAGCGCTTCCCCTTGATTATAATAATAAATAATAATAATAATATTCATCATCCTTCCTCTGTCAATTAAAGTGTTACTATCTCCCTCGTTCACCATGCTCTCCGCATTTGTGACCCTCAGTTCCTTGATTCGGAATTTTTCACTCTTGTAATTCGTTCTTGGCTACTCTTCCGATTTCATAAACTGCCTTCTCACGTGCTAAACGGACTTTTGTCTCTTACAACTCTTGTGAAAAACTATTGCTCGCTCTCTTCCTATATTTTCAGTCTTTCAAGTCTCAGCCACTCTTTAAGTTCCCTAGACATCAAACTTACTCTTCGCCAAACTAGCACCTTCGCAGTAATCTAGTTCGTATCTCTTCCCTTGCAATTGATGCTGCTGGTATTTTGCTCTGTTTCATGCTCCTTTCTCACAGACTTAAGGAGCAGAAATAAAGTGTTATGCTTGCCGACACTAATAATGCCATTTTTGTCATGTTAGAGATAACACTCATCCTACTGACTTGTCTATCCCACTAACTGTCTATCCCACTTCTAGTCTTCACAGTCGTCGTCTTGTTGAAGCATTCCTTCTTCCCAGCTTTCGTTGTATGAATCATAGTCATGGCTTTATCTCAGTAGATGCCTTCCTTTCTCCTAGCATCGTCAAATGCTCCAAAGTTCACAACACTCGTGACTTGACATGATGATCATTTCTTCACCTCATCATCACTCTTTATTGGGTTTTCTAATATTCCATCATGGATTATTCAGTTCAAAACTCCAACAGTTTGTTGGAGTGTCTCATTCCACTCATTAATCGGATGTTCTCATATCTCCTATCAGCATCCTCTCTTATATCATTCTCTTTTATTTCACTGTAACATTAATGAGGGTGTCTGGAATGGTTTAATTGGATTTACATTATTTCCTATGGGAAATATTAACAAAACATACATTTTATAGATAAAAATAGTTTTGCATACAGAAATGGCACTACTAAATTCGAGGGTCCACTGTATTCTAAAAAATAATTAATATAATTCACATATATATGATACCTTTACCTATCGAAAAATTGATTGATGACGGCATTACATTCTTTAAGCCACAAAATGAATGTAGGTACAATATTTTGTATGTATTCATGCTAATTTTAGTTTTTAATATACATTACTGGAAACTCTGCATTAATTATGCGCTTAAAGCTGCGGGGAGTCGTATCCAGGGCTGTAAGACTGGCGTCCAGGCACAAAACTCTTTAATTGTGGGCGGAAATTGGGAGAAATCGGGCAGTAGGAAAACATACACGAATCTCAACAGTTTTTATATCATAAAATTAAAATCATGTTTTCTTGCTATGATAGACTGTTGAAAAGCGAATAGTATGTGTCATATTTCTCTACGTTGTGCCTTTCCTTATTTACTCGACCTCTTTCACAGGTCAGATAGATCGTCAACACTAAATTTTACATTTCTACTGACTTTCGTCTCGTAAATATCATCGTCGTTGTATAGATAAATAAAATGTTATCATTAGCAGATTTATAAATGCATTTATTAATATATCATTTATTAATATATCGTATTGTAAACAAGACGAATAAAACTAAATTACGACAACACTAAATACCATGCAAGTAAATAAAGAAATTACTAAATGAAACGTTCCCTACATTGTCAGTGTTGACTAAATATGTCTGTGGCCTCTAGTAAGTAAGTTTATTGAGGTATTCACAAATACAGTTACATAGATTATCATACATAACAACATATGTGTAAAAAACTAGAATAACCTAAAAACATCAGAGTGACTTACTTCCATTAGAAGGAAGGAAAGAAGAGTGAATATCTGGACATAAATGTAACTATAGTGATAGCATTGTGAAGGCTGAATTTATCACAGTGAATACAATAAGAAGAAACCAATATTTAACCATATGACATCAAGATGTTGGTATTACTCTGTATATACCGGACCTGAAAACGCCAAGTGTCCACTCTCCTAGCCTTGAGAAAAAGATGTGAATAAAATGATAATAACGAACAGTAATTTATACTTTACAACAAACACTCGGGGCGTACTGACAGGAATATTTTTTTTCGTAGACTCGTCTCCACTAGGAAATAGATTAACTAGTCAGCAGGTCGAACAATAATATAGTTAGAAAGTGGGAAAAATCATAGTACAAACTAGCTAGGAAAAGCATAAGAGCCAGCAAAGTCGGAGGCCAAGAGAGGAATATGAAGAGAGCAACAGAGCAATGGTGGACACACTTGCTGAGGTGGCAAGAAGAGCTCGCTCCAGCAGAGCAAAGTTGCTGGTTATGGGGGATTTCAACCACAGGGAGAGTGACTGGGAAAACCTGGAGCCACATAGGGGTCCCGAAACATGGAGAGCCAGGATGTTGGACGTGGTGCTGGAAACCTCATGCACCAACATGTTAAGGACACTACCAGAGTGAGAGGGGAGGATGAGCCAGAAGATTGGACCTTGTGTTCACCCTGGGCAGCTCAGACATTTAGGACATCAAGTATGAGAGTCCCCCAGGAAACTTAGCGACCACGTGGTTCTGTGCTTTGAATACATTGTAGAGCTGCAAGTGGAGAGAATAAACAGGAGTAGAATGGGAAAAGGCCTGGGCAATAAAAGAGGGGACTACATAGGGTTGAAGAACTTCCTGCGGGGGGGCCAGTGGGAAGAGAACTGGCAGGAAACCAGTAAAAGAAATGAGGAATATGTAGCAACAAAATCAAGGGGGCAGTGGAAAAGGTTCATTCCCAAAGGGGAACAGTAACAACGGGAAGACCAGAACAAGCCCCTGTTTTACCCGACGGTGTAAGGAGGCAAAAACAAGTGCAATAGAGAATGGAAAAAGTACAGAAGGCAGAGAACACACGAAAATAGGGAGATCAGTCGCAGAGCCAGGAATGAGTACGCACAGGTAAGGAGGGAGGCCCAGCGACAGTATGAAAATGACATAGCATCGAGAATCAAGACTGACCCGAAACTGTTGTAAAGCCACATCAGGAGAAGACAACAGTCAAAGACCAGGTGATCAGATTAAGGGCAGAAGGTGGAGAACTCACAAGAAATGATCAGGAGGTATGTGAGGAGCTGAACAGAGATTTAAGGAATTGTAAAAGTAGAGACAGGAAGGGCTGTGGGAAGACAGCACCCGAAGGGAAAATCAAGAGGGAAATTACCAACAAGTGTTGGATGACATACGAACAACTGAGGAGGAGGTGAAGAAGCTCTTAATACCTTACACCTCAAAGGCGATGGACCGAACAACATCTCCCCATGGGTCCTTAGAGAAAGGGGCAGAGATGCGTGTGTGCCTCTAACCACAATCTTCAACACATCCCTTGAAACTGGGCAACTACCTGAGAAATGGAAGACAGCTAATGTAGTCCCCATATTTAAGAAAGGAAACAGAAACGAGGCACTAAACTACAGACCTGTGTCTTTGACATGTATTGTGTGCAAAGTCATGGAGAAGATTATCGGGAGGAGAGTGGTCGAACACCTGGAAAGGAACAAGATTATAAATGAAAACCAGCATGGGTTCATGGAAGGCAAATCTTGTATCACAAACCTCCTGGAGTTTTATGACAAGGTAACAGAAGTAAGACACGAGAGAGAGGGTTGGGTAGATTGCGTTTACCTAGACTGCAGGAAGGCCTTTGACACAGTTCCCCACAAGAGATTAGTGCAGAAGCTGGAGGATCAGGCACACGTAAAAGGAAGGGGCACTGCAATGGATAAGGGAATACCTGACAGGGAGGCAGCAACGAGTCATGGTACGTGAACAGGTATCACAGTGGGCGCCTGTTACGAGCGGGGTCCCACAGGGGTCAGTTCTAGGACCAGTGCTATTTTTGATATATGTGAACGACATGATGGAAGGAATAGACTCTGAAGTGTCCCTGTTCGCAGATGACGTGAAGTTGATGAGAAGAATTAAATCGGACGAGGATGAGGCAGGACTGCAAAGAGACCTGGAGAGGCTGGACATGTGGTCCAGTAACTGGCTTCTCGAATTCAATCCAGCCAAATGCAAAGTCATGAAGATTGGGGAGGGGCAAAGAAGACCGCAGACAGAGTATAGGCTAGGTGGACAAAGACTAGAGACCTCACTCAGGGAGAAAGACCTTGGGGTGACCATAACACCGAGCACATCACCGGAGGCACACATCAACAAATTACCGCTGCAGCATACGGGCGCCTGGCAAACCTGAGAATAGCGTTCCGATACCTTAATAAGGAATCGTTCAAGACATTGTACACTGTGTATGTTAGGCCCATACTGGAGTATGCAGCACCAGTCTGGAACCCACACCTGGTCAAGCACGTCAAGAAGTTAGAGAAAGTACAAAGGTTTGCAACAAGGCTAGTCCTAGAGCTCAAGGGAATGTCGTACGAGGAAAGGTTAAGGGAAATCGGACTGACGACACTGGAGGACAGAAGGGTCAGGGGAGACATGATAACGACATACAAGATACTGCGGGAATAGACAAGGTGGACAGAGATAGGATGTTCCAGAGAGGGGACACAGGGACAAGGGGTCACAACTGGAAGCTGAAGACTCAGACGAGTCACAGGGACGTTAGGAAGTATTTCTTCAGTCATAGAGTTGTCAGCAAGTGGAATAGCCTAGCAAGTGAAGTAGTGGAGGCAGGAACCATACATAGTTTTAAGAAGAGGTATGACAAAGCTCAGGAAACAGAGAGAGAAAGGATCCAGTAGCGATCAGTGAAGAGGCGGGGCCAGGAGCTGAGTCTCGACCCCTGCAACCACAATTAGGTGAGTACAATTAGGTGAGTACATACACACGTACGCACACATACACATACACACACAACATACACACACATACACACACACACACACACACACACATACACACACACACACATACACACATACAACCTATCACACCATCCCAACACACACTATAATCCTTACCCACAGCCTCCACCCAACACCGAGCTATAGAATCCCACAGTATGCCACCAAGTCTCCCACCGTCACAGGCCCCCCAAACCACAGTGTTGGAAAGGAAACTGAAGGTATGGTACACAAAAAAGGGTGGAAAAAGACAGAGAAGGCAGGGGAAAAAGGGGTCCCCAAGGGGAAAAAGCCTGGGGCCCTAAAAACCGAGCACAGGGAACTAAAAAATTTTTCCCCAGCTTTGGGGCCCCCCGGCAATTTGGAATAGCCTACCAAAAGGAATGTTAAAGGACTTTTAAATTTGGTTTTAGGAAGGGTATGAAAAGCCAAGGGCCCCCCCAAGGAAAGAGTAAGAATTTAGAGGAAAAAAGGAGGGCTGTCCTAACCAAAATGTGTACAAATTGGGGGTGGAAACTACACGGGGGCGAACAAAAATACAAACCCAAATACCAATAAAAAAAAAAAACCAAAAACAAAACCCTACAATAATACCAAAACACACACTTAAATTTTTCCCAGTCAAGATTGTCCAAGTAATGCCACAAGTTAGTACAGGCCCCTAAAAAAGGGGGTTTGAAAAGAAACAGAAGGAAAATGTACCACAAACCGGGCTATTGATAACCCAAATTTAGGGGGGAAAAGGGGGCATAAAGTCCAAAAAACCCATAAAACCCAACATCAAACCTCCACAAAAAACCAACTAAAAAACAACCCACCCCTTCCCAAACCCCCCAACAATTAAAAACAGAAACAGAGTTAAAGCCCCCCCGTTCCCACCAAGTTCCCCTGGAAAAATTTGGGGAAAGGAAACTGAAGGGAGGACACAAAAGGAAAGGTAACAAAAAAGGGGAATCATAAAAAGGTCAAGGCCCCCGGAATACCCAAAAAGAAAACCACAAAGGGAAAACAGAGCCAAAAAGGATCCCAAAGGGGAAAGACAAGGGAACAGGAGGGGGGGAGAGGGCTTCTGATCAAAACGCAATTTTGATAGGGGGAAACACGGAAAGGGAAAGGATTACAAGGGGGCCAAATTACCTGGGGGGAAAAAGGGGTTAATGATGGTATAACCCAAAAGCACAGGGGGCAACAAGGGAGGAGAATGGGGAGGTTGAACCGAAGGCCGGACTAGATCAGGAACCCCGATATGGGACAACCACAAAATGAAAGAACTTGGGCCCCAGGGGGAAAAATTGGGGGTTTAAGGGTTCAAAAATTACAAAGAAAGGGGCCTACAAGGGGAGGGAGAAGCCAGAAGGCCCCCCCCCCCCCCCCCCCCCCCCCCCCCCCCCCCCCCCCCCCCCCCCCCCCCCCCCCCCAGGACGAATGAACCAAACTACAAAAAAGGGGCTACACAGGAATGGGGAATACCTAACGGGTTCGTGGGACAAAACGGGGGGAACCATTAAGATATGAGGGAAATATGTAGCAAAAAAAAGAAAGGAGGTGAGGAGGGGTTTGTACCCAGGGTAACAGGAAAAGAAAAAGCCAGGATACCCCATGGATTTCCCAAAAGGTGCGGGGAAAAAAAACCAAAGTGTGCTAGGGAATGGAAGAATATAAAAGGCAAAGGACCGGGAAAATAAGGAAGCAGTCGAGAGCCAGAAACAAAATTCACAGATAAAGGGAGGCCCAAAGAAAATATAAAAATACAGAGCCAAAAAGCCAAATTTTCCCCGAAACTGTTGAACGGCCACATCAGGGGAAACCAGTCAAGGACCAGGTAATGGGCTAAGGAAGGAAGGAGGAGAGACAACAGAAATGCCCGTAAAATGTAGGAACTCAACAAGAGTTCAAAGGTTCCGGAGGGAGACAAAGGGGGCCCCAAAAAGACGGAGAGGTGGGGCCCCCCCATGTCGGGGACACAGGCACACAACAGGGAAAGAAGTGAAGAGGCTTCTGAGTGAGCTAGATCCCTCAAAGGAAGGGGGCCAGATAACATTCCCCATGGGTATTGAGAGGGGGACAGGGGCGCTATGTTCCCCCAAAAAAACAATTTCTACATCTATCAAAAAAGGGAGATTGCCGAGAGGGAAAGACAGAAAATGATCCAATCTTTAAAAAAGGAAAAACAACATAAGTTAAACTACAGACCGTGTCACTGACATGTATTTTCAAAATCATGGGAAGATTACGGGGAAAAGGGTGGAACCAGAAAGGGAACGATCTCATCAACAGCAGCCAAAATAGTTTCATGGACAGGAAATCCTGTGTCACAAACCTATGGATTCTATGACATGGTGACAGCAGTAAGACAAGGAGAGAGGGGGGGTGGTTTTGATATTCTTGGACTGCAAGAAGGCTTTGAACATTCCCACAAGGATTGGTGAAAAAACTGGACACCAACAGGGATAACATGGAAAGGCCTAAAATGGGTCAGGGAATCTTGTCGGGGAAGACAGCAGCGAGTCATGGACTGGCGGGTGTCAAGTGGGCCCTGTGACCAGGGGGGCCCCACGGGGGTGCCTGGGCCCATGCTTTTTCTAGTATTGGAACGACATGACGGAAGGAATAGTTGAGGTGCCCCTTTTTGAGATCGTAATTGATGAGAAGAATTCACTCGATCGAACCCGGGCAGAACTAAAAAGGGGATCTGGACGGGCTGCAGCCCTGGTCCAGAAATTGGCTCCGGGGTTTCAATCCCCCAGTGCAAAGTCATAAAGGGGGCAAAGAAGACCCAACGGGTACATCTAGGGGGCCGAGATTACAAACCCACTAAAGGGAAAAAGATCGGGGGTGGTATAACACCGGCACATCCTGAAGCCACATCAACAAAAAAACTGCTGCAGAAAGGGGGGCCCCTAGAAAACCCTCAACAGATTGACTCTTAATAAGGAATCATCAGGCCCCTGTACACCGGTACGTTAGCCAAATTGGAGTATGGGGCACCATTTTGGGAACCCCCAACCTAGCCAAGCACGTAAAAAAACTAGAAAGTGAAAAAGGTTTGCAACAAGACTAGTCCCAGAGCTAAGAGGTTGTCCTACGGGGAAAGGGGGTTGGGGGAAATAAACCCTGACCCCTGGGGGGAAGGAGGATGGGGGGGACAGAAAAAACGACATCAAAATACGGGGGAATTGACAAGGTGGACAAAGACAGGTTTTGTCCAAAATTTGGACCGAACAAGGGACACATTGGAATTTTGAAGACCAAATAAATCACGGGGATTTAGGAAGATTTCTTCAGCCACAGAGTAGTAAGTAAAAATTTTGGGGACGAGTAGGGGAGGCGGGATCCATACATAGTTTTAAGCAGAGGTATATAAAGCCCGGCTCGGGGGAGTGACCTAGTGCGATAGTGAAGAGGGGGGCCAGGAGCTCGGACCGACCCCGCAACCTCAACTAGGGAGACAACTAGGTGGTACACACACACAGGAATCGTTCAGGACCCGTACAGTGTACGTTGGGGCCCATTTTGAAGTATGCGGCCCCAGTCGAACCCACACCTACCCAAGCACTTTAAAAAAAAACTAGAGAAAGTGCAAAGGTTTGCAAAAAGACTAGCCCCAGCTAAGGGGTAGTCCTAGGGAGGGTTTAAAGGGAAATAAACCCTGACGACACTGGGGGACAGGAGAGATGGGGGGACGATAAGAATACAAAATACTGAGAGGTTTTGAAAAGGGGAAAAAGACAGGATGTTCCAGAGAGGGGACACAAAAAAGGGGAACAGGTGGAATTTGAAACACAGATGAATCACAATGATTTTGGAAGTATTTTTTCCCCAAATAGTATCAGGAAGGGGAAATAGTTTGGGAAGGTTTTAGTGGAGGCATATCCATACATAGCTTTAAGCAGGGTATGAAAAAAACCAGGTTTCAGGGAGACTGACCTAGTAGCGACCAGGAAGGGGGGGCCCAGGAGCTTAGACTGGCCCCCTGCAACCTCAACTGGTGAGTACAACTACAGTACACAACACATACACACACCACACCGAAGCGGTTGTACAGCCACATCAGGAGGGAAAGACAGTAAAGGACCAGGTAATCAACTGGGGAAGGAAAAAGGGAAAAAATCCAAGAAAACGCAGTTATGTGAGGATTAAAGGGAAGGTACTCTAGAAAGGTGGGGGCCCATCAATGTTGGACACAGTACTACAACCCAGGAAGAATGAAAAGGCTGCAAAACGAGTAACAACTCAAAGGTGGTGGACCGGATAAAAATCTCTCCATGGGGCCTGAAGGGGGGGAGCAAGGGGTATGTGTACCACTAACAAAAAATCGTCAAAAATCATCGAAACGTGTGACTATATGAGGGATACACAAGTTCCTTTTTTTTTTAAAAAAAGGGGGACAGACAGAAACCTAAGCTAAGCCCCAAAGTAAAAGACTGTTTAGTAGCAAATCTTGGAGAAGGGGGGTATGAAAAAAGAATTTCAAAAACGAGAGGAATCGAAAGGGAAAAGAAAACAGGTTGTTCCAGAGATGGAACACAGCAACAAGGGGTCACAGATGGGAAATTTAAGACACAGATGAAACACAGGGATGTTAGGAAGTATTTCTTCATCACAAGGGGTTTTCGGGGGGTGAAACAGTCTGGGAAGGATGAGTGGAGGCAGGATCCATTCATAACTTTAAGAAAATGTATGATTAAGCCACAGAGCGGGAGAGTGCCCATACGACCCCGATGAGGCGGGGGCCAGGAGCTATGACTCGACCTATGACCAAACTGGTGATACAACTAGATGATCACGCCATCGCCGCCTGGGACGAGCGGGGGGCCCCAGGGTCAGTCCTAGGACCATCAATTTTTTGGATATTGAAAGACATACTGAAGGGATAAAAAATCAAAGTTCCTGTTTCAGATGTGTGAAATTAATGAGGGGAAAAATTAAAAAGGGTGAAGACAGGAAAGGGTACAAAGAGCCCGGACAGGCGGAAACTTGTCCCCGCAACTGGTTTCTCGAATTTAACCCAGTCAATGCAAGGGCATGAAAATCGGGGGGAAAGGGGAAAGAAGACCGTGACAGAGTTGGTTAATGGCCAAAGACTGCAAAATTCACTCAAGGAGAAGGATTTTGGGGTAAGTTAAAACGAGCAATCTTCTGAGGCGCAAACACCAGAAATGCTGCTCCTTGGGGCGCCTGGCCAAACCCGATAAAAGCGTTGCAATACTCAGTAAGGGAATCGTTCAAGACTCCGGACACCGTGTACGATAGGCTCATCTGGAGATGCAACGCCCGTTTGAAATCCACACTGGTCAAGCGCGTCAAAAATTAGAGAAAGGGAAAGGTTTGTATCAAGGCTAGTCCCAGGCTAAGGGGAAGTCCCACGAAGAAAGGCTAAGGGAAAAAATGCCTGATTACACCGGAGGAGGGGGGTGGGGAAAACATGTAAAAAAAAAAAAAAATAATGCGAGGAAAAGACAAGGGGAAAAAAAGACTGGTATTCCAGAGATGAGTCAAAAAGATGATTGAAGTATTTTTTCATCATGGGGTTTCAGGGAAATGCAATGGGCTGGGGAAGTGATGTGGGGGAAGCACGAACCATCAATTTTAAGACGAGGGCTGGGAAAAAAGCCTGGGGCAGGGGGAAAACGAGACTTTGCAGCGATCAGTGAAATGGCTGGGCAGAGTATGAAACGACCCCTGGAACCCCGAAAAAGGTGGTATACAAATACATAAAACATAAAAGACCAATGATATAATATCGCTGGTGACAATAAACTTTAAAGGGGGGAAAAAATAGCGGAGCTGTGCTTTTCTTGCTGGTGTTCCTTTTCTAGGAAGTAAACCCGGCCAGCAGGCAGCCCATTGTTTAAGGTTGCATTTGGGAGCTAAACTTAACTGGCGACAAAGCCAATTGGATTCTACTGTGCTGTCCTCATTTTCAACTCGGTCGAATTTATTAATTTTGGGTTCGAAGGAGTTGGGGGTAGATATACCTTTAAAAGGTATTGGGAAAGTGCGAATTGGGGAGATAGTTCAAAGATACTGGAATCTGAAAAGTCAGGAACAGCGTGCTTTCCCGAGCTACGGGGTTTTACTCAAAAGTTTCCAGGAGACACTGGTTTTTATTCACGGCCATCGCTGTGACCATATGGTCCTTTCCACCGAAGCCCTCTTCAGTAAACCTGTTTTACATCCTTCAAAGCCCAAAAACCATGAATTACATTCAAGTTCTAATGAACTTTTGTAAAAGAAAATACAGAGGGTAACTAGGGGCTAGAACATTGTCCCAATTACAGGTATTGTTCTTTTATGCTGGCTTTGAAAAGTACAGTTTTTTATTATGACTTAAATTGTTGGAGTTGGGACAATAACTAAAATCTTTCCCGGATTTATGGGGGACAGATTTAAAAAAACATGGATGAACAAATCACTGGATTTTTGTTTATAGATATGCAATTTAGTTGTTTCATTTGGTCACTGTGGGGCAAGAATCCGTGTTTTTTATTTCTGAAAGATAAGGCTATTGAGTAACCCGGGGTAGAAGAAAAATTTCTTCCCGAAAATTTTGCAGTTTAATGAAAAAATTTTTTAACGTCTTTTATCATGCTAATCAAAACTATTTATATTTATGTTCCAGAGTGTATAAATGGAATTTTTGTTAGAATTTTCCCCAAATATTAAAAGGGAAATGAGTTTCACAAAATTTAAGATTCAACCAACGATTCCTTTTCTTTTGGGCAATGTTTGCTATTTTTTGACCGTGTCTCCCTTTGTATTACAGATGTATTGTCTTTTTTTTTTTTTGATTTTTTTGTTTTTTTTTTTTTTTTGGGTTTGGCCCTTTCTCTTCAGTTTAAATTTTTTTTCCCCTTTTTTTTTAAAGGGAATATGCTTGAGCATACCCCGTGGCCCCAAAATTAAAGACTAGGGTTTTAATCCATGGTTGTTAGGCTGTCTTCCCCGTTTATATCATTTTGGCCCGGGTTTAAAGTGGTTCCCCCTTTTGTTTTGTTACTGAAGTTAAATTTAGGAAGCTCCCTTTTGCTGATCACATTTTGTTTGGGTTGGGCCCCCCATACTATCTGACCTCTGTTTTTGTGACAATTTTATTTTTTTTGATATGGTAATATTTCTTCAAAACATCATTGTTAGTGAAGATGAGGGGCCCGTGTATTTTCCAGTCTTTTGGTTCTATTTTTTGCTGGTTTAAGGGGAATTTGGTGCAGAGGTTTAAAAACTTTGGTTGGTGTGGTTTTTATCTGAGCGCCTGCTGGTGTTATCTCTGCTACAGAAAAATTTTTACATTTTCCATTTTAGGTGCTTAGGTTTAAATCCCAAAAAACCAATTTTTGGGGGAAGGAGGAAGATTTTCCAGACAGTGTTTTATTTTTTAAAAGTGTTCCAGGAATTGTTGGAAGCTGCATATGGAGGCTTGTATAAACCCCAAAGACCAGTTTGGTTCTCGATTTTACTCCAAAAATTCAGCTACTCATTAAGGAATTTATATTCCGAGCAAAACATGACTCTGTGACGGAAGGACAACCCCCCCCCCACCCCTCTCCCTTTTTTGTTCACTATGTTGATCGTTAGGTTTTACCCGGAATCCAATTTCATTGTCAAAGTGCTCCTTTATGTGGGTTTGTGTGACAACCGCGTACTTTGCGTTTCACTCTGTTAGCAGTCAACGGTTGAAAGGTATTTTGTTCGTTACTGGCTTAGGCCCTCTATATTTGCAAAGATGAATGTTATCGTATTGGAGGTATGGGGAGGGTGGGGAGGAGTTATCATATGAAGGTGAAGATCTTAGGAAATATGTTAACGTAGGCAGACTCAAGGACTTTTTGAGTAGGTACAAGGTGTCATTGGTGTTAAGATTGCCTATTCGTTGTTCCATTCTCAACTCTTACAGTTTCTTCCTGGGAATTGTATCAATGGCATCACTTCCCAGAGGTATATATATATATATAATATTATATTATATATATATATATATATTATATAATATATAAAATATATATATATAATATATATATATATATATATATATGCAATAAGATCACAGTAAAACAGGTGATTTCAGAATATGCAAAACAACCACGTGAAAGAATAGAGAAATTCCAAGCGCTTGTGAGTAGTTACGAAAGTGCTTGGAATTTCTCTATTCTTTCACAGTGGTTGTTTAGCATATATATATATATATATATATATATATATATATATATATATATATATATATTATATATATAAATTATTGTAACCACGAACGAGCGATATTGATCAATAACAACACTGCATTAGCCAAGGACTCGAACTCATGCTGCTTTGGCCTGCCTCATGGTGGCGAAACACATGACGCCCTTATGTGTTTTCTCCCACCATGAGGCAGGCCAAAGCAACATGGGTTCGAGTCCTTGGCTAGTGCAGTGTTGTTATTGATCAATACCACTCGTTCGTGGTCACAATAACATAAAATGCTGCTCGTTCAACTAGTACACCAAAAAGGGACTAGAATGAAATTAGCCAAGAGTCATCCACACCGTCGTGTGTCCTTGGGTAGCGAGTAAAAACATCCAATTCCGCTGGATGCCCTACTCTTCAGGATAGTATGGTTCAGTGGATTAGGGCGTCATGTGTTTTCGCCCACCATGAGGCAGGCCAAAGCAGCAGGGGTTCGAGTCCCTGACTAGTGCAGTGTGTTATTGATATATATTATATATATATATATATATATATATATATATATATATATATATAATATATATATATATATATATATATATATATATATATATTATATATATATATCGTGCCGAATATGTAAAACTGGTCAATTAGCAAGAACTCATTTAAAATTAAGTCCTTTCTAAAATTTTCTCTTCTGCCTCAGTACCCTACCTCTCTCAAGGGCAGGCACCTTACATGCCTTACACACCCACCATCTCAAGCTGATCACATCATGAGGAGTATGTCTATCAACATCCTGTCGGCCGACATTAGAGGTTTCATTGCTAATGTTGGAGAGCTCACACAGTTTTGTGAACACTCGACGTCCCAACATAATAGCTGTTATTGAAGCATTTTTGGACTACAGAACTCCAAAAATTATGCAAGAATTGCTGGCAACACCTCATGGATGAGAAGAGACAGGCAAGGGCAAGGAGGTGTTGCTGTGTGCTTCTCTAAAAGTGTTCATGCCCAGCACATTGATGTTGCCACCCCTACACATCTTGAAATGATGTTCTTCAAGCTCTGCATAAAAAACTAGTACCTCTGTACTGCATTGCAATGACGACCTCAGTGGCAACAGCAGCCCATCAACTTCCTAATGAAAATGTGGGTTATAGTAAGGTGTATGCACTGGATAAGAAACGAAAGTAGAGGAGAGAGAGAGGATTTTGGGAAATGTTGAGTGAAAGTGAATGCGTGGGGAGTTTTGACATCAAGTGTGAGAGTAATGGTTGGTTGGGGATTTCAATGCTAAAAAGTTGGGTAAAAATGTTTTTGGAGGGAGTAAGAGTAGGTAAATGGGGGTGCCAGGGGTAAATGTAAATGGAAGAATGAGCGTTTAATTGAGCTATGTATGTAGAGAAAGAAATTTGGTATAAGTAATAAATATTTTATTGAAAAAGAGGATAATAAATATACAAGTGGATTGTAGCACGTAATGAAAGTACAGTTTGTTTAGATTATTTATTGGGGATAAAAAGGTTTGATGGGTAGGCTCCAGGATGTACATGTTTTTGAGGGGCACTGATATATCAGATCATTATTTAGTTGTAGCTACAGTTAGAGTAAGAGGTGATGGGAAAAGAGGAAGGTGGCACAAAAGTAAGAGGGAGGTGCGCAATGCCCTGTTATAAACTAGAGGAGGTATTAGGAAATTCGGGCGAGATATAGCGACTATGGCAGAAAGGTGGGCTAGTGCAAAGATGAGTAGGGGCGGGGTTGAAGAGGGTTGGAATAGTTTTAAAAATGCAGTTTTAGAATGTGGGGCAGAAGTTTGTGGTTTATAGGAGGGTGGGGACAGGAGGAAAGAGGAGTGATTGGTGGAATGATGAGTAAAGGGTGTGAATAAAAGAGGAAAAAGGTAGCTTTACGAGAGGTTTTTACAAAGCAGAAGTATTATAAGAAGACAGAGTTTATGGAGGAGTAAAAGAAGGTGAAGAGAGTGGTGAGAGAGTGCAAAGGAGAGCAGATGAAAGAGTGGGAGAGGCCAAACTGTCAGATAGTTTAATGAAAATAAGAAAAAATTTTGGACTCAGTGAGGTTTAAAAACAAGTTAAGAAAGCAGGGAAAGTATGGATTTGTCCGTTAAAAAATAAGATTAGGGGAGTTTAGTAGATGGGGGATTGGAAGGAAACATGAAGGTATTATGTTACCACAAACCGCTGATGGAATAACAAATAAGTGGGAGGAGTGGCATGAAGAGTCAAAGTAGCATCACCGGCAGACATCATAGCTCGCACAGAAAAAACCAAGCTTAAAGTATGATAACAGATGCCATCTTCCAACGGATTACAAATTGAGGAAGACAGAGGAACAGGAGGGTGTGGAGGAGTGGCGTTGCTGTATCAAGAATCGCTGGAATTTTGATGAAGCTGGAGAGAGGAGACAGCGGAAGAAGAAAGTGATTACATAGCGGGAACACTTCACTCTGGAGGTCCCAAGGTCGGTAATAGCAGTGATGTATAAACCACACAGAACAAGCAGGAGGCCAGGCAAGGAGTACGAGAGAGCAATAGAGCGATGGTTGACACACTGGCTTAGAGTGGCCAGAAAGAGCTTCATGATGCAGGAAACGGCAAACGCTCCTGATCATGGGGTGACTTTAACACAAGAGATCGATTGGGAGGAACTTGGACCCAATGGGGGCCAAGATACCTGGAGGGCCTAAGCATCATTGGAGGTGGTACTGAAAACTTCATGTGCCAACACGTAAGGGACATACAAGGGAGAGAGATTGAGAGGATGAACCAGCAAGGCTGGACTTAGGTATTCACTGGTAGTGCAGATATCGAGGACAAATCACATATGAAAGAACCTTGGGCCAGTGGACATGTGGTTTTAAGTTCGAATACACAGTAGAGCTACAAGTGGAGGGAGAAGCAGGAAGGCCCCCCCCCCCCCCCCCCCCCCCCCCCCCCCCCCCCCCCCCCCCCCCCCCCCCCCCCCCCCCCCCCCCCCCCCCCCCCCCCCCCCCCCCCCCCCCCCCCCCCCCCCCCCCCCCCCCCCCCCCCCCCCAGGACGAATGAAGCCAAACTACAGAAGGGGACTACCACAGGAATGAGAAACTACCTGAACGGGTTCAGTGGGGAACAGGAGAACGGGCTGGGAAAGCCAGTTAAGATATGATGGAATATGTAGCAACAAATGCAAGGAGGCTGAGGAGAGGTTTGTACCCAGGGTAACAGGAATAATGAAAAGCCAGTGCAGGATGGAGCCATGGATTTCCCAAGGTGCAGGGATGGCAAAACCAAGTGTGCTAGGGAATGGAAGAATATAGAAGGCAAAGGACCAGGAGAATAAGGAGAAAGCAGTCGTATAGAGCCAGAAACGAATATGCACAGATAAGAAGGGAGGCCCCCCCAAGACATATGAAAATGACAGAGCGGCGAAGCCAAATCTTACCGAAACTGTTGAACGGCCACATCAGGAGGAAACTCAGTCAAGGACCAGGTTAATCAGGCTAAGGAAGGAAGGAGGAGAGACAACAGAAATGGACCGTGATGTATGTGAGGAACTCAACAAGAGAAATTCAAAGTGTTCACGGAGGAGACAGAAGGGGCTCCAGAAAGACGGAGAGGTGGGGCACCACCCACATGTGCTGGACACAGTGCACACAACAGAGGAAGAAGTGAAGAGGCTTCTGAGTGAGCTAGATACCTCAAAGGCAATGGGGCAGAATTAACAGCTCCCCATGGGTATTGAGAGAGGGAGCAGAGGCGCTATGTTGTACCCTAAAAACAATATTCAATACATCTATCGAAACAAGAGATTGCCTGAGGCATGGAAGACAGCAAGTGTAGTCCCATCTTTAAAAAACGGGAAACAGACATGAAGATTAAACTACAGACCCGTGTCACTGACATGTATAGTTGCAAAATCATGGAGGAAGATTAGCAGGGAGAAGAGTGGTGGAACACAGAAAGGAACGATTCTCATCAACAGCAGCCCAAAATAGATTTCATGGACAGGAAATCCTGTGTCACAAACCTATGGATTTCTATGACCATGGTGACAGCAGTAAGACAAGAGAGAGATGGGCGTGGGTGGATTGATATTCTTGGACTGCAAGAACGGCGTTTGAACAGTTCCTCACAAGAGATTGGTGCAAAAACTGGACTACCAAGCAGGGATAACATGGGAAGGCACTAACAATGGGTCAGGGAATCTTGTTCAGGAAGGACAAGCAGGCGAGTCATGGACGTGGCGTTGGTGTCAGCAGTGGGCACCTGTGACCAGCGGGTCCCACAGGGGTAAGGTCCTAGGACCAGTGCGGTTCTAGTATTGGAACGACATGACGGGAAGGAATAGATATGAGGTGTCCTGTTGCAGATGTCGTGAAGTTGATGAGAAGAATTCACTCGATCGAACTCCAGGCAGAACTACAAAGGGATCTTGGACAGGCTGCAGACCTGGTCCAGCAATTGGCTCCTGGTGTTCAATCCACCCAAGTGCAAAGTTCATGAAGGGGCAAAGAAGGACCGCAGACGGAGTACACTCTAGAGGGCCAGAGATTACTAACCATCACTCAAGTGAAAAAAGATCTTGGGTCGTGAGTATAACACCAGGCACATCTCTGAAAGCGCACATCAACCAAATAAACTGCTGCAGCATATGGGGCCTAGCAAACCTCAGACAGCATTGACTTCTTAATAAGGAATCCATCAGGACCTGTACACCGATGTACGTTAGGCCATATTGGAGTATGCGGCACCAGTTTGGAACCACTCACCTAGCCAAGCACGTAAAAGAAACTAGAGAAGTGCACAAAGGTTTGCAACAACAAGACTAGTCCCAGAGCTAAGAGGTTTGTCCTACGAGGAGAGGGTTAAGGGAAATCAACTGACGACACTGGAGGACAGGAGAGATAGGGGGGACATGATAAAACGACATACACAAAATACTGAGAGGAAGGGAATTGACAAGGTGGACAAAGACAGGATTTGCTCCAGAGATTGGAACACAGTGAAAATAACAAGGGGACACATTTGGAAGTGAAGACCAAATGAATCACCAGGATTTAGGAAGTATTTTCTTCAGCCACAGAGTAGTAAGTGGAAAATAGCTTGGGTAGCGATGTAGTGGAGGCAGGATCCATACATAGGCTTTAAGCAGAGGTATGATAAAGCTCCGGCTCAGGGCGAGTGACCTAGTAGCGATAAGTGAAGAGGGGGGCCAGGAGCTCGGACTCGACCCCGCAACCTCAACTAGGTGAGTACAACTAGGTGAGTACACACAACACAGGAATCGTTCAGGACCCTGTACACCGTGTTACGTTAGCCATGTTGTAGTATGCGGCCACCAGTCTGGATACCCACAACCTAGCCAAGCACGTTATAAAGAAAAAGAACTAGAGAAAGTGCAAAGGTTTGCAACAAGACTAGTCAGCTAAGAGGTATGTCCTAGAGGAGAGGTTAGGGAAATCAACCTGACGACACTGGAGGACAGGAGAGATGGGGGGAACATGATAACGACATACAAAATACTGAGAGGAATTGACAAGGTGGACAAGACAGGATGTTCCAGAGATGGACACAAAAAAGGGGACACAGGTGGAAGTGAAGACACAGATGAAATCACAATGATGTTAGGAAAGTATTTCTTACCCCACATAGTATGTCAGGCAAGTGGATAGTTTGGAAGCGTGTTTAGTGGAGGCATGATCCATACATAGCTTTAAGCAGAGGTATGATAAGAAAATCAAGGTTCATGGAGACTGACCTAGTAGCGACCAGTGAAGGCGTGGAGCAGGAGCTTAGACTGGACCCTGCAAACCTCAAACTGGTGAGTACAACTAGGCGAGTACACAACACATACACCACACGCACACACGAAGCGGATGTACAGCCACATCAGGAGGGAAAGACAGTCAAGGACCAGGTAATCCAAGCTGAGGAAGGAAGAAGGAGGAAATTCAAGATACGTCATGTTATAGTGAGGATTCAAGGAAGGTACTCTAGAAAGGTGGGGACTCCATCAAGTGTTGGGACACAGTACTACAACGAGGAGGAAGTGAATAGGCTGCATAAGCGAGCTAGACAACTCAAAGGTGGTGGGACCGGGGATAAACATCTCTCCATGGTCCTGAGTGAGGGAGCAGAGGTGCTATGTGTACCACTAACAAACAATCGTCAAAACATCTATCGGAAAACTGTGTGACTATATGAGGTATACACGAAGTATCCTGTTTTTTTAAAATCAGGGAGACAGACAGAGCACTAAGCTACAGACAATGTACCGACATGTATTAGGTATGCAAAGTCTTGGAGAAGGGGGATATGAAAAAGACATACAAAAGTACTGAGAGGAATCGAAAGCGTGAACAGAGCAGGATAGTTCCAGAGATGGAACACAGCAAACCAAGGTGGTCCACAGATGGAAGTTGAAGACACAGATGAATCACAGAGATGTTAGGAAAGTATTTCTTCATTCACAAGGAGTTGTCGGGAGGTTGAAACAGGTCTGGGAAGGATGTAGTGGAGGCAGGTATCCATTCATAACTTTAAGGAGATGTATGATTAAGCTCACAGAGCGGAGAGTGACTATAGCGACAGCGATGAGGGCGGGGCCAGGACGCTATGACTCGACCTATGCACCACAACTCGGTGATACAACTAGATGAGTCACGCGCATGCGCTCGCCTGTTAGGACGAGCGGGGTTCCTCAGGGTCAGTCCTAGGACCAGTGCTATTTTTGGATATGTGGAATGACATTACTGAAGGGATAAAACTCAGAAGTGTCCTTGTTTGAACCCCCCCCCCCCCCCCTTTTACAGATGATGTTGAGTTAATTGAGGGGAAAATTAAAATGGATGAAGACAGGAGGACTACAAAGGAGACCTGGACAGGCTGGAGCTTGTCCCAGCAACTGGTTCTCTCGAATTTAAACCCAGTCAATGCAAGGTCATTGCAGATCGGGGGAAGGGCAAAGAAGGGACCGCTGACAGAGTATAGGGTTAATGGCCAAAGACTGCAAACTTCACTCAAGGAGAAGGATTTTGGGGTAAGTATATACGAGCAATCTTCTGAGGCGCCACAACACCAGATAACTGCTGCTCCTTGTGGGCGGCCTGCCAAACCTGATAATAGCGTTGCAATACTCAGTAAGGAATCGTTTCAAGACTCGTACCACCGTGTACGATAGGCTCATACTGGAGTATGCAACGCCAGTTTGAAATCCACACCTGGTCAAGCGCGGTCAAGATAATTAGAGGAAGAGCAAAGGTTTGTTATCAAGGCTAGTCCCAGAGCTAAGGGGAACGTCCTACGAAGAAAGGCTAAGGGGAAAAACTGCCTGATTACACCGGAGGATGGAGGGTAGGGAAGACATGATAAACAACAAACAAAATAACTGCGAGAGTTGACAAGTGTGAACAGAGACTGGATATTCCAGAGATGAGTCAAAGAGATGATAGAAGTATTTCTTCAGGTCATGGAGTTGTCAGGAAGTGCAATGGTCTGTTAAGTGATTGTGGTGGAAGCACGAACCATCATAGTTTTAAGACGAGGTCTGGAAAAAATGCGCATGGAGCAGGGAAAGCGAGGGACTTAGCAGCGATCAATGTGAAATGGCTGGG
>NC_069477.1:24162310-24172310 GCF_026875155.1 Cherax quadricarinatus | reverse complement strand
TTAATCTCCCTAGGACATATGACAGATGAAATAAGACAATGTCAAACATCTGGGGTGTATATTTATTGTAGACGTTTCGCCATCTGTGGGCTTATCAATACAAATTGATAAGCCACAGGATGGCGAAAACGTCTATAATAAAAATCCCAGATGTTTGCAACAGTGTCTTAATTTGTCTTGTTCGGTATTTATATACCATTCCATGCACACACCATATGTCAGAGTTTATTTGCTACCACTCACTACTTTGTGATCGTCATATGGCTTTAGGAAAAGTTAATCTGGTGCTGATCTGTTGTTAAACCTCTCCACTATAATGGCAACCAGTCACTGGAAAGAATTCCAAGTCAGCTGTGTTAGCATGGACATTGCTGGTGCTTTTCTCAATGGATCGGGTATCGCAGCAAAGACATCCTATTGCGGCAAGTGTTCCATAAGGAAGCGTGCTTGGACCATTGTTATGGAATGTCTACTTCAACGACCTTCTTCAATTTCATCCGAATCCATGCATATGCAGACGACTGCTACACTGACATTCATTATCTAAGAGAAGAACTGCCAGCTGCTCTAAGCTACATCATCACCAGCTGAGAGCTTATCATCAGCTTGGTGAAATAGATAGCAAGTAACATTTGCACCTGAGGAAAAACCCAAATGATGATGGTCTCTTAGACACCATGATAGCAATGCTGGTGCAGTAGTAAGGATGAATGGAGGGTGTTGGACCTGGATGAAGAAGTTGATATCCTTGGGTGAAATTTGACTCCAAACTAACCATGAAGAACAATGGTTGTAAATCTTGCAAACAAGGCTTACATGCAACTTCGCCGTATCTCGCATTGCTTGACAGTAGGAGTTGCAAGGATTCTGTCGAGGCACAAGTACGCTCATACCTTGTGTAATGCTCCACTTTCTTGGTTTGCCTGCCCCCCCCTCTCTCCATGAGACTGCTTCAGAGAGTAGAGAACAGAGCAAGAGTCTCATCTCTCGCCTGGACCCATCTCTGGATAGACCTGTCATTTCAGCATAGCCTTCAAACAGGAGGGATGTGTGTGCCCTTACGTTTTGTACAAGGGGGACAATTATTGTTCAAAGTACTACCACTGGATCACTTTGAGCGACAGCGAGAAACCGCTTTTATGCCTCAAGACGGGCAGAAAGCAGCAACTACACTCTCTGGCTGTTCCCTTCTCCAGAACATCACTTCCATCTGAGTCATATTACCAGAATGACTCGGTGTATGGAACACATTCGTACAGCATTATGATGTCAACGAGATATAATCAATTGATCAAATGAAAATGCTTGCCCACAGTTGGCCTCCAACATCATCCTGTTCCCTACTTGTATGTCTCATAAAATAAAAATGCTTTCAAATGAGCTGATGTAGGTAAACAGCTCTTAGCTAGCCTATAACGATTTTGTTTGGTCGTAACTGGTAGCGGGAGGTAAATGATACATCTTCGGTGGCTTTTACTTTATTGTTTAAGTCGTGGTGGGTTTACAGGCTTGTGTGTTGTGCCCGGGTAGGCAATGCCACACTAGGGAGCGAGGAGTGGACCGTTCTTGACTGAGTGATGGGTGTCGCCAGATGAGCGCGTGGCAAGGGCAGCAGGAGGTGGTGCGCACGAGAGGCCTGGCTACAGAGGCAGCATCTTAGCTGGCATGAAATATGAACTAAGCTGGCAGACAGCTGGGCTGTCTCTGCAGACAGTACAGGCTGTCGTCATATGCTCGGCCACCCTACTGCAGTCGTCCCAACACGACAATATGGTGGTAAAGAAACTCGGTCTCTCTCTCGTAGGAACAGGGCACAGGAAACACAAAAATAAAACATATATGTACTATGTACATGGAAAAAAAAACTTCCTTCAGGGAGGGCAAGAATAAAACATGTGGGGTGTGCTAAAACATCGTGGTCATAGGCAGTGAGCATTGAAGGGCATCACTGCCACGCCTTCCTGCGTCTGGAAGATACTGCAAACAGGAGTATTGCTGCCGCTGAGCCTGTGACGTAACAGGTTTACGGTCTCAGAACGGTGAAGCTGACATCGTAGGAGTCGCTGCAGTGTTTTCACTCAACCTGGGGACGACATGCTGGTGCCCTGAGTGAGGGTGACAAAAACTCGGAAAAGGGCAGGACTTCGGGCAAGCAAACTCAGGAGGACACTTCTCGATGATACTGTCGCTGCGGCTGTCACTGCCGGTGAGTGTGGGTGGAGTTGTGGGGCAAGTCATGGCAGAGACGACTGGGCTGAAACATCTGGGAGTCGTAACATATACACAGACTGCTGTGCAGAGAGGCTAACAGTCAAAGTGACATCTTCTTCGTGTAGGCCTGCCTCATGAGCTTGGACACGAGGCTGACACAGCTCTGCCGACAGGGCTAATTGCGGCTTGAGAGTGTCATTTCTCTCGGAAGTTGGAGTTATAGCAGAGGTTAGGTCTAAGCGTCCCCAGACTTGTTTCTCTACATATAACTGCACTCTGAAGGTCTGGAAGGTGAAAGTGAAACAATCTCGATGGGAATAGTAGCAGGAAACGATTCTGCTGAACATCACGAGGCAGCGAGCATAAAGCTTTCTGTACAAGAGGGTTCGGTCACTCGGGGGCTGAGTAAATCAGCTGTCAAAACACCACTGGTCACAGGGGTGACTTAGGGTTTATTTAACACAGTGGTGCTACTCAGGTCTGGAACAGGACCTCAATGTACACAACGGAAACTTTAAACACACCCTGCGGTACATGTGGTTCACTAACATGTGAGTACACGACTGAGGGAATTAATTAAACACACGACATATATCTTCCGTCTGCAGCACTGTGACGTCAGCAGACATCTTGAGGTGACATCAGGCAGGACATTCGTGATGTCAATGAAGTCGGCAGCTGCATCGTGATGTCTGTGATGTCGGGCAGCAGACACAGCATGGGGCCTGGTGACATTTGGTAACTCACGTGGTTGTTAGATCCACGTGGCATCGTCCACACCTCACGTGGCGTCAGGATCCACGTGGCGTCGAGATCTATGTGGCATGCTGATTCCATGTAGCTTCGAGTGGCCTTGGGCACTCGGATACACAGCTCTGGCAATGATTCACACGATAAACAGCAGAAAACACAGCAGAGGGAGTGAGTAGTGGTGGTGTATTGTTAGATGGTGTGAGCCGTGAGTAGGGCGAGCATGGCAAGGTGGAGGAACGGCAACTTTCATCAACCTCTCCCCACCACAAACATTGGAGAAGTTCACATGGACACAGAAATCACACAAAACTCACCTCTGGCTTGTTGAAACAGCTGTGCTGAGCTGAACAACAAAAGCAACATACAAGTGAGAAGCTGAACACGTGACTTGAGAAAACAGCGTGGGAACGCTGTAGCGTGGAGTCACTGGGGACGCCACTTACAATTCTCGAAGAATTTCGGAAATTTCGGCTGGATCCCCCTGGGGCTTGTACCTGTGTCTGGATGCTCAAACATGCAGACACAGACTTCAGGATAACTCGTTGGAGACGGATGCTGTTGTGTACGGGGATGAACGTGATACAACTATTCCTTCCTTCCTCTCTCAGCAAACACAATGCTGCAACCATGCTTCCCACCAATTATAAAGAGTTTGTTTGGTGTAACTTGTAGCGGGGATGTAAATGTACAATCTTCGGAGCTTCTTACTTTATTGT
The DNA here is from genome assembly GCF_026875155.1 of Cherax quadricarinatus. Classification (NCBI taxonomy): domain Eukaryota; kingdom Metazoa; phylum Arthropoda; class Malacostraca; order Decapoda; family Parastacidae; genus Cherax; species Cherax quadricarinatus. The sequence continues at coordinate 24,168,630 of NC_069477.1, read as the reverse complement.
TAAGTCAAGGCGGGTATCAGAGGCTTGTGTGTTGTGCCCATGGCCCGGGGAGGCCATGCCCCGAGGGAGAGAGGGTGTGGACAGTTCTTGGACTGAGTGTGGGTTGTCGCCGACTGAGAGGTGGCAAGGCAGCGGGCTGGCGTGCCCACCGAGAGCCTGGCTACAGAGGGCAGCATCTTAGTGGCGTGAAATATGAACTAAGCTGGCACGACAGCATGGGCTCTCTGTGCAGACAGTACAGGCTGTCTACATGCCAATAAGTTAGGAATCCTTAACTGTAAATAGCTTGTCAATAAAGTTAGTGGATCCATATCCTGTAAATAGCTGTCAATAAAGTTTAGGGATCTTAAACTAACCTGTCAAACCTGTGTAAAAAAAAAAAGATATATTTTTCATTAATGTTATGTAAACAAATTTTAATTTTTGCCACCAAGAATCTTTAGAAAAACTACCTAACCATATTATAAACAAGAACATTTATTCTAGCCTACCAACTAAATATATTTTAGATTCTGTTTGCAGTAATGTATTACTAAACAAATACTGTGAATATATTTTTTTCGTTAGTTCAGGAAATGATTTTGGCGAATTTATGCATACACAAATTTTCACTTGTCCTATATGGCAAAGATGAACGTTGCTATTTAAGCCAAGATCGCAAATTCTGCCTATTCGGCCACAACATTATACTTAACACTTAAGGTCACACTACACATAGTGTACCACGTTTATTTATACACACTCATCTGAGTTTTCTTTGTTTTATCTTAATAGTTCTTGGTCATATTTCTTTTCCTTTATATCCATGGGGAAGTGGAAATAAGAATCTTTCCTCCGTAAGCCATGCGTGTTGTAAAAGTCAACTGAAATGCCGGGAACAATGGGTAGTAACCCCTTTTCTGTAAAGATTACTAAAAAGAATAGAGGAAGAAAAATGTCAAAGTGGGAAGTCTGAAATGTGCGTGGGATGTTGTGCAAATGATAAGAAAGAGATGATTGTGGATGTTATGAATGAGAAGAATCTGATGTCCTGGCTTTAAGTGAATCAAAGCTGGAAGGGGGTGGGAAGGGTTTCAATGGAGAGGAATATAAAATGGGATTAGGTCAGGGGTTTCAAAAGAGCTAGAGATAATGAAGGAGTAGCAATAATGTTGAAGGATAAGCTGTGGCAGGAAAAGAGGGACTACAAATGCATAAAATTCATGGATTATGTGGAGTAAATAAATTGGATGTGAAATGTGGGTTATAGTAAGGTGTATGCACTGGATAAGAAACGAAAGTAGAGGAGAGAGAGAGGATTTTGGGAAATGTTGAGTGAAAGTGAATGCGTGGGGAGTTTTGACATCAAGTGTGAGAGTAATGGTTGGTTGGGGATTTCAATGCTAAAAAGTTGGGTAAAAATGTTTTTGGAGGGAGTAAGAGTAGGTAAATGGGGGTGCCAGGGGTAAATGTAAATGGAAGAATGAGCGTTTAATTGAGCTATGTATGTAGAGAAAGAAATTTGGTATAAGTAATAAATATTTTATTGAAAAAGAGGATAATAAATATACAAGTGGATTGTAGCACGTAATGAAAGTACAGTTTGTTTAGATTATTTATTGGGGATAAAAAGGTTTGATGGGTAGGCTCCAGGATGTACATGTTTTTGAGGGGCACTGATATATCAGATCATTATTTAGTTGTAGCTACAGTTAGAGTAAGAGGTGATGGGAAAAGAGGAAGGTGGCACAAAAGTAAGAGGGAGGTGCGCAATGCCCTGTTATAAACTAGAGGAGGTATTAGGAAATTCGGGCGAGATATAGCGACTATGGCAGAAAGGTGGGCTAGTGCAAAGATGAGTAGGGGCGGGGTTGAAGAGGGTTGGAATAGTTTTAAAAATGCAGTTTTAGAATGTGGGGCAGAAGTTTGTGGTTTATAGGAGGGTGGGGACAGGGGGAAAGAGGAGTGATTGGGGAATGATAAAGTAAAGGGGGAAATAAAAGAAAAAAGGAGCTTACGAGGGGTTTTTACAAAGCAAAGTTTTATAAAAGACAGAGTTATGGAGATAAAAAAAAGGTAAAGAGAGTGGTGAGAGAGTGAAAAAAGGAGAGCAGATGAAAGAGTGGGAGGGGCACTGTCAAAAATTTTAATGAAAAAAAAAAAAATTTTTGGATGAGTTAAAAACAAGTTAAAAAACCCAGGGAAAGTATGGATTTGTCCTTTAAAAAAAAGATGGGGGATTTTAGTAGAGGGGGGAGGGGGGAGGTTTAGGTGAGGGCGAAATATTTTGAGGAATTTTTAAATGTGAGGAAAAAGGGGGCGGTAATTTCATGCACTGGCCCCGGGGGTATCCATCTTTTAGGGGGAAAAAGAGCAGATGTAAATGGGTGGGGGTACGTGAGGATTCTAGAATAAAGGGGGTAAAAGCAGCTGGAATGATGGGGTCGACAAAAATTTAAAAAAAGGGGGGGAAAGTGTTGAAGTGGGTTGGTATTTTTTTTAATAAATTATGAAAGAGGGGAAGGTACCCAGGGATTTGGGGGAGAGCAAGTAATCCCTTTTTATAAAGGGAAAGGGGACAAAAGAATTGTAAAAAATTTTAGAGGAATAAATTTACTGAGTATACCAGGGAAAAGTATACGGAGGGCTATAATTTAAAGAAATTTGAGGTAAGACAGAATGTAAATTGCGGATTAGCAAGGAGGCTTCAGAGTGGGTTTTGGGGGTTTTTAGATCAGGTTTACATTGAAGCTAATGTGAACAGTATTTAGATTTTATTGCTTTTATGGTTTTAGAAAGGCATATGAAGAGGGGATAGAGAAGCAATGTGGCAGATTTTTAAAGTTTAGGGAAATAGGTGGAAAGTTACTAATGCCGTAAAGAGCTTTTTGAGGTTTTAGTGGGGCTCAGGTTAGGGGTGTAAAAGAGAGGGGAAAATATTTCCCCGGAAAAAATGGGTCTTGACGGGGATGTGTAATGTACCTGGTTTTTAAATATTTTATAGAGGGGTTTAAAGAAGTAAAATGCTTTTGTGCGGGAGAGTGGTGGGTTAAATTATGGGGAATCAAATCAAAGGGAAAATTTGAACAGTTATTTTTCTGATATACTGTGCTTATGGGGATCTAAAAAAAAAGTGGAAAGGTTAGGGGATGAGTTTAGAATGTGTGAAAGGTAGAAATTTTAAAAGGAAACATAGAAAAGAAAAGGGATGAGGGTACAAATGATTTAGATAAAAAAAATTGGATATCAAAATTGGGGGAGGAGGAGTAGGGAAAAGAAGTGAATGTTTTCAGATACTTGGGAGTTGACGTGTCGGGGGATGGATTTATGAAGGTGAGGTTTTCATAGAATTGATGAGGGAAAAAAAGGTGAGTGGTGCATTGATATATGTGGATCAAAAAAAATTACTATGGGGCAAAGAAGGGAAGAGAAGTAAGTTGTATAACACTTTATGGGTGAGCTTGGGTGGTAAATGCCCGCGCAAGGAACGGTTGGAGGCAGTGGAACTCTGCTAAGGGGAAGTGTGGGGTTTAAAAATTATTCAGAAAAATTCGGAGTGGGAAATTAGGGAAGGTTTTTGGAGTTTAAAAAAAGCATTAATCAAGGGGGGAAAAGGGGTTGTTTTAGGTGGTTTTTGGGATTTAGGAGAAAATCAAGTAGAAGAATGGAAAGCAATAAATTATGGGGAAAAAAGAGGGGTAGGGGCGTCCCGAAAAAGGGGTTGGGAAAAAGGGGGTAAAGGAGGTTTTGTGGGGGAGGGGGGCTTGGACTTCCAGCAAAGGGGCTGGGGTGTTAGATAGGAGTGAATGGGGCAATGATATTGGACCCGACGACTGGAAAGTGAGCAGGGGAATATTTTTGTGAAGGGTTCAGGGGAAAAACCCGGGTTTTTTTTTATCGGACTTGAGTCCCCGAAAGGGAAGTCAATGCCGAATTAAAGGGTTGGTTTGGGGGTATTGGAATTTTTGGAGGGAATTTGTGTATCTTTCATATTGCTTAAATTGTTTTTTCTGGGCACCTGTGCAAAAGCAGTGATAATGTGTGAGTGTGGTGAAAGTGGGGAATGTGATGAAAGTATTTTTTTTGGGGATTTTCTTTCTTTTTTTGGGTCCCCCTCCTCGGTGGGAGAGACCAACTTGTTGAAAATATATTTTATTTATTTTATATATATATATAAAAAATTATATATATAATATTTATTATATATAATATAATATATATATATATAATATTTATAATATGTCGTCCCGAATAGTAAAACTGGTAAATTTTAGCAAAACTCATTTTAAAAAGTAAGTCCTTTCAAAAATTTTTTCTCTTATATTTTAAAAGATATTTTTTTTTAATGTTGATGTAAAAATTTAAAATTTCGCACAAAGGGAATTTAAAAAACTTCCCAAAACCTTATTATAACAAAGCAATTTATTTTACCCTAACCAAAAAAATATATTTTAGATTTTTTACAATAATTTAATAATAAACAAACACAGTGAAATATTTTTTTTTGTTTGGTTTCAGAAGATTTTGGCGAAATTATTGCATACCAATTTTCACTTGTTTTATATGGAAAAATAGCGTTGCTATTTTAAGCCAAGATCGCAAATTCTGCCCCATTCGGACGAAATATATTTTTATATATATATATATATATATAATATTTTAATATATATTATATATTATATATATATATAATTAATCAATGTCACAGTAAACGGTATTTCAGAAAATGCAAAAAAAACCATGGAATAAAGAGATTCCAAGCATTTGTGAATCACGTTATCAAGGGAAATGAAAGTAAAAGCATCAAAGGAAAGGGAATAAAGAGGACCCACCCTCACTATTTTCCCTTTTTTTATATAAATTAGATCCATTTTAATTAATAGAATTTTGGGGAAAAATTTAATAATACATGGCAAATATAATTTTTAATATCTTATTTCTTGGGTAGAATAATTTTTTGGGGGTTTTTGAAGGACCTGGCCGGGTTTCGGCCCGGAGCTGCGTCTGTTGTCAGTGTTTTTTTGTAGTGGATCGTATGGGTGTGGGTACCCCTTTTATCCCTTTTTTATGTTTTTTTTCACTGTCCTTTTTTTAAAATAGTGTCCAACGCTGGAACTTTTTATTCATTCACAGGTTGGTTTGCATCATACATAATATATATATATATATATATTTATAATTTATTTATTATATTTTAAAAATATAGGGGGGTTCCCCCTCTAAATTCCTAGGGACCCTCATCCCGAGAAAAAGAATAAACTTGCTTTAGGAAAAATATTTTATAATATAAATTTTTATTTATTATTTATATATTTATATTTTATAATATATTTATATATTTAATTTTTTATATGAAAAAAACCATCTGAAAGAATGGGGTTTAAATTTTCAAGCGCCTCGTGCCTACTTACTTATAAAGGGGGAATTTTCTTATTCTCTCCAGTGGTTGTTTTGATATTCTGAAATAAAGGGTTTACTTTTGTCTTATTGCATTATTTTTTGTTATTTTTTGGGAAATTGGTACCCTGTTTTTTTTAAAACTATTGAAAGAGAATTGATCATCACTTAAAAATTATAGCGGGGAAAGTCCCGTTTATAGTTTTTTTTTTATTTTTATTTAAAATTTACAGCTCAAATTTTAAAATAAGATATAAAAGGGGGACGTAGGATCCTCAATCCTACCCCAACTTTCACTAAAAAAGTTTTAAAAACACATTGTAATTGACATAAAAGGGTTACCCATATTCACTCACAAAAAATTTTTATAAACATACTTTGATAAAACATTATTAAAAATAAACTATTTTAAACAAAATAAAAAATAAAAAAATATAAAACTTTCAGATTTCTATAGTTAAAAAAGTATGGGCTTTTAAAATGACAAAGGTTAAACCCTTTACAGGAGATAAACAGAGTTAAAAACCTAAAATCACAATCTCAGTTAAAAAAATTTTCTGCTCTTCCAAATTTTTTAAACCCCTTTTACTAAATAAATATTAAAAAATTTACTAAAAATTACTACAGCCTTTTCCCTTTGCCTGAGCAAATTAAAATAAAATTGAGAATAAACCAAAACTGTCCTTTTCAAATTTTAACGAGGCATTTTTAAAATTTTTGGAAGTTATTAGCGTTCCATCTCGCAGCAACTGGATGAGACATTATTTAATGTTAAAATAAAAAACAGTACACTCGTTTAAAAACCCCCCAAAACCAAAAAAAAAAATAAATTTTTTAAAAACTCTCAAATTTCGGGGACAAATTTTGCACATGAAATATGCCAATAAAGGCTTTTAAAAGCACCCTTACATAAAACCCCCAAAGCCTTCACGGTCTTAAAACTA
>NC_069477.1:24015624-24161810 GCF_026875155.1 Cherax quadricarinatus | reverse complement strand
TTACCCACTGACCAGTACCACATAAGATTCATCCAACTATGACCGGGGGTTTCATCCGGCCCGGGGGGGTATGGTTTATTTGCAATCGTGTCATTAATTTCTTGAGTCGTGTTGACGGCAGTGAAGGGACTTGAGCTAGAGTTCGTCACGGCCACGCTAGCTGGAGATTCGTCTGTAAAAACTTGCATTTGTGGTCACAGAGGTGCCTGTGCTAACTTTCCTATGGTGTAGAAATATACCTAGTTGGATGAATCTTATTGTGGCTAGCTGGTCTAGTGGCTAACGCGACGGGCTGGAGTTTTGAGACTCTATGACCGCGGGTTCAATCCGGCCGGGGGTATGGTTTATTTGCAATCGTGTCATTACGATTTCTTGAGTCGATTCACTCCATCACTGCCGAATAGGCAGAACTTGCGATCTTGGCTTAAATAGCAACTCTCATCTTGCCATATAGGACAAGTGAAAATTTGTGTATGCAATAATTTCTCCAAAATCATTCTGAACCTAACGAAAAAAATATATTATTGTTTGTTTAGTACTAAATTATTGTGAAGTATTTAAAATATATTTAGTTGGGTTAGGATAAAATATTTTTTTTTTTATAATAAGGTTAGGTAAGTTTTCTAAGATTCTTTTGGTGCAAAATTAAATTTTTTTACATTAACATTAATTAAAAAAATCTATTTTTAAACGTATAAGAGAATTTCAGAAAGGACTTAATTTTAAATGAGTTCTTGCTAATTGACTAGTTTTATATATTCGGCACGACATATATATATTATATGTATTATTATATATATGTATATATTATATATATGTTATAATATATATATATATATTAATATATATATATATATATATATAAATATATTATATATATATATATATATATATATATATATATATATATATATATGTAAAGGAAGTGGGGCAAAAGAGACTGTAATAATTATAGGGAAATATGTTTACTGAGTATACCAGGAAAAGTGGGGTTATTATAGAAAGAATTAGAGGTAAGACAGAGTAGGATTGCGGATGAGCAAGGAGGCTTCAGAGTGGGTAGGGGATGTGTAGATCAAGTGTTTACATTGAAGAATGGATGTGAACAGTATTTAGATAAAGGTAGGGAAGTTTTTATTGCATTTATGGATTTAGAAAAGGCATATGATAGAGTGGATAGTTGAGCAATCTGGCAGATGTTGCAAATATATGGAATAGGTGGTAAGTTACTAAATGCTGTAAAGAGTTTTTATAAGGTAAGTGAGGCTCAGGTTAGGGTGTAGAAGAGAGGGAGACAACTTCCCGGTAAAAGTAGGTCATAAACAGGGATGTGTAATGTCACCATGGTTGTTTAATATATTTATAGATGGGGTTGTAAAAGAAGTAAATGCTAGGGTGTTCGGGAGAGGGGTGGGATTAAATTATGGGGAATCAAATTCAAAATGGGAAGTGACAGGTTACTTTTGCTGAAGATACTGTGCTTATCGGAGTTTCTAAAGGAAAGTTGCAAAGGTTAGTGGATGAGTTTGGGAGGGTGTGTAAAGATAGAAAGTTGAAAATGAACATAGATAAGAGCAAGGTGATGAGGGTATCAAATGATTTAGATAAAGGGAGAGGGAGTATGGAAGAAGTGAATGTTTTCAGATATTTGGGAGTTGGCGTGTCAGCGGATGGGTTTATGATGGATGAGGTTAACTATAGAATTGATGAAGGAAAAAAGGTGAGTGGAGCGTTTAGGTATATTTGGAGACAAAAAAAAGGTATCTATAGAGGCAAAGAAAGGAATGTATGAAAGTATAGTGGTACCAACACTCGTTTGTGGGTGGAATCATGGGTTGTAAATGCTGCAGCGAGGAGGCGGTTGGAGGCAGTGGAGATGTCCTGTCTAAGGGCAATGTGTGGTGTAAATATTCTGCAGAAAATTCAGAGTGTGGAAATTAGGAGGTGTGGAGTTAATAAAAGTATTAGTCAGAGGACTGAAGAGGGGTTGTTGAGGTGGTTATTTTCATTTAGAGAGAATGAATCAAAGTAGAATGACTTGGAGAGCGTATAAATCTGTAGGGAAAGGAAGGCGGGGTAGGGGTCGTCCTCGAAACGGTTGGAGGGAGGGGGTAAAAGAGGTTTTGTGGACGAGGGGCTTGGACTTCCAGCAAGCGTGCGTGAGCGTGTTAGATAGGAGTGAATGAAGACAAATGGTTTTTGGGACCTGACCAGTTATTTTTATATAGCCGGATTTGAGTACTGGAAATGGGAAGTACAATGTCTGTGCTTTAAAGGAGGGGTTTGGGATATTGACAGTTTTAAGGGATATGTTAAATATCTATTTATATGTTTCTAAACTGTTGTATTCTGAACCTCTCTGCAAAAACAGTGATTATGTGTGAGTGAGGTGAAAGTGTTGAATGATGAAAGTATTTTCTTTTTGGGGATTTTCTCTCTTTTTGGGTCACCCTGCCTCGGTGAGAAACGGCCAATTGTTGAATTATATTATATATATATATATATATATATATATATATATATATATATATATATATATATAATATATATATATATATATATATATAATCAACAAATTTTGTTGAAAATAAGAAAAATTTTGGAGTGAGATTAACAAGTTAAGGAAGCCTAGAGAACAAATGGATTTGTCAGTTAAAAATATGAGAGGAGAGTTATTAAATGGAGAGTTAGAGGTATTGGGAAGATGGAGGGAATATTTTGAGGAATTGTTAAATGTTGATGAAGATAGGGAAGCTGTGATTTCGTGTTTAGGAAAAGGAGGAATAACATCTTGTAGGAGTGAGGAAGAGCCAGTTGTGAGTGTGGGGGAAGTTCGTGAGGCAGTAGGTAAAATGAAAGGGGGTAAGGCAGCCGGGATTGAAGGGTAAAGATAAATGTTAAAAGCAGGTGGGGAAATAGTTTTTGGGTGGTTGTTGCTATTTTTTAATAAATGTAGGAAGGGGAAAGGTCCCAAGGATTGCAAGCGTTGCTTAGTTCCTTTTAAAAGGGGCAAAGGGGGACAAAAAGTGAAAAATTATAGGGGATAATTTTTGAATAACCTGGAAAAGTTAGGGTAGAGTTATTATTGAAAAAATTTAAAGAGAAAAGGGCGGAGAATAGCATAGCAGTAAACAAGGAGGCTTTGGGAAAAAGGTAGGGGGTGTGTGGACCAGGGGTTACAGTGAAACACCAAAGTGAACATTTTAGAAAGGTAAAGAGGTTTTTGTGGCATTTTACGGATTTGGAAAAGGCGTATAAAGGGGGAAGGGGTGCAATGGGCAGATTTTGCAGGTGTATGGTATAGGAGGTAAGTTCTGAAACAGTGGGGAGTTTTTACGGGATAGCAGGTCAAGTTGAGTTGTGGAAAAGAGGAGATTATTTCCCAAAAAAAGTAGACCTTAGACAAGGTGTGTGTGTCACCGTGGTTGTTTAAAAAATTTTATAGGGGGTTGTAAGAGAAGTAAATGCGAGGGTTTGAAAAGAGGTGTGGTGTTAAAAGAAAAAGAATCACCATAAAGTGGAGTTGTTACACTTGTTTTTGCTATGACCTGTGCTTTGGGGAGTTCTAAAGAAAGTTGCAGGGGTTGGGGGATGAATTTGGTGGGTATGAAAAAGATGAAAATTAAAAGTGAATGCGGAAAGAGAAAGGGTTATGAGAGAAAAAAAAGATTAGGTGGATGAAAGTTTGGGATATCAGATTGGAGGGAAGAGTATGGAAGGTTAAATTATTCTAATATTTGGGAGGGCGTGTCAGCGGATGGGTTTATAAAAGTGAGGTGAATATAAAATTGATGGGGGGAAAAGGGGAGCTGTGCACTTGGTGTCTGGGGAGACAAAGAACTCTGTCCTTTGAGGCAAAGGGGGGGAATGTATGAAGTAAGTTTTACCAACGCTCTTATATGGGTGTGAACATGGGGATAAATTTTGCGCGGGAGAAGGGGGAGGCAGTGGAGACGTCATGTCTGGGGCAATGTGTGGTGTGAATAAAAAGCAGAGAATTCGTTTTTGGAATTTGGGAGGAGGTGGGGGATTGCCAAAACTTTTCCCAAAGGGCTGAGGAGGGTTGTTGAGGTGGTTGGGACATGTAGAGAGAATGGGCGAAACAGTCTGTAGGGGAAAGGAAGGCGGGTAGGGTCGGCCTGGGAAAGGTTGGGGGGGGGGGAAAAAGGGAGGTTTTGTGTGGGGGGCTTGGACTTCAGCGGTTCCAGTTATGTCCGAATTTTGTATTGATAAAGCCACTGGTGGCAAAAATCTAAAATAAAGATACCCAGATGTTGCCATTGTTTTTACTCTCACTTGTGGGTATTATAACCATTCGTACACAACTTGTCAACACGCAACATCATGAACTTAATTTGGGGCATGACAAAAACCTTCACAACTACAACAACTACTACTACAACAACTAACCCATCTCTTTGGAAAAAGGACCACTTCCACTGGGGAACCCCGCCCACCAGTAAATTTGCCCTGTCTGTTTCCCCTGACGTTACTATATAACGCCAGGATTTTTCTTTGCTTAGAATCCCCACGACTTGGGCTTTTGCATACCCTAGGTTGAGGACTGATTACCTCATCTTCTGTACATAGTTCTACTGTCTTAAGATTCCGGGAAATTTTGTATTGATAAACCCCTGGATGGCGAAAGTCTACAATAAAGATCCCCAGATGTTGCACATGTGTCTTACTCTCATCTTGTCGGTATTATATACCATTCTACACAACTTGTCAGAACTGCAACATCAGGGAAAATTTAATTCTGAGGACAGCGATCAGTGCTGATTAAAGGCATTTGCCACGAAAAATGCCTTAAATCAGCACTGATCGCTGTTTCGAATAAAATTAAAACAAAACAACGGCAGCTTCACCTTCCAAAGTCTTAGCAAGAACCCCCTGAAAACAGTAAACCTGCCATACATAGTCTCCCCTGTTATACTACAAAAAGCCAGAGAGTGAAAACACTGAAAAACCTGCCTCTTTCCCAGTTTATATTTGCCCAAACCCTATTTTTATGTTCCCAAAAGTAATAGCTTTTATATCCTTTTATATTAAAATTAATTGCTTTTGTCACTCCCACACTACTATATACCCCACTGTAACATGGGAATGGTACCTCACTATATTCACCTCATTCTGAGCCTTTATTACCCTTGTGTCCTTATTTTGTAAGGCTTGATAAAGTCCTGGAAAGGGCAAAAAACGTTGCCAAAAAAATGTCACTTAGTTGGACTTGTGTCCTTTTACTTTAAAAATTGTCGGTATTTAACCAAATTTTTACAGCAGTATTGTGTTTCAAAAAATTTCATATTGATAGCTCCTTCGTTCCCCCAGTCAACAGATGATAAGTGTTCTCTAAGCCCATCGTAATCTGCTAAGCGAAATCGGACTTTTTTACTGATTATCCCAAACATCTACTTCCATTCAATTCTAATGTAATTGTTTTGTGGCGCTAGCACCATTTCCTCTGAAATTTCTAAATTTTTAAAAAGGGATTCATTGTTTGCCAGAAACAAAGTCAAGCGGGTTTATTACCCCTTGTGGGTTCTGTACAAATGCTTCAAAAAACAATCCTGAACTTTCTAAGAAATCGTATGATTCAAAATTCCCAGTAAGGGAAATTCCAATCAATATGAAAAAGTTAAAGTCTCCTAGAATTAAAATTATCGGTTTGTGGCCCTAAAAATTTTCCCCCATATAGTCCCCCCTGGTCCCTATCTAAATTTGGGGGAGGGTTTTAAATCACACCAAAATTTTAATTTTTCATCCCCCTCTAAAAATTTATCCAAAACAGACTCGTAGTTTTACTTCAGATTTAAATACCCGTTTTTATGCAACATTCAGCGACTGGGGACATACAATCCCACCCCCCCCCCTTTCCCGTACTTCTTCTACTGAAGTGACATTCGAAAACATGCCCCGATTTTTTGAATTAAACCACGTCCAGTAATGGAAAATACATTATGTTACCGGCACTGCAACTAGCTCATCGTCCATCTTATTCCTAGCACTGCGACTATTTTGTAAAAAAAATTTTAATACCCTCCTATCTTTTTCCCCTTCTGCTCCTTTCTGTTATTCCACAAAAACCATTATGTATTTTCAATTAGTGCCACGGGTTTCCAAATTACCTCCTCATTTTGCCTTTTATAGTTCCCCTAGTACTCATGTTATACACTGCGACTTCACTTTTTTCCCCGCCAAAACCCATACCCAACTATTCCTAGTTTAAAGACCTAACAGCTCCCTCCATTTGCTTTGGGGCCAGTGCCCCCAAACCCCACACCTAGAAAAGGAACCCCATCCCGGGCATACATGTATTTCGCCATAAAAAGAGGTCCCATTTGTCAATAAATGTTACCGCTTTTTCCCTTTAAAAGTATTTGTCCACCCAGCAATTGACACAATTGCCGGAAAACCCATTCATTTCCAACTCCTCTCCTTGGCAAAATGCCACAATGAAAAGGGGTTTTAAAGTTGGATAAATTTAGATTTAGAAAGGACATGGGGTAGTACTGGTTTTCAACGAGTTGTAGTGCGTGGAACATCTTCCCAGTGGGATGAAAAGGGGCTGGGCCCTTGGGTGTTTTAGAAGAGACGGGAAAAATTATGAGTGGGGGGGGCTGGGTTTGATTGGTGTCGGGGGTCGGGAGTTATTTTTTGGGTACTTTGGGAGAGGTCGTTTTGAAAAGGGGACCTGCTGTATGGGCATTTTGGCCCTTTCTGCTTTTTTTCCCTAATTCTTAGTTCTTATAACAAAAAACCCAGCAGGGCAGACACTGCCCCTTTTAGACCCCCACAAAAATTAAACCAACATAGGAAAGTGATTTGCACGTGGGGGTTCCTGGTGGTGGCTGCTGTCAACTCGTTCATTTTGTAACCCTTCAGGAACTTTATCAGCATTCAAGTTTTTATTTTATTTTTTTGAAATACTTGGTTTCACTCTTTTTTTTTAGTACATATTATAGTCAAACAAATCTGAGCTATTAACAAATTTCACAACAACAGGGGGGGATTGACTAATTTTTTTTTACTTTCAGTATTTAGTAATCACTCTTTTTGTGACCTTACCCTACCTGCTGCTTAACCAAACCAAAATTTGATTTTTTAATATTTCAGATCACACGTTAACCCAAATTTAAACTTGTTAGGTAAACACATATGCAACATTTTGACAATTTTTCCGAAACGTTTCGCCTACACGTGGGCTTCTTCGTCAAATACAGAAAATAGGCAGGAACAGAGAGATGTGAAGACGTGAATCGTCCATCACCCTTTAGCGTAAAATTTTGGGGTTTGGGCAGTCCCTCGGCCTGGAGAAGTTCATTTCCCATAGTCGGAACTATTAAAGATCAAGCGCAGGGGGAGACTTAAAACTGCCCGGAAGGAGGGGTGCACGTCGCTTGATCTTCAGATATTCCCTGACTGGGGAATAAATTTTCCCCGGGCCGAGGGACTGACAACCTAAAAATTCTACGACTAAAAGGGGTGAGGGACTGATTACATCGTCTTCCATCTCTATGTTCCTGCCTTTTTTCTGTATTTGACTGAAGAAGCCTCTGTGAGGCGAAACTTTTTCGGAATAAATTTGTCAAAAATGTTGCATATGTGTCTTCCCTAAAAAACCTGTGGGTATTGTATACCTTTTGATTTTTCACCAATTAACTATGTGTGGCATGAAAAGAGTACGAAAACCTTTATTCGGCACATGTACACACCCTATTTACGGGGATCCCCCCCAAACCCAGCGAACCAGGTTGCAAGAGTTGATGAGGGGGCCCCGTCGTTCAACTAGTGACCAGGTTTACCAATAAAGATGGTTTTGGCAATGCAGAGGTTATGTGGGTACCGCTTCCTGTTCCCTTGTCTTTCCCCTTTCTGAGTGTTGAAGGGGCGCATCTTGTGGCTTCTATTCTGCTTTGCTTCCCTGGGGGTGCACTATACTTTCACTGTAATAGTGTACTATGTGTTAAAATTTGGTGAAGTAATATAATTTAACTTTTTCAATGTGTTTATTTGCTCCCTTTACACCGGGGGTAACAGGCCTTTTGGAACCCGGGGTTGAGACTATGTTTATATTTTTGTCAACCCGCAGCCAGCACCCCTCATCAGCTGACTGTCCCTTCCCTCACTCACCAATCAGTCAAATTTAAATTTGTAAATTCTTGATCTTATCCTTTATTCACACTCTTGAAAATATTACACTCTTTTAGGTAGTTCACTGATTCACTAACGTACGATGACGCAAAATATCTTAGGGGCACCACTAGAAAAGCTAAAATTGGGGGACTATTTAGTGGACTGCTTCACGTGTGTTTTGTGTGTGTATTATTATATATAATTTTATATATTATATATATATATATTTATATATAATATATATAGTCGGCCGAAAAGGCGAAAATTGCGTCTTGGCTTTAAAAACAACGTCATTTGCCATATAGGCAAGTGAAAATTTTTGTATGCAATAATTTCGCCAAAATATTCTAACTTAACGAAAAAAAAAATTTTTACTGTGTTTGTTTAGTATTTAAAATTATTTAAACAAATCAAAATATATTTATTGGGGGTTTGGCTAAAATAAATTGTTCTTGTTATAAGGGGAGGGAGTTTCTAAGATTCTTTTGGTGCAAAATTAAATTTTTTTACATTAAAATTAAAGAAAAAAATATATCTTTTTAAACGAAAGAGAAAATTTTAGAAAGGACTTAATTTTAAATGAGTTTTGCTAATTGACCTTTTAATATTCGGACGAATAATTAATATAAATTTTATATATATATATATAATATATATTAATATATAATATATATTATATATTTTATATATATATTATAATATATAAAAAGATAGAGTTGATAGTAATTTGGCAGATGTTGCAAATATATGAGTAGGTGGTAAATTACTAAATGCTGTAAATGTTTTTATGAGGATATAGGTCAGGTTAGGGTGTGTAGAAGAGAGGGAGAATACTTCCCATAAAAGTAGGTCTTAGACAGGGATGTGAATGTCCCATGGTTTTTTTAATATTTTATAGATGGGGTTGTACAAGAAGTAAATGCAAAAGGTTGCTCGGGAGAGGGGTGGGGTTAAATTTTTGGGGGAAATTAAAAACAAAAGGGAAGTGACATTTTTCTTTTTGTAAAGATACGGTTATGGGGGAAATTTTAAAAAAAAAATTGCAAGGTTAGAGGCGGTTTGAGAGTGTGTGTAAAGGTAGAAAGTTGAAAGTGAGCATAGAAAAGAGTAAGGGGATGAGGGTATCAAAAGATTTAAAAAAGAGAAATTTGGGTATCAAAATTTGAGAGGAGGAGAGGAAAAAGGAATGTTTCAGATATTTGGGAGTTAAAAGTGTCAGCGGTGGATTTATGAAAGGGGGAGGTTAATCATAGAATTATGAAGGAAAAAAAGTGAGGGTGCATTGAGGATAGTGGAACAAAAAACGTTTTTATGGGGGGAAAAAAGGGGATGTATGAAAAAATTGAGAACAAACCTTTTAGGTGTAAGCTGGGGCGTAAATACGCAGGAGGAAAGGGTTTGGGGGCATGAGGATTGGGCCTGTCTAAGGGCAGTGTGTATTTTAAATTTATGAGAGAAATTTGAGTGTGGAAAATTTGGGAAAAGGTGTGGAGTACTAAAAATATTAGAAGGTGAAGAGGGTTGTTGAGGTGGTTTGGTCATTAAGAGAGAAGGATCAAAATAGAAAGACTTTGGGGAGAGTATAAATTGTAGGGGAGGAAGGCGGGGTAAAGGGGGCGTCTCGAAAAAAGGGTTTGGGGGGAGGGGGTAAAGGGGTTTTTGGGCAAGGGGGGCTTTTTGGACTTCCAACAAGCATGCGTGGCATGTTAGGGGAAAGGGAGAATGGGATTTGGGACCCACGTCTGTTAGGTGTGGGGCAGGGGAATATTTGTGAAGGGGTTCAGGGAAAAACCCTTATTTTTATCAGTCGGACTTGAGTACCTGACTTTAAAGGAGGTTTTTGGGAAATTGGGGTTTTTAGGGGTATATGTGTATCTTTATAAATAATACTTCTATACTCTGATTCAGGACCTCTGCAAAAAAAAGTGATTTGTGTGAATGAAGTGAAAATGTTGAAAAATGATGGGAAAATATTTTCTTCTTGGGGATTTTCTTTCTTATAGGGCTCACCTTGCCTCGGTGGGAGACGGGCCGGGTTTGTAAATATATATATATATAATATATATATATATATATATATATATTTATATTTATAAATTATATATATTATATATATTAATTTTTATATAAAAAAAATATATATATATATATATATATAATTTTTTATATATATATATATATATATATATTATATACAACAAGTCGGCCGCTCCCATGAGGCAGGGTGACCAAAAGGGAAAAAAAATCCCCCAAAAGAAAATACTTTATCATTCAATGCTTTCACCTCATCCATATAATCACGTTTTTGCATAGGTGCCCGAATACAACAGTTTAGAAGTTTACGTTAAAAAAACACAATATATCTCTCCAAACTGCCATATCCCAAACCCCTCCTTAATTTTAAAAGTGCAGGCATTTTACTTCCCATTTCCAGGATCAAGTCCCGGGGAATAAAATAACCCGGTTTTCCCCGAAACCCTTTACTAAAAATTTCCCCCCCCACTCCAAAGATCGTCAGGTCCAAATGCCATTGTCTCCCTCACTCCTATCAAAAACGCTCATCCGCTTTCTGGGGAAATCCCCAAAACCCCTTCGCCCACAAAACCCCTTTTCCCCCCCCCTCAAACCTTTTGAGGACGACCCCTGCCCTGCCTTCCTTCCCCTACAGATTTTATGCTCTCTTGTCATTCTACTTTTATCCATTTCTCTAAATGACCAAACCACCTCAACAAACCCTTTCGCCCTCTTTCTAAACTTTTATTTACTCCACACCTCTCCTAATTTCCCACTCAGAATTTTCTGCATAATATTTACACCCCCACATTGCCTTGACAGGGCATCTCCACTCTTCCAACGCCCTCCTCGCAGCAGCTTTACACCCAATTTACACTTATATAAAAGTGTTGGTACTACTTACTTTCATAAAAAACCCCTTTTTTGCCCCCCATAGATAACATTTTTTTCCTCCACATATACCCCCAAGCACCCCTCACCTTTTTTTTTTCAATTCTATGATTAACCCCATCCTTATAAAACCATCAGACACGTTTAACCCCAAAAAACGAAAAAATTCACTTCTTTTCCCAATCCTCCCAATTTGATATCCCAATTTTTTTTTTATCTAATATTTTATCTCTCAACTTTTCTTTTTATTTCACTTTCAACTTTCTACCTTTACAACATTTCCAAATTGCCACTAACCTTTGCAATTTTTTTTTTAGAACTCCCATAAGCAGGGATCATCAGCAAAAAGTAAATGTGTCACTTACCATTTTGTATTTAATTCCCAAAATTTTTTAATCCCCCCCTCTCCCGAACATCCTAGCATTTACTTTTTTTACCACCTATTAAAATATATTAAAAAACCATGGTAACATTAACATCCCGTTAAGCCTACTTTTACCCGGGGTAGTTCCCTTTTTACACCCTAACCCGGCCTCACTTCCTCATAAAAAAATCTTTACAGCATTTAGTAATTAAAACCCCCTATTCCTATATTGCAACTCTTCACATTGCTCCCCCATCCACTCTAATATGCCTTTTCCAAAACCATAAATGCAATAAAAACTTCCCCACCTTTTGTAAAAACGCTCACATATATGCTTCAAGTAAGCCTTGATTACACATCCCCTTCCCCCTCTGAAGCCTCTTTGCTCATCCGCAATTCTAAATTCTGTTTACCTCTAATTATTTCAGTAATAACCCCCCAAACCTTTTTTGGAATCTCGTAAACTTATTCCCCCTATAATTTTTTTAAAACCTTTTGTCCCCCCTTCCCCTTTTATAAAGGGACTTAATGTCTCCCCAATCCCCGGGACCTTTCCCCTCTTTCAACTTTATTAAAAAAAAAGACAACCCTTTTCCCAAAACTATGTTGTCCCCTGCTTTTAACATTTCTGTCATGATCCCATAGTTCCAGCTGCTTTTTCCCCCTTTTTTTGTACGTAATGCCTCACGCACCCCCGCCACCCAAATCCTGCCTTCTTCCTCCTAAAAGATGATATTTTCCCTGGCCAGTGCATGAAAAAAACCCGCCTCCCTTTCTTTTCGACATTTAAAAATTTTTTCAAAATATTCTCCATTTCCCAAAAACCCCCTCTCCCCCTCTACTAACAACCCTTCTCTTTTTTTAATGATAAATCCATTTGTTCCCTACTTTCTTAACTTGTTTAACTCACTCCAAATTTTTTTTTTATTTTCATTAAAATTCCTTGACGTGCTCTCCCACTCTATATCTGCTCTCCCTTTTGCATCCTCACCATCTCTTCACCCTTTTTTTTACCTCCAATACTCTACTCTTTTTTAAAACTTTCCCCTTTGTAAAACCTCTCTTTAAACTACCTTTTTTCTTTTTATCACTCCCTTTCTTCATCATTTCCCCCAATCACTCCTCTTTCCTCCTCATCCACCCCTTTTATAAACCCAAAAAATTTTCCCCACATTCTAAAACTGCATTTTTAATACTATTCCAACCCTCTTTTAAGGCCTCCCCCCCTTTATTTCTCATACCTTTACCAGGGCCCCCTTTCTGCCAATAGTTGCTTTATTTCGCCCCAACTTCCTCCTCCCTTAGTTTATACACTTTCACCTCTCTCTTACTTGTTGTTTCCATTTTTCCCCTATTCCATCTACCCTTACTTAACTGTTGTACAACTAAATAAGTACATCCTGGAGCCTCCCATCAACCTTTTTTCCCCCAAAACATTCTAACAAAATACTTTTATTACGTGCTACATCTGTTGTATTTTATTTATCCTCTTTTTCATAAAATATGTATTACTTTTACCAAATCTCTTTTTACACATAGCTCAATTTAAAAACTCCCCTTTTTTTATTTACCCCTGGACCCCCCAAATTTCCTACTACTCCCTCCCCAACATTTCTTTTCCTACTTCACATTTTTAAAATTTCCCAAAACCCCAAGTACCTTACAGTTGGGTTTAAAAAATCCCCACGCAATTGTCAACATTTCCCAAATTTTCTCTCTCCTCTATACTTTTCTTTCCCAGGTGCATAAAACCCTTTCTATAACCCCTTTTTCACCTTGATTTTTACTCCACATAATCCTTGAATTAAAAATTTACAGTCCCCCTTTTCCCGCCCTAATTATCCTTCAACTTATTTTATCCTTTTTAGCTCTAACTCTATTTGAAAACCCTGACCTAATCCCATTTATTCCTCTCCACTGAAACTCTCCCACCCAATTTAGCTTTGTTTCACTTAAAACCAGGACATTAAACTTCTTCGCATTCATAACATCCACAAATCTCTTTCTTTTCATTCGCACAACACCACGCCATTCGATTCCCATTTGACAATTTTCTTCTTTTTCTTTTTTTGTAATCTTTACAGGGGAAAAGGGGGGTTTCTAGCCCCTTTTTCCCGCATTTTTAGTTGACTTTTTCAACACGCATTGCTTACGGGGGAAAGATTCTTATTCTACTTCCCCATGAAAATAAAAGGAAAAATAATTAGAAAAGAACTAAGTAAAAACAAAGAAAACTCAGATGGTGTGTATAAATAAATGTGTACATGCATGTTAGTGTGACTAAGTGTAAGTAGAAGTACAAGACGTACCTGTAATTTGCTATTTTGAGCAGACAAAAGACCCAGAATCCTACCATCATGTAAAACAATTTCAGTCTTTCGTTTTACACTCATTTGGGGAGGGCAGTAGTCCTCCCGGGTGGGTTTCTGTCTACCAACTTACTACCCGTAGTGTATAATATTAATAAATATATTATATATATAATTATATTATATATTTTATATATATATATATATATATATATATATATTATATATTATATATATATATGCAATAAAATCACAGAAAAGGGATTTCAAAAAAGCAAAACAACCACTTGAAAGAATAGAGAAATTCCAAGCGCTTTCGTGACTACTCACATTATCAAGGAACTATAAAGTGAAAACATCCAAAGGGAAACTATATAAGGGGTCTGGCCAGCACCTCACTATCAGATCCCACAAAAATTAAACCGTGACGCGCGACGAGCCAATTGGGTAGGTCCTTTGCACAACTCACCCAAGCTTTTTTATTTGTCCAGTGTTTATTAAAAATTTTTCCCCAAAATTTTATTAATTGAAGTGAATCATAGAATGTGAGGGAAAAAAAGAGTGAGTGGTGCACTTAGGAGTCTGTGGAGACAGAGAACTTTGTCCTTGGAGGCAAAGAGGGGAATGTATGAGAGTATAGTTTTACCAACGCTCTTATATGGGTGTGAAGCATGGGTGATGAATGTTACAGCGAGGAGAAGGCTGGAGGCAGTGGAGATGTCATGTCTGAGGGCAATGTGTGGTGTGAATATAATGCAGAGAATTCGTAGTTTGGAAGTTAGGAGGAGGTGCGGGATTACCAAAACTGTTGTCCAGAGGGCTGAGGAAGGGTTGTTGAGGTGGTTCGGACATGTAGAGAGAATGGAGCGAAACAGAATAACTTCAAGAGTGTATCAGGTCTGTAGTGGAAGGAAGGCGGGGTAGGGGTCGGCCTAGGAAGGGTTGGAGGGAGGGGGTAAAGGAGGTTTTGTGTGCGAGGGGCTTGGACTTCCAGCAGGCATGCGTGAGCGTGTTGATAGGAGTGAATGGAGACAAATGGTTTTTAATACTTGACGTGCTGTTGGAGTGTGAGCAAAGTAACATTTATGAAGGGATTCAGGGAAACCGGCAGGCCGGACTTGAGTCCTGGAGATGGGAAGTACAGTGCCTGCACTCTGAAGGAGGGGTGTTAATGTTGCAGTTTAAAAACTGTAGTGTAAAGCACCCTTCTGGCAAGACAGTGATGGAGTGAATGATGGTGAAAGTTTTTCTTTTTCGGGCCACCCTGCCTTGGTGGGAATCGGCCAGTGTGATAATAATAAAAAAAATAATATATATATATATATATAAACACTGATCTCTTGCTGAAGGAGCCTCGAACCTACGAACGTTGGAACAAGGTACGCAGTGCTTTACTAATCTACCCACACTGGACCAATACCTTGCAGTCCAACATGCGCTAGACTTTGATCCACGGCAGCCAGCTTTCAGGGAGAAGGCTTACATAATTCAGTACATCACTGTCTTGCCAGAGGGGTGCTTTACACTACAGTTATAAAACTACAACATTAACATCCCTCCTTCAGAGTGCAGACACTGTACTTCCCATCTCCAAGACTCAAGTCCAGCCTGCTGGTTTCCCTGAATCCCTTCATAAATGTTACTTTGCTCACACTCCAACAGCACGTCAAGTATTAAAAACCATTTGTTTCTATTTGCTCCTAACATGCTCAAGCATGCTTGCTGGAAGTCCAAGCCCCTCTCACACAAAACCTCCTTTACCCCCTCCCTGCAACCTTCCCTAGGTCGACCCCCCGCCTTCCTATTTTGTTACACTCTCTCTACATGTTCGAACCACCTCAACAACCCTTCCTCAGCCCTCTGGACAACAGTTTTGGCAATCCTGCACCTCCTCCTGACTTCCAAACTACGAATTCTCTGCATTATATTCACACCACACATTGCCCTCAGACATGACATCAGCACTGCCTCCAGCCTTCTAGGCTTGAATATGTTAGTTATTAATGTGCTTTGGATTTTATCTTCTACAGTAGACGAACTTAATAAATCCATTATTAAAAACGCAGCTAAACTTACTACCACACTCACATACGATTTTGTGGAACAATTCATCATTTCCAATCTGTAGAGAATTAGGAATGCTACAGTTTTTGAGAAATAAGCTTAGGCTTTGGATGATTGTTATTACAGCAATAATGGTGCCTTACTCGACAAGTTTATTCATATTGTACTGCCTGAGTGTTTTTATCTAATTGTACTGGCTGCCTTTTCATCGAATTATACTGTTTGATTCTTTTCATCACCAATCTATGGAATTTTCTCACAATAGTCCATTTAATGGACATTATGGTGTGAAAAACGCTGGGCATGTTAGCGCCCATGCTAGGAATGACCTCCTATGTTAGGAATTGCCACTTGTCATTTGACAGGTAAACCCAAATCAGTTTCCTAAACCAGTTCCCCAAGTGAAATCTTTCTCCTAGCTCATTATTGTCAGTGTTGACCCACTTCCGAGGACCAAGTTTGGCAATCAGTAATCGTTTATTATAGATTGCACAACCCACTGTTTTTAAGCCACCTCTATGAGGAAGATAAACTCTCGCTCCTTCTTCCATTATAAAAGTGGTCTGGTTGGATTAACAGACTCCATCAGTATAAATCCTGCCTTGATGCATCAACAGTTCAAGATTGCTCGTCAGTTGGAAGACAAAAACCAAGTGCCAAAAGAAAATGAAGGAACACAGTAATAAAAAAAACTGTTTCTAGGCCCTTCAAGCCAGGAGATAAAATAATGGCGAAAGACATTGATAAATAACATTGTTTACAAACATATTTTTTTTTTGACTCACTAGCAGTTGTGAAGAAAGTAAATTATATAAACTACTTAGTACTTACACCAGTTAACTGAAAACTTATCTTATTAAGAAAGCCCCTTACAGAATGAGCCTTGAAAAAAGCAAGAATGCATCTGCTTCACCCATTATAATGATTCCTGAAGCTGACATTAACTATTTAATGTGTACTCATTACCGTAAAGTAAATGACGCCACCGTATCAGATGGGTATCGTTTACCTCAGATCAATGATATTAATGATGAGGTCTCTGGAGTCACCTACTTAAGTCTCCTGGAATAGTGATGTACCGGATATCCATATCTGCGGAACATCTGCACAGTTTCTTTCATCCACATCTGCATTTTACTGTAAACAGATATCCACATATGCATCTGCATCCGAATTAGTGGAACATCCATACAGTTTTTACATCTGCATCAACATCCGCACAGTTTCTTACATCTGCATCCATATCTGCATCAGCATCCGCTAAATAAGTAACACATTCTCATACGCATCCTTATCCATGGATATCTAAATTTTCATATCCGATACATCTCTAGCCTGGACCTGCTATGTGGGTACTATCATGTGCATAATAACACCCATATCATGAGATGTATCTGAACTTACTGTGTATAACTGCCTCTACAATTACTTCATGGCTCCCTTTGGAATGAAGAAAGCATGTACCTTATTCCAGTGCTTAATGCATCAGCTGACCAAAGGCGCCACCCTCGGTAACTTGGTGGTGTGCAGTGACAAGTGGAACCAGCATCAACTTTAAGAAAATGTTTTGAAGAATTGGCTGCATTCAACATTACAGTGAATCTGGCCAAGTGCAGTCTTTCCCAAGCCAGAATCAAATATCTTGGGTATATGGTTAACCAGTCATGCATATGCTGTGCAGGTTAAGACTGCAGTCATTGTTCAGCCTCAAGGGATAGGAAAGAAGTGAAGTGCTTCCCGTTTTCTAAAGTTGCTGCTTCCCTCACTGAGTTATCAAGTAGTAAGATTAACTTTTTATGTTCTGCCATTAGTGTCTCAGATGGATACTCACCTTGGCTCTGGTGGTTCAGAGCTCAAATTTCGCCTTTGTCATTACAGGGTAATGCCACTTGACCTGCACTATTACAATAGATGGACACTGGTATGCGCCTTTCCATCTATTATTTTTTCAGCATAAAGGGCAAATTACATCATAATAACTATGCCACCACTGAAAAGAGAGTTTTAGCTTTGGTTGTGACTTTGGAGCACTTTGAAGTGTACTTGGAAAAAGCATCTGTTATTAAATTTATTAGTGGCTTTTATTAATATCTTGAACAGAAAAAATACTAGAAATATGCTGTGGGCTTTAAGCACTCAACCTTTTCATATCAGCATATCCCAAATAATGGGTACTTTCAGTCTGATGTATACAATGTACCTGGCAGAAACAAACGAAAGCATATTTTTTTATTTTTTTTTTCAACAAACCGGCAGGGTGGCCCAAAAAGAAAAACAAAAGTTTCTCTTTTTAAATTTAGTAATTTATACAGGAGAAGGGGTTACTAGTCCCTTGCTCCTGGCATTTTAGTCGCCTCTTACAACACGCATGACTTACGGAGGAAGAATTCTGTCCCACTTCCCATGGAGATAAGAGGAAATAAACAAGAACAAGAACTAGTAAGAAAATAGAAGAAAACCCAGAGGGGTGTGTGTATATATACATGCTTGTACATGTATGTGTAGTGTGACCTAAGTGTAAGTAGAAGTAGCAAGACGTACCTGAAACCTTGCATGTTTATGAGGCAAAAAATGGACACCAGCAATCCTACCATCATGTAAAACAATTACAGGCTTTCGTTTTACATTCACTTGGCAGGACAGTAGTACCTCCCTGGGCGGTTGCTATCTACCAACCTACTACCTAGACGAAAGTGTATATAAAGATATATTACAGCCAACAGAAGTTGATTCCAGGATAGTCGTTGTCCACTAGTGTGGCATACTTCCCAATATGACGCTTTAAACCACTCAGATATAGATGTATCAAAACGTTAGGTAGCCTGCTTGCAAGCCATGTTGCTTTCTAACGCCGGGTACTCACACTAATGAGCCTCAAGCATTGTATCCAGCTATTTCATTCTTCTCCTGTATGTTCCCAGCCACACGATCGATACGATGCTCTGTGCACCTCACTTGACACTATGCTTGAGAAGAAGCTACCTAATGTGGAAATATAAACACATATGCAGTATAATGTGATCCTTTATTGACTACGTTTCGCCCACACAGTGGGCTTTTTCAAGTCACAAACAGTGTGACTTGAAAAAGCCCACTGTGTGGGCGAAACGTAGTCAATAAAGGATCACATTATACTACATATGTGTTTATATTTCCATTGTGTCGGTATTTTATACCATTTATTTCCAAGCTACCTAACGTTTTGACACATATGTAGCTGAGTGATTTAAGGCGTCATGCTGGGAGGTAAGCTACACTTGGTTGCGGTTATTCTAAATATATTCTTCCGCTCTATTCTGCGAGGCGCATAGAGTATAGTATCGCTGGAAATCGCAGAACATTCAAACGGAGAATAAAATAGCCGGAGACCATGCTTTAGGCTCACTTGTGTGCCCGGCATTGGTAGACTCATGGCTTGCAAGCAATCTACCTAACGTTCTGAGACATCAGTAGCTGAGTGTTTTAGGGCGTCACACTTGGAACTAAGTCATCCCTGATAATGTAATAAATGTACCAAGGGGACCATAGCTTTTTTGTTACTTTTCAACTGCTAATAATAGTGCAGGTAGTTGGATATTTGATGCAGAGTTACGTACATTTCCAGATAGTACGTGAGTGGATACCTACAATACCTGGATACCTACAAGACGTACACTTGTGTTCTAAGACTGTGCAGTCTCTTAAGAGTGGGAGGGCTCAACTTATGCTATAGGTACTAGCCTACTGTTTCTTTACATTTGATGTGTTGTTAGGTAAGACACATATGCAACAGTTAGGTATCTTTATTATGAAACGTTTCGCCTACACAGTAGGCTTCTTCAGTCAAGTACAGAAAAGTTGATAGAAGTAGAAGATACTTGAAGACGATGTAATCAGTCCATCACCCTTAAAGTTTTTGAGGTGGTCAGTCCCTCAGTCTGGAGAAGAGCATTGTTCCATAGTATGAAACAATATGGAGAAGAAGTGACAGGATGGAGCTTTTATAGCGCCAAGAGGTGAGACGTAGGCCACTAGGAGAGGTAAGAACTCAGATGTTGAAAGGTCAGGTCCCTCTCAAATCCAGCCGCTCTCACTAGTGGAAGTTGTCGAAGTTGATTGCAGGTCTGTACCAAGATACCCTTGTGTTGCAGTGTCTGACAGATTGAACATTTGATGTGTTGGTGGAGTAAGAATGAGCATTTGTTAATTGAACCGTTGAACCCGCTTGTGTCTCTTCATCTGACCTTCTTGAGCCTATTTCCTTCACGTCATTATACTTGTTTCACCAAGGTTAGATTCTTCCTGGATTCATATGTCCTCGAAATCAGAGGCTGAAAGGTATCTAGCACCTCAAGAGTGCTAGGACAGAATTTTTTCTTCACATAGTGTACATACACCTGATACATTCTTCAGACTAGCAAGAATATCGTAGTACATCCCTGGAACATGAGGCATGAGGAATCTGACTTGGAGACATTGTGTTAATAAATAAACTTAAATTTGAAAGTAAACCCCTCCTTGTAATTCCATAGGGACAAGCGTTTGTGGTTAGGGTGTCACATAGACATGAATATACAGAGGATAATGTAAGAACTAATCACCGAACTGCACATCCAGTTAATGATTAATAATTCTAATAATACTATTAATAATGCTATTATTACTAATAATACTATTAATGCTACATTGGTGCTATGAGTGTGATGTGTGGTATGTGATGATACACTACGTTTTTTGATATTTATGTCACATTATGTGGTCAGGTAGCGGAGGAGTGTACTTGCTACTGGCTGAGTAAAGACGACACAGCAGAGGTTATTGAACTTAGATGCTGAAGTTAGTATAGTTCCTTCTCGCTTTTGAACTCAGTTGACAATTCGTATTGTGAATTCTATTTCTGCTGTTTCTGACGACACAACAACGTAAATGTATTACTTAAATCACTTCCTGTGGTTTCTCTATGCATATCATGTCCCCTCAGGGAAGGTTCCTTGATGTTGGTGAGGGGCTCTTGATTTAGGGAACTGGATCTGTGCTCCAGTTCCCCGAATTAAGCCTGAATGCCTTCCACATCCCCCCCCAGGCGCTGTATAATCCTATGGGTTTAGCGCTTCCCCCTTGATAAAAAAAAAAAATGCATATCATGCCTCCCTGATATCTCCTCACCTCTGTTTCAAAATTTTGGAATTTTGGTAATCATGATATCAGGTTATTAGGTTATCACTTTGCACTCCATAGATCCACAGTAGTAGATAGCATGTTGATGACTTGTGGCTTTGACTGGATATCTTCCATTGCCAATATCTCCATGGATGGTGTGTTGGTGTCTCTGACGCCATTCACCAACAGGTTGTAACGTCTCCATGTTTGTGAGACATTGAAGCGTAGCCATTATTGTTGTATGTCTTTGTAGTATATGCCTGACTGATATTAATTAGGATTGTTGTGTTCGTTACTGTTACTGGATAAGACCATTACTCTTCCTGCTGCTATAAGTAATTTCTAAGAGCATTACTCTGAAGAAACATAAATTAACTATATATATTACTTAAAGTATTTGATAAATATTTTGTAATAAGGGCCTTTTAAATTAATCTCCTAGACCAATAGCTACTGATATTTTGTTTCAAAATACTTCTAATTTAATACTTGATAACGCCATTGTTAAGGCCAGTATGCAGGCCCACCTGAGATGTACCTAGGCCTGATTATTCAAGATGTCAGAAAAGGAACGTAACAGATGTCAAAGATACTCACATATTGTCTATAAGTGTTGCCAGAAGTAAATACAGCGCCATTTATTGGCGCAGACTGAAGTCAAGTCACAGATTCAAAGAATAAATGGAATAATAGTCAGAGAGAACTGTAGTGCAGTGATAAACTTTGATGGTTTAGAAAGACACGTAAGCAAACACTATAACATATTTATTAGAAAACGTTTCGGTCCTGGGACCTTGATCACTTCTAGAAGTGATCAAGGTCCCAGGACCGAAACGTTTTCTAATAAATATGTTATAGTGTTTGCCTACGTGTCTTTCTAAACCAACTTGTCGGTATTTATTACCAAGGTTTATACCATAAACTTTGATAAATAGTGAGAGGTATGGAAAATATATTAGTGTAGACAATTCCATATTACGACAACCAGGATTCTGTGTTGTAAGGACGTTGTTCAGACCTATGAATAATAAGCAGCTGCACATGGAGGCAACTTTGTAGCTCTGACTTATTTTTATATAACACGACAAGTACAGAGGCATTCGTGCATCGCTAAACCGAAATAAAAACATCAGTTTTAATTCGTAAAACAATGCCATAATTTATTTGTTAACTTTATTAATAAGAAATAAATATTCTTTATTTAAACCACTCACTGCAGATATGCAACAAGCTGTCAAGAATAAGAATATCGCACTCAGGGTGGATTTTGGGATGAGTACGAACACGTCTCCTGAGGCGCACATCAACCTAGCAAACCTGTTAATAGCATTTCGACACCAGAATAAGGAATCATTCAAGACTATGTACATCGTGTAGGTCAGGCCCATATTGGAGTATGTACCACCAGTATGGTGGTGTATACTCTAGAAATTAGGGAGAGTGCAAAGGTTTGCAGCAAGCCAAGGAGTATGTCCCACAACGAGAGGTTAAGGGAAATCAACCTGACGACACTGGAGGTCAGGAGAGGAGAGAGAGAGGGGGGGGCATGATAACGACATATAACATACTAAGACGAATTGACAAGGTGAATAGATACAGGATGTTTCAGATATGGGACACAACAACAAGGTGTCACAGTAGGAAGTTGAAAACTGAGGTAAATCACAAGGATATTAGGAAGTATTTCTTCAGTCATAGAGTTGTCAGAAAGTGCAATAATCTGGAGAGTGATGTAGTGGGGGCAGGATCCATACATAGCTTTAAAAAGAGATACGATAACTCTCACGGAGAAGGGAGAAAGTGGTCCTAGTAAATATCAACAACGAATACACACAGTTACACTCACAGATACACATACGTATTAAAAGACTTCCCAACCCTTTCACAAGTTCGTTGTTTAGCTACTAGTTATGAGTGAGAATAATTGGAATCCAGCGAGACCTACTTGGCAAGAACCAGTTGCCTCCCTGCAGCGCTTCTCAGATTCTTACCCTTTTACTTCTGTAGCTAAATGATTCAGAGAACCAACAAGTTGACTGATGAAGCCACAAAGTGGCTCCATCAGTCCAATACCAAGAAGAATGGTGAAGACAAGAAGCTTGAGGTAATCAGTCTTTCAGCCTGGAATCGATGTAATCAGCCAATCTTGTTAAGAATATAACATATGCAGGTACAGGTTGGTTCGCCAGAACGGGTTCTGGCCCGGGTCTTCTCCATGGTGTAACCCAGTAGTGGCTACCCATAGGGAAAGTGTCACAGTGGACAAATCCATCTAAGGATTTATCCAATGTGACACCGACTACAACTGTTTCCACTCGCATGTCTGCAGTATACAACCCCCTTCTTTGAGTATATGCTGTATTATTTGACGAACTTATTACAACGACGCTTCTTTATATTGGACTGATGAAGCCACTGTTAAGAGAAACTTTTAAGCAATAAAGATTCCGAAGTGTTGCACACAGTACCTTTCACTTCTACTAGAGGTCCTCGCCTCCTGCAGCGTCATCAATCTTGACTTCGACGACTCTACTTCAGCAGTATTTAAGACTTCATTCTTATGCTTCAGGTTGTCATTGCTTTAATCTATGAAGCTGAACTCTGCTCCATGCTGAGAGACTGACCACCTCAAAAACTATTTACCCGAGGTTTATAGACTGATTACATTACTTTATTTCCACGCCTGCTGCCTCTGTATTGGACTGAAAAATGAGGTGAGAGTAAGACACATATGCAACATCTGGGTATCTTTATTGTAGACGTTTCGCCATCCACTGGATGGCGAAACGTCTACAATAAAGATACCCAGATGTTGCATATGTGTCTTACTCTCATCTTGTCGGTATTATATACCATTCGTACACTGGACTGAAAAAGCCTACAGTGCAGGCGAAACGTTTCAGTAAATAATAAAGATATCCAACGATTCCTCATGTACTTTACATACTCTTATACTTTTTGATATAAATCCAAGAAAACTGCGCACGCTTAGGTACTCTTGTCGTGGCCTCAGATTTCTCCTTATCATGACTCCTAATTCTTTTTCACATTCTGTATCATCAGCTCTACATGTCCCATCTACTTTCATTCCCGAGGATTTGGACTTTCTCCTTGTCCACATTTACTGAATCTGCCATTTTTCAGACCATCACATTAATTTGCCCAAATTCTCTTGAAGTTTAATGGTATCCTCCATAAAATCTACTATTCGGTGTATTTTTTGTCGTCAGCGAATTTACTCATGTCACTTGTAATTTTTGGGTCAATGTAATTCATTAATGTAAATTATGAACAAGATTTGGATAAAACTGATCGTTATTAATAAAATTTCAAATTATGCTCTTTAAATAAAGTGGTCTCTAATTATATTAGTTATTATTAATTTTATTTATATAAATGCTTTAGGAAACCGACATGTTAATAAATGTGACATGTGTAGAAGATATGGGTATACCTGGAAACCTGGAGTATCCAAGTATCTTCAATCTAGAAACGTATCCCCAGACAGTTACTTGTTCAGATCAGTTCAGAAAAGAGTGCAAAATGAGGAACTGGAGATAATCTACACCTCGAGGTAATCTACATCTGGAGGTAATCTACATCTGGAGGTAACCTGCACCTGGAGGTAATCTACACCTGGAGGTAATCTACACCTGGAGGTAATCTACTCCTATAGTCGATATGTTCAGCCCATCACTCTTGACAAAAGTGAGGTATATGCTCTAAGAATTGGCTTATTCCCTGAAGACAGATGAGGTGACTGTAGGTAGTAGGTTGGTAGACAGCAACCACCCAGGGAGGTACTGCCATCCTGTGGTAGTAGGTTGGTAGACAGCAACCACCCAGGGAGGTACTGCCATCCTGTGGTAGTAGGTTGGTAGACAGCAACCACCCAGGGAGGTACTGCCATCCTGTGGTAGTAGGTTGGTAGACAGCAACCACCCAGGGAGGTACTGCCATCCTGTGGTAGTAGGTTGGTAGACAGCAACCACCCAGGGAGGTACTGCCAGCCTGTGGTAGTAGGTTGGTAGACAGCAACCACCCAGGGAGGTACTGCCATCCTGTGGTAGGAGGATGATAGACAGCAAGCACCCAAGGAGGTATTGCCATCCGGTGGTAGTAGGTTAATAGACAGCAACCACATTGGGAGGTACTGCCATCCTGTGGTAGTAGGTTGATAGGCAGCAACCACCCAGGGAGGTACTGCCATCCTGTGGTAGTAGGTTGACAGACAAC
Organism: Cherax quadricarinatus; assembly: GCF_026875155.1. Taxonomy (NCBI): domain Eukaryota; kingdom Metazoa; phylum Arthropoda; class Malacostraca; order Decapoda; family Parastacidae; genus Cherax; species Cherax quadricarinatus. Next base: position 24,136,658 of record NC_069477.1, on the reverse strand, counting down.
AACCACCCAGGGAGGTATAGCCATCATGTGCTAGTAGGATGGTACACAGCAACCACCCAGGGAGGTACTGCCATCCTCTGGTAGTAGGTTGATAGACAGCAACCACCCAGGGAGGTATTGCAATCCTGTGCTAGTAGGATGGTAGACAGCAACCACCCAGGGAGGTACTGCCATCCTGTGGTAGTAGGTTGGTAGAAAGCAACCACCCAGGAAGGTACTGCCATCCTGTGGTAGTAGGTTGATAGACAGCAACCACCCAGGGAGGTATTGCCATCCTGTGGTAGTAGGATGGTAGACAGCAACAACCCAAGGAGGTACTGCCATCCTGTGGTAGTAGGTTGGTAGACAGCAACCACCCAGGGAGGTACTACCCTCGTGTGGTAATAGGTTTGTAGACAGCAATCACCCAGGGTGGTACTGCCATCCTGTGGTAGTAGGTTGGTAGACGGCAACCACCCAGGGAGGTACTGCCATCCTGTGGTAGTAGGATGGTAGACAGCAACCACCTAGGGAGGTACTGCCATCCTGTGGTAGTAGGTTGGTAGACAGCAACCACCCAGGGAGGTACTACCATCCTGTGGTAGGAGGTTGGTAGAAAGAAACCACCCAGGGAGGTACTAGCATCCTGTGGTAGTAGGCTGGTAGACAACCACCCAGGGAGATAATACCATCCTGTGGTGGTAGATTGGTAAACAGCAACCACCCAGGGAGGTAGTGCCATCCAATGGTAGTAGGTTGGCAGACAGCAACCACCCAGGGAGGTACTACCATCCTGTGGCAGTAGGCTGGTAGAGAGCAACCACCCATAGAGGTACTGCCAGCCTGTTGTAGTAGGTTGGTAGACAGCAACAACCCGGGGAGGTACTACCATCGTGTGGTAGTAGGTTGGTAGAGAGCAACCATCCAGGGAGGTACTACCATCCTGTGGTAGTAGGTTGGTAGGCAGCAACCACTCAGGGAGGTGCTACCATCCTGTAGTAGTAGGATGGTAGAAAGCAACCACCCAGGGAGGTACTACCATCCTGTGGTAGAAAGTTAGTAGAGAGCATCCACAAAGAGAGGTGCTACTATCCTGTGATAGTAGGTTGGTAGACAGCAACCACCCAGAGAGGTACTGCCATTCTGTGGTAGTAGGTTGGTACACAGCAACCACCCAGGGAGGTGCTACCATCCTGTGGTAATAGGTTGGTAGGCAGGCACATCCCAGGAAGGTACTGCCATCCTGTGGTAGTAGGTTGGTAGACAGCAACCACCCAGGAAGGTAGTGCCATCCTGTGGTAGTAGGTTGGTAGACAACAACCACCCAGTGAATTGCTTCCATCATGTGGTAGTAGGTTGGTAGACAGTAACCACCCAGGTAGGTACTATCATCCTGTGGTAGTAGGCTGGTACACAGCAACCACTCAGGGAGGTATCGCCATCCTGTGGTAGTAGCTTGATAGACAGCAACACCCCAGGGAGGTACTGCCATCCTGTAGTAGTTGGTTGGTAGACAGCAACCACCCAGGGAGGTAATACCGTTGTGTGGTATTAGGTTGGTAGACAGCAACAACCCATTAAGGTACTGACATCCTATGGTAGTAGGTTGCTAGATAGCAACCACCCAGGAATGTATTGCCATCCTGTGGTAGTAGGTTGGTAGACAGCAACAACCCAGGGAGGTACTGCCATCCTGTAGTAGTAGGTTGGTAGACATCAACCACCCAGCTAGGTACTGCCATCCTGTGGTGGTAGGATGGAAGACAACAACACCACAGGGAGGTACTGCCATCCTGTGGTAGTAGGTTGGTAAACATCAACCACCCAGGGAGGTACTGCCATCCTGTGGTAATAGGCTGGTAGACAGCAACCACTCAGGGAGGTAACACCATCCTGTGGTAGTTGGTTGGTAGACAGCAACCACTTAGGGAGGTAACACCATCCTTGGTAGTTGGTTGGTAGACAGCAACCACTTAGGGAGGTAACACCATCCTGTGGTAGTAGGCTGGTAGACAGCAACCACTCAGGGAGGGAGGGAGGTACTGCCATCCTGTGGTAGTAGGTTGGTAAACATCAACCACCCAGGGAGGTACTGCCATCCTGTGGTAGTAGGTTGGTAAACATCAACCACCCAGGGAGGTACTGCCATCCTGTGGTAATAGGCTGGTAGACAGCAACCACTCAGGGAGGGAGGTACTGCCATCCTGTGGTATTAGGCTGGTAGACAGCAACCACTCAGGGAGGTAACACCATCCTGTGGTAGTAGGCTGGTAAACAGCAACCACCCAGGGAGGTAACACCATCCTGTGGTAGTAGGCTGGTAGACAGCAACCACCCAGGGAGGTACCACAGTCCGGCCAAGTTAGTTTAAAATGGAAAGTGTAATTTTACCCAAACAGACTTTGACTAATCCATCGATGTTTATAGTTGTTTTCATTCAGCTGTTAATATTTTCTCCGACCTATAGCGCTGCCTTTCTACATTTTTATTTCAATTAACATGGAACAACACAAGCAGTTGGGTGTGTCATTCTTGCATTACGTCTCGACTCTTCAAATTAAACCATGTAAAAAGACATTTTGAAGTCTAATATTTAGTAAGTTACGTAAACTATACACCAAGTGTTGTGTAAATAATGTTAACTCTAGGAACGTCTTTTGTTTAATTAAAGTTCTCAATCTTTTATTTGCTTCTTTCTTTTCATCCAGTTGCAATGTAATTAATAAACCTCTGCTGTTAAAAACAAGAGCTTGTCTAATATCATGAAAAACCCAGTAAAAAAAGTCGCTCTTGAAGCTCGCTATGGTAAGGGAGAGCAGGTCTTGAATTATTAACAACACTTACTACAAAGCCATAAACAAACTACAATGCTGAGGGGAATCAGTTGACCAAGTATTCACTGGTAGATGATTGTACATTTTAACACTGGGGGAGTGTTCCGGTATCTTTTGCTTCAAGGTATTGGAGAGTGTGTCTAGTTTTTAAGTTTGGCTAATGAGGCAGTAGTCAGACTTTCAAGTATTCTCTTAATCTGAGTAGTCACAGCTGAGTCTTGTACAGCATACAGGTGCATGTGAGTGACTTTCCATTTAACTTGTTAAAAGGAAATGGGGTTATTGTTAATGAGCTTTAGCTTCATGATAATAAAACTAGCCTCCTATGATAACACACTGTGCATATTCATATATATTATGTCTGATCACATTAAACACGCAAATAAAACTGATTGACAAAGTACACTAGAACTTCGTACACTCTGACAGGCAGGTAAATCTCTGGGTGTAAATTATAATATATTAAACACAAGAGCAGCGTCTGTGTTGTGTCTCGTAAATGTTGATATTTTTGAAACTTCAGTCGTAGAAGTGATGGAATTTATGAAGAGATGAGAAAACAAACAAATTATTTGTATTTCCCTATAACGAGACACTTTTATTTGTTTGAAGGTGACCGCAAACAAACCACGGTACAGGTGGGGATTGAACTCGCGGCAACAAGTGAGCCTAAAACTCCAGGTCAGTGCGTCAGCCACTCTGCCAGCTGGCTACAGTAAGAGTCCATATTCTATTGTTTATAAGCAAAATTAGTGTTCCATGCTTCTCCTTTCAAGGTAACTGCGTGAGCCTCTGATAACCAATTCGATATATTTCTTAAAATGTTTATCCAACATTTGGTGAAGTAAATTTACCAAAATATTGAAAAATATTAACCGAGTTCCCAGTATATGCATTGAATGTTCAACTGTGATCAGACAGAAAAATTATTGTAAGACGAAGATAATTGCAGAGAGGAAGTTTTCGTGTTTAGGAGATCACCGTTGACTATAAAATAATTATTTAAAGCAATATATCAATGCTCATTCTTCTTCTCCAAGGAGGGAGAAATGTGCATCAATATATGGAAGAGACTGAAAATACGGGGTACAGTGTATATAAATTATAATATTTCTTCAATATTTATAAACATTCAGGTGAGAGGGAAAAATTTAATTAGTCCCTGAAACACGAACCCAAAATAAATTGTAAGAAAAATCATTATTGAAATTAGTGGTCTGATTACTGAAGCTTCAATGTCGTCAGTGTCAGAAACATTACGGTAACCTGTATCAATTAATTAAAAATTGGATCTTTGACAGTGACGTATCATGATGACATGTGTCAGGAAGGTATTTTGGAGATCTGTGTCACCGAAGAATCAAGGTCACCTTTGTTAGAAAAGCATCAAGGTGACTTGTGTCAGAAAGGATCAAGGTGACTTCTGCCAGTACAATATTAGCACAGCTTCAGAAAAGTATCAATAGACCATCAAAGTTACCAGTGATGTATACACACTGTGGATAAATACGTCAATAATAGAAAAGAAATAAACACTCCCTATAAAGACACAGACAAGTTCAAGAAATTCCTTGAACAGGATGATTGTAAAGAAAGAAATTATATTATAATTAGTCATCAAGACCTCGTGTCAATCTGCATAAAATTTACAACTAGAATGAACAAGGGGAGGCAGGAACTCAACTAAAAGGTGCATCTCGTTCCCTCCAGCAGATTGAAGTGAAATAAATTTTCCTCTATATCTCTGCAGTGGCGCAGCTTCAATTACAAAACCTTGATGGGACCCTTCTCGTTTGCATAATTCTCTCTCTCTCTCTCTCTCTCTCTCTCTCTCTCTCTCTCTCTATTTAGAAGCTAAGAACTGTTACCAACATCAGTTATAAAAGCTTTTCATTGTTATTAGACATACAAACAGGGAACAGGATGAAGTTGAACCCATTTGCAGGGTCAGCGATTTCATTTGGTCGCCTGACTTTATATCGTTTATGTAATTATGCTGCACGAACGTGTCCCAGATGAAGTGATGTTCTGATGAAAGATACAATGTAGTTGCTGTTTGCTGCTCGTCTTACTGTGCAGAAGCTCACTTCTCGCTGTCCTCGAAGTGGAACTAAGTGTGGTTCTCTAACAGTATTGGCTGCTGTGTACATAACTGTAAGGCCATCTACATACCTCTTGTGTTGAAGGCTCTGCTGAAATGACAGATCTGTCCAGGTTGCGTCCAGGCGAGAGATAAGTCTTGCTCTGTTCCCTATTCTGTGAAGAAGTCAAAGATGGGACGTACAGCAAGCAATCCAAGAAAGTGGAGCATACTCAATGTGTGAGCGAACTTGGGATTTGTATAGAATCTTGTTACCTCTACTATCGAGCAGATGCAAGATACGTCGAAATGCTGTAAGCTTCCTGGCCGCCTTGTTTGCAAGATATACAACGTGGTTCTTCATGGACAGTTTGGAGTTAAATTTCACCTCCAAGAATATCAACTTTGTCCCCGGGCACGAACATTCTCCGATTCATTCTTACAACTGTTCCATCATTACCATCATGGTGCGTAGTCACCAACGTCATTTGTGCTGTCTTATGAGCAAATGTGAGCTGCCATTTTTTTCCTTGGGCTGATATAACAGTAAGCTGGTGATTGATGTAGCTTAGAGCAGCTGTACTATAGTCATCTCCATATGTATGGATTCTGAGATGAGATGAAATTCATTAAAGTAGACATTCCATAACAATAGTCCAAACACTTGCCTGTGGAGCACTTGCCACAATAGTATGTCTTGCTGACTTTGTCCCTTTGATAACTTTTCGTAGAGAAATACTTTGAATGCAATTACTGAGGAGGCACAGTGTAGATTCTGAGATTCCCAGTGTTTGCAGTTTTAACAAGAGCCCCTGGTGCCATATTCGGTCGATAGTACCATTAGTGTCCATTGCTACTACACAGCTGACTTTGGATTCATTCACTATCTAGTGGCACTTAGTAGAAAGATTTAATAGCAGATAAGCAGCAGAGAAACGTTTTCTGAATCCCAACTGACGGTCGGTAAGAAGCGAGTGGTAATCGAAAAACTCTGTCATCTGCCGTGAAATTATTGTCTCAAAAATCTTGCCATTGATTGTCAGGAGTGACACTGGTTTGTAGTTGTTGATTCCTCCTCTGCTTTTCTTTTTGTGAACAGTGACTACATTTGCCTCGTTCCACACAGAATGCCATTTACACTGTTCTAGGCAGTGCTGATAGATGAAAGTTAGAGGTTTGTTGAAAATGGTAAAAAATATTGACCAGTTGAACATTAAGACACATGTGCAGCAGTTGGGTATCTTTACTGATGAAGCGGTTTGCCTACACAATAGAGTTCTTCAGTCAAATACAAAAGGAGCAGTAGAAATGTAGGAGTTATAGCTGCTATGAACGTCTCAGCAATGTTGGGCTCAACTTATCTGAGCCCACAGCGTTTTCTTGGTCCAACTATTTAAGGAGAAGATATAATTCGTCTTGCCTTAATATCACCACTGACAATATTGACAGTTCTTTTGGCCAGTTAAGAAGGTTCCCTTGCTGGATCGAGAACTTGCATCATGGCAGCAAAGTGTACAGGAAAGAGGTCAGCCTTCTCATGACTGTTTGTGGAGATGGTCCCATCCTGTCGATTGAGAGGTGGAATAATTTCATCAAGTCCTTTACCTAGGACCACCAGGTCCTAGGAGAAGGACCGACATGGTCATTTGCCATCAAAGATTTACTCGAGTCTTACTAATAATTGATGAATAATAAAAATTTGCATATCACCAAAGCAGATAAAATAAAAATAATATTAACTTTTAGAGAAAATTATTACCAAAAAAAAAGCATGAATAATCTCTCTTAAATGATACAGATACTTATTCAAAATTTGAGTCTATTAGCTTCTGTTGGCAGTCATTTTAATAAAACACCAAAACGGCTATTGAAAGAGCAAATTTTAATTAATTAATAATTCATGTCCATTAGTCCATCTTTGCCCTGTATGTATGGATTAATAAAAACACACAAGCTAAATAATCCAGCCAGACCTATTATTAACTCCATAGGCTCAGTTTTCTATAAATTATCTAAATGGCTAGTAAATAATTTGAGCCCAATTCCTGGAAAATTTTCTAACTTTAATATTAAAAACAATATATTTTTAGTGGATAAATTATGCACCTTGACTAACATTCAGTATGATTAGTTTTGATGTTACTACCTTCTAGTTGATGATTTACTAAGTTTCCTATATGAAGAACTTATTACGATTTACCATTGCAAGTTCCTACTGACATTAAACTTATTAAACTTTATATTATAGATGCAAATTTTGTGTTTAATGACGAGTTTTACACTCAGAAGTTTGATATGGCAATGGGAAATCCTCCCTCACCTGTCCTTAATAATTTGTATATGGAATATATTGAAACAAAATTACTGAACAAAATCCTTCCCAATAGAACTAAGTGGTATAGATATATTGATGATAATTTTGTCTTATGCCTAAGAATATAAATATAAACCATTTCCCTATTAAAATGAATAATCTAGCTCATTCTAAAAATTTTATTATTAAGCGTGAACGACAAAATTCATTGCCTTTTTTAATGTTTTAATTATTAAGGGCAATCATGATTTTAAATTTTAAAATTACAGAAAAACAATAAATAACTGTTACTATGTACACTATTATTCTTATTATTTTTATCAGTGTTTTTGAGAACTTTATATATTTGCAACCCAGAATTCGTAGATGGAGAATTCTCAAAATTTTAAGAAAACGCTAATGATATAAAAAACCAAGAAACTTAACTGATAAATCTAAAATATGTTGGTTCTCCCTTACCATGAAAACTTGGTTGATATGCCGTCTCTACTCAAGAAGTTTTATTTAAAAATCTCGATACAGTAAAAGATTCCTGGAGAAGAGTTCTGTTCCAGACTATGGAACAGAACTCTTCTCCAGGCTGAGGGACTGACAACCTCAGATCTACGACTTCAAGGGTGATGGACTGATTACATCGTCTTCACATCTCTATTGCTCTTGCCTTCTTTCTGTACTCAACTGAAGAAGCCTACTGTGTAGGCGAAACGTTTCGGAATAAAGTTGCCTAACTGTTGCCTATGTGTCTTACTTACAATTTTGATATTCGCTCAGGTTCTTGCGTCCCTGGTCTTTGCCCATGGGTCATGGGGGTGGGAGAGGATGGTGGGGGTGGGGGTATGGAAAGCACCTTGGTATTTTGTGAAAGGATGCTGTGATGATGGTATTCGTGCTAGCGAGGGGTGGGGGACACTGGGTGTAGAGTTGTCATATATTGGGGACAGAGTGAAATGGGAGTAATGGGAGAGGATAGAGTAGGGTGGAAGTCGGTCCCTCACTTCCCTAAACATATTAGTATTGGTAATGATCTGCACTGGTAAGTAAACTACCTCGTCTCCCATAACTACTCACTATTACAGACTTAGTCACTTACACTTAATTAACCTTTTCCTAATTAAGAATAACAGCAGAAAGATGTGGAGAGTGAAGAAATGTTGTAACTTAATTATAATTAATTTTTATTCAGAAATGTACTTTGTCAATGAGAAAGGTATTTAATATTAAGATAACTTGGGATGATACAAGAATATTGTAACTGAAGAATAAAATTAGCTGGTGATATCCAATATACCCTTACATAACAGAATCGTTAAAACAGATCACTCCTAGGAAACCAGCCATCATTTAGCTACAGGTACTAAAACCCCTCACTGGCACACCTCGCGACGTTCATAAATGCTAAGATTCCTAACACAGTTTTAGAGCTCTAAGAAATATCAACCACCACTCCTTTCTTCAAGCTAGATCGTCTACCGTGTGATGTCATCATGTGGTTGGATGACCTGTATTAACACTGGCTACTGTCGTACCAATACCTGTCGGTATTGTATACCATTTTGATATTCACCCTTTCAGACACTGCAACACAATGGCATCTTGGTACAGAAAACACTTTGGACAACTTTTTCAATTGATAATTGTTTGATCCGAGATGGACGTGATCTCTCAGTGACTACATTCTCACTACTACTACTACTCTGCACCTCTCCTTCCGACAGTATTTAAGTCACTGCACTCGCTTGATCTTCAGATAGTTCCAGACTATGGAACAGAACTTCTCCAGGCTGAGGGACTGACAATCTCAAATCTACGACTTCAAGGGTGGTGGACTAATTAAATCGTCTTCACATCTCTACTGTTCCTGCCTACTTTCTGTATTCGACTGAAGAAGCCTACTATGTAGGCGAAACGTTTTGGAATAAAGTTGCCTAACTGTTGCCTATGTGTCTTACCTACCAACCCTACTGTCGTACCAGGAAGTAACAGGACATCCGTTGTTGCCTGACTTCTGTGACGGTCAACTTAGATCACAATGTGCTTTGCTTGGGTATTTGTGTTGGTTGTTTTCTTAGAGTATGATTTCGATGGTGAGTCAAAACATAAAGCACTATTAAAACTTATTGTAATTCTAACGGATAACTGGACCAGTATACTGATTACTTGTTACAAAAACCCAGAAACAAGCTGAATGCTAGAGGGACAGACCTAGTATTCTCTGGAGATGTTTATAGTTGATAGGTATCTCATTTTTTTGTAACAGGGGGCATGGGGCTGATGGAGATCTGTGTGTGTGATTGTGCCCACCTTAGTCTGTTCAGCTAATTGTGGATGTAGAGGTAGAGTCATAGCTCCAGACCCCGCCTCTTCACTGGTAGCTACTAAGTCCACTCTCTTCCTGGTCCATGAGCTTAATCATACCTCTTCTTAAATACTATGAATGGATTGTGCCTCCACTACATCACATCACTCTTCAGACTGTTCCATTTCCTGACAAATCTTTGACTGAAAAGGACTTCCTAACATCCCTATAACTCATCTTAGTTTTCAACTTCCAGTTATGATTCCTTCTTCCTGTGTCACATCTCTGAAACATTCTCTCCCTATCCACCTTGTCAATTCCTCCCAGCATTTTATATGTCGTTATGATGTCCGCTCTATCCCTCCTGTCCTCCAGTGTTGTCAGGTTGAGTTCCCTTCACTTCTCCTCGTACAATAAACCTGTCAGTTGCAGAATTAGTATTGTTGCACACCTTTGCACTTTTTCTAATTTCTTGACGTGTTTGACCAGGTATGGGTTCCATACTAGTGCAGTAGACTCCAATATGGGCCTGACGCACACGGTGTACAGTGTCGTGAATAACTCCTTACATAGATGTCGAAACACTGTTCTCAGGTTTGCCAGGCGCCTATATGCTCCCGCAGTTATGTGGTTGATGTGAGCCTCAGATGTGCTCGGTATGATGCAAACCTCTAACGTATTAAGCGGTAGTCTGTCTGCAGTTTTCTCTGTCCTTTTCCAACCTTCATAACTTGCACTTGCTGGATTTAAACTCAAGAGCCATTAGCTTCTCATCGTCTGCGAACAGGGACACCTTAGAATCTGTCCCTTCCATCCATGTCATTTTCCTGACCTAGGACTGATCCTTGTGGAACTCCACTCAGTACATGCACCCATTCTGACATCTCATCTTGAACCGACACACGTTATTTCCTTCCTGTCAGGTATTCCCCGATTCATTGCAGTGGTTTCCCTCCTATTCCTGCCTGATCCTCTAGCTTTTCGATTACTCTCTTGTATGGTACTCTGATGCAAGCCTTTTTACAGACGAAAAGATGCAGTCTACCCATCCTTCTCTCTCTCTCTCTCTCTCTCTCTCTCTCTCTCTCTCTCTCTCTCTCTCTCTCTCTCTCTCTCTCTCTCTCTCTCTCTCTCTCTCTCTCTCTCTCTCTCTCTCACCTGCCGTGTCGTACGTCTGTAACCTTGTCATAGAACTTCAATAGGGTTTAGATGTAGGATTTTCGATCCATTAAGCCGTGCTGATTGTCAAGTATGAGTCCATTCTTTTCTAGGTGCTCCACTACTCTTCTGATAATTTTCTCCATATCTTTACATGCCATACATGCCAGCAACAAAAGTCTGTAATTTAGTGCAGCTTGTCTGTCACTTTACTTAAAAATCGGGTCTGCATTTGCTGTCTTCCACACCTCAGGCAGTTGCCCTGTTTCGATAGAATTATTGAAGATTGTAGTTAGTGGCACACTATGCCTCTGCTACCTCTCTCACGATTCAAGGAGAGAGATTATCTGGGCCCACCACCTTCCCCTAGCAATTTCTTCACCTAATCCTCGGTTGTGTGCAGTGTATGCAGAGCTTGCTGGTACACGCTGCCACCTCGGTTTGCTGAAAACCTCTCTGTCTCCACTGTGAATGCCTCCCTTAATCGCCAGCTGAGCTCTTCATATACTTCCTGGTCATTCCTGTGAGCTCCCCTCCTCCCTTCCTCAGCCTGATTACCTTGGATCAGATTTGGCTTTTGATGCTATGTAATTCTTGTATTGACACTGAACTTCTTATTCAATCATATTTAGTTCTGGCTCCTTGGCTTAACTCTCATTTTCCTGGGTCCTTTGCCTTCTGTATGTTTTCCATGCTCTAGAAAATTTGATTTTGGTCTCTCCACACCTGGTATCCATGGGCTCACTCTGGTCTTCCCTTTGTTTCTGTTGCCTCTTGGTACAAACTTATCAACTGCCTCTCTGCAGTTGAGAAGTTCCTCACAGTTTAATTATTTCATATACCGGCTTCCCTCTGGTTTACTTACTCACTGCACCTCATATAAAAATTGCCTCATATGTGTGTAGTCTCCTTTTTGGAAATTTGGCATCTCCCTGCTTTCTCATACTGCTTTACATTACATTGTTAACTCCACTATGTGTTTGAAACTCATGACCACATGATCGGAAGCACCTATGGCATTTTGTGTATGATACTTCCTTGTCTGAACTGTTCAAGGTGAATACAAGGTCCAGCCTTACTGGCTCATAGATCGTCTCCTCTCTCTCTCTCTCTCTCCTTTCTCTCTCTCTCTCTCTCTGGTTGTGTTCCTACCATGTTGGTGCCCCAGCGATGAGTAACTTTACCCTGCTCATGTTGACCCTTCTAACAACCTCGGTTAGTGTGTCCACCATCACTCAATTGCTCTTATCGTATTCCTCCTGTCTTTGTCTTCTGTTCAGCGTTGGGAACATTTCATACTCGGAGCACAAAAGTGATGATAACAGTGGCTATTATCACTTTTGGGCCTCCAGCATGAAGTGTTCCTACTTTGTAGTCATCCACTATTTCTCGGACTAGTCCTCCCATCTCCTCAAAAGTCTATTGATTTTGATGAGCAGTGCAACTCCTCCTCCCTCTCTGTGTCCCCTATCTTTCCTCACGATCTGATATCCAGCTGGTGAAACTGCATCTGTTATTACTTCCGTGAGATGCCTCAGTGATTCTTTCCTGCCACTCGTCACTCTTATTTGTAATTCCTTCTGTCTTGGTGTATCATACCTTCAGCTTCCTTTCTATAACTGAATTCTTAGGGGTGGCTGTGGTTGTGGTAGGCAGGTGTGCATATTTTGGTAGTCCGCTGGTGTGGTAGTATTAGTGCTGGGGTGGATTGAGGACTGTGGGTGTGGAGTGTGGCTCGGCTCTGGTTATTGAGTTTGCTTGGTGTGAGGTGGTAGGAGTTGAAGGGATGCTGTGGGTGATTCTGTGGGCAGTTGTGTTTGCTGACCCCTGTCTGTCAGTACCTGCCATGGCTTCCCTTCCGGCCATTGGCGCCTTCTTAATCTTTCTCTCAGTTGTTCCCTTTCTTTTCGTGTTCTGACATGGTCAAGGTACATTCACTTGTATTTTTTGGGAACATTTTGCCAGTGGTTTTCACTGCAGGGTTTTGTTTCATATCATTATTGACTCAAATGTCAATTTGATTGGTAAGTTCTTCCCCTTTCCCTCGAGTACCATTCAACTCTCTGAATGATGCTCTCAATCTCTCTTACCTCCCCTTGTCTTCTTTCGTCATATATCTTCTCTTCTGCCTCATGGAGCCCATGGATAATGAGTGTCCTCCACTTTACCCTTATCCCAATTTGTTTTCCTCCATACCTTTCGGTCTGATTTAAGTATCTCCTTGGTTGTCTCCCTTGTGATTTCCCAGACGTCCTCGTGGCCTGGTATTTTCTCAAGGGGAATAATTTGCTCTTTCCCCTAGTTCAATCTCCTGGCTGTCCACTGTTGTTGCATCACCCAGCTCCTTGCTCCTATTGGTCCTAGCCTCTGTATTCCACTTCAGCACTTCCAGATCCTCTGCCAATCTCTGCATCGTTACTTCAGCAGCAAGAACTCATAACTCCCATTTCTTGCTCTCCTTTGATATCTTTCGACCATTGTGTTTCAAAACTTGCTTAGCATTTCTTCTCACTCCCGTTTCATTGTGCTCTTGATTCTTTCTACCAGTGCTTCTTGTTCGGCCGAGCCACCACAGGTACCCTTGTTTCTTTATCCTGACATGTGCGTACGTGTGTGCAAACGGGGTGTTTGTGTGGGATTTGGGGGGTGTTAGACTCTGTGGTGGGGTTTGTGTGTGTATGTGGGGTGTGTATGTACTCCCCTAATTGTGGCTACAGGGGTCGATTCATAGCTCCTGGTCCCACCTCTTCACTGGTCGTTACTAAGTCCACTCTTTCCCTGCTCTATGCGCTTTATCATACCTCTTCTTAAAGCTATGTATGGATACTGCATCTACTACATCACTTTCCAGACTATTCTACTGCCTGACAACTCTGTGAATGAAGAGATACTTCTTAACATCCCTGTGACTCTTCTGAGTCTTGAACTTTGATGTGATCAGTTCATCAGTCTTGATAAGAGTGCAGCATTCTCGCAAAAATGGAATTATTTGCAGCAGTAAGTAAGTATACACAAATACAGTTACATAGATTATCATACATAGCAGCATATGTGTAGAGAACCTAGGATAACCCAAAAAGTCAGACAGAGTGACTTATTTCCATTTGGGTCCTTCACTTATTTGCACTGGGTGGTGCAGAGGGAGGCGGAATCACCAGTTGAAAATCCACACTAGTGGAAATAGACCGTGTCTGTTGGTTACACAAGTGTCTCTATTTTTAGTGTCTCGATTTTCGAAAGCATTTATTCAAACTCTGTAAGACACAGGAACATCTTAGACTCTTGATGCTGGGAATTTTTCAAACCTTCTCTCACATGTAGACAAGACATTTCCACCTCGTCTTCCACTATTTGCTTTAGATATTTCTATAATGTCCATGTACTGTATTGATCAAGTCAATGGTTGGCGAAAAGTCTACAAATAATGATGTTGCACATGTGTATAATTCATCATAATGTCGGTAATGAATAGCACTGATATACAACCTATGAGACACATCAACATCATAGAATCTTGAAAAAGAGGACATCACCACAACCTACTTCATAACTCCTGCCCAATTCATGGGGATGACCCACTTCCACTAGGGAGTTCCTCTTACCAATAACAACGCCTTCTTGTGCTCCATCTTCTGATTCAAGTACATAAGTACCAATTTTCCTGCCTATGTTTCAGATTGTTCAACACTACAGCACTCTTCACCTGCTCCAAGACGGAGGGACCATGTACTGTACTGATAAAGCAACTGGATGGCGAAAAGTCTAAAAGTAACTAAACCCAGATGTTACTCCAGTGTCTAATTCATTATCTGTTTGATCAGCTTATATTCTCGCTCCCTCCCTATTGTTAACATTTTGAGAAAAAAAAATTATTCAGATTCCAAAATTCGATAAAGGAAGACTGTCAGAAGGATCAAATTTTGTCTGTACTAACTTCATCTTATAATTTATTTGTATTTTTAGAGATAATTGTTATGGAGGTAGAACAATCACAATCACTATCGTCAAGTTATTCTCAAAGAAAACTGATTTCACAATTACCCTAAATTAATTACTTTTTATAACTTAAAATATGTTACGTTATATAAATAATTTTTATAGTTCGTTAATGTTTAATAAGTAATTCCAATCACTGTCAGTTTTTTTTTATTTATTCATAGTTTTCCACTAAATAATATTCTTGCTGGTGCTTTCTCTGATGATAGGGCTGGTTGCTTCACATGGTGCTTTCTCTGATGATAGGGCTGGTTGCTTCACATGGTGCTTTCTCTGATGATAGGGCTGGTTGCTACACATGGTGCTTTCTCTGAGGATAAGGCTGGTTGCTACACATGGTGCTTTCTCTGAGGATAAGGCTGGTTGCTACACATGGTGCTTTCTCTGAGGATAAGGCTGGTTGCTACACATGGTGCTTTCTCTGAGGATAAGGCTGGTTGCTACACATGGTGCTTTCTCTCATGATAAGGCTGGTTGCTTCACTTGGTGCTTTCTCTGATGATTGGGCTGGTTGCTTCACATGGTGCTTTCTCTGATGATAAGGCTGGTTGCTTCACTTGGTGCTTTCTCTGATGATAGGGATGGTTGCTTCACATGGTGCTTTCTCTGATGATAGGGCCGGTTGCTTCACATGGTGCTTTCTATGATGATAGGGCTGGTTGCTTCACATGGTGCTTTCTCTGATGATAGGGCTGGTTGCTTCACATGGTGCTTTCTCTGATGATAGGGCTGGTTGCTTCACATGGTGCTTTCTCTGATGATAGTGCTGGTTGCTTCACATGGTGCTTTCTCTGAAGATAGGGCTGGTTGTTTCACATGGTGCTTTCTCTGATGATAGGGATGGTTGCTTCACATGTTGCTTTCTCTGATAATAGGGATGGTTGCTTCACATGGTGCTTTCTCTAATGATAGGACTGGTTGCTTCACATGGTGCTTTCTCTGATGATAGGGCTGGTTGCTTCACATGGTGCTTTCTCTGATGATAGGGCTGGTTGCTTCACATGGTGCTTTCTCTGAGAATTAAGCCGGTTGCTTCACTTGGTGCTTTCTCTGATGATAAGGCTGGTTGCTTCACATGGTGCTTTCTCTGATGATAAGGCTGGTTGCTTCACATGGTGCTTTCTCTCATGATAAGGCTGGTTGCTTCACATGGTGCTTTGTCTGATGATAAGGCTGGTTGCTTCACATGGTGCTTTGTCTGATGATAAGGCTGGTTGCTTCACTTGGTGCTTTCTTTGATGATAGGGCTGGTTGCTTCATATGGTGCTTTCTCTGATGATAAGGCTGGTTACTTCACTTGGTGCTTTCTCTGATGATAAGACTGGTTGCTTCATACGGTGCTTTCTCTGATGATAAGGCTGGTTGCTTCACATGGTGCTTTCTCTGATGATAAGGCTGGTTGCTTCACATGGTGCTTTCTCTGAAGATAAATCTGGTTGCTTCACTTGGTGCTTTCTCTGATGATAAGGCTGGTTGCTTCAGATGGTGTTTTCTCTGATGATAAGGCTGGTTACTTCACTTGGTGCTTTCTCTGATGATAAGACTGGTTGCTTCATATGGTGCTTTCTCTGATGATAAGGCTGGTTGCTTCACATGGTGCTTTCTCTGATGATAAGGCTGGTTGCTTCACATGGTGCTTTCTCTGATGATAAATCTGGTTGCTTCACTTGGTGCTTTCTCTGATGATAAGGTTGGTTACTTCACTTGGTGCTTTCTCTGATGATAAGACTGGTTGCTTCATATGGTGCTTTCTCTGATGATAAGGCTGGTTGCTTCACATGGTGCTTTCTCTGATGATAAGGCTGGTTGCTTCACATGGTGCTTTCTCTGATGATCAATCTGGTTGCTTCACTTGGTGCTTTCTCTGATGATAAGGCTGGTTTCTTCAGATGGTGTTTTCTCTGATGATAATGCTGGTTGCTTCACTTGGTGCTTTCTCTGAGAATATGGCTGGTTGCTTCACATGGTGCTTTCTCTGATGATAAGGCTGGTTGCTTCACATGGTGCTTTCTCTGATGATAAATCTGGTTGCTTCACTTGGTGCTTTCTCTGATGATAAGGCTGGTTGCTTCAGATGGTGTTTTCTCTGATGATAAGGCTGGTTACTTCACTTGGTGCTTTCTCTGATGATAAGACTGGTTGCTTCACGTGGTGATTTCTCTGATGATAAGACTGGTTGCTTCACGTGATGCTTTCTCTGATGATAAGGCTGGCTGCTTCACTTGGTCCTTTCTCTGATGATAAGGCTCATTGCTTCACATGGTGCTTTCTCTAAGGATAGGGCTGGTTGCTTCACATGGTGCTTTCTCTGATGATAGGGCTGGTTCCTTCATATGGTGCTTTCTCTGATGATAAGGCTGGTTGCTTCACATGGTGCTTTCTCTGATGATAAAGCTGGTTGCTTCACATGGTGCTTTCTCTGATGATAGGGCTGGTTGCTTCACAAGGTGCTTTCTCTGATGATAAGGCCGATTGCTTCACATCGTGCTTTCTCTGATAATAAGGCTGGGTGCTTCACATGGTGCTTTCTCTGATGATAGGGCTGGTTCCTTCATATGGTGCTTTCTCTGATGATAAGGCTGGTTGCTTCACATGGTGATTTCTCTGATGATAAAGCTGGTTGCTTCACATGGTGCTTTCTCTGATGATAGGGTTGGTTGCTTCACATGGTGCTTTCTCTGATGATAAGGCCGATTGCTTCACATCGTGCTTTCTCTGATGATAAGGCTGGGTGCTTCACATGGTGCCTTCTCTGATGATAAAGCTGGTTGCTTCACATGGTGCTTTCTCTGAGGATTGGGCTGGTTGCTTCATATGGTGCTTTCTCTGAGCATAAGGCTGGTTGCTTCACATGGTGCTTTCTCTGAGGATAGGGCTGGTTACTTCACATGGTGCTTTCTCTGATGATAAGGCTGGTTGCTTAACATGGTGCTTTCTCTGATGATAAGGCTGGTTGCTTCACATGGTGCTTTCTCTGAGCATAGGACTGGTTGCTTCACATGGTGCTTTCCCTGAGGATAGGGCTGATTGTTTCACATGGTGCTTTCTCTAAGGATAGGGCTGGTTGCTTCACATGGTGCTTTCTCTGAGGATTGGGCTGGTTGCTTCACTTGGTGCTTTCTCTGAGGATAGGGCTGGTTCCTTCACATGGTGCTTTCTCTGATGATAGGACTGATTGCTTCACATGGTGCTTTCTCTGATGAAAAAGCTGGTTGCTTCACATTGTGCTTTCTCTGATGATAAGTCTGGTTGCTTCATATGGTGCTTTCTCTGAGGATAGGGCTGGTTGCTTCACATGGTGCTTTTTCTGAGGATAGGGCTGGTTGCTTCACAAGGTGCTTTCTCTTAGCATAGGGCTGGTTGCTTCACATGGTGCTTTCTCTGATAATTCTGGTTGCTTCACAAGGTGCTTTCTCTAAGGATAGGGTTGGTTGCTTCACATGGTGCTTTCTCAGATGATAAGGGTGGTTGCTTCACAAGGTGCTTTCTCTGAGGATAGGGATGGTTGCTTCACATGTTGCTTTCTCTTATGATAAGGCTGGTTGCTCTGCATGGTGCTTTCTCTGAGGGTAGGGCTGGTTGCTTCACAGGGTGCTTTCTCTGATGATAGGGCTGGTTGCTTCACATGGTGCTTTTTCTGATGATAATGCTGGTTGCTTCACAAGGTGCTTTCTCTGAGGATAGGGCTGGTTGCTTCACATGGTACTTTCTCTGATGATAAGGCTGGTTGCTTCACATGGTGCTTTCTCTGAGGATAGGGCTGGTTGCTTCACATGGTGCTTTCTCTGATGATAAGGCTGGTTGCTTTACATGGTACTTTCTCTGAGGATAGGGCTGGTTGCTTCACATGGTGCTTTCTCTGATGATAAGGCTGGTTGCTTCACATGGTGCTTTCTCTGATGATAAGGCTGGTTGCTTTACATGGTACTTTCTCTGAGGATAGGGCTGGTTGCTTCACATTGTGCTTTCTCTGATGATAAGGCTGGTTCCCTCACATGGTATTTTCTCTGAGGATAGGGCTGGATGCTTGTCTAGGCGCTTTTTCTAAGAAAAGGGCTGGTTGCTTCACATGGTGCTTTCTCAGATGATAAGGGTGGTTGCTTCACAAGGCGCTTTCTCTGAGGATAGGGATGGTTGCTTCACATGGTGCTTTCTCTGATGATAAGGCTGGTTGCTTTGCATGTTGCTTTCTCTGAGGATAGGGCTGGTTGCTTCACATGGTACTTTCTCTGGTGATAAGGCTGGTTGCTTTACATGGTACTTTCTCTGAGGACAGGGCTGGTTGCTTCACATGGTGCTTTCTCTGATGATAAGGCTGGTTCCTTCACATGGTTCTTTCTCTGAGGATAGGGCTCGTTGCTTCACATGGTGCTTTCTCTGAGGATAGGGCTGGTTGCTTCACGTGGTACTTTCTCTGAGGCTAGGGCTGGTTGCTTCGAGTGGTACTTTTTCAGAGGCTAGGGCTGGTTGCTTCACAAGGTGCTTTCTCTTAGGATAGGGCTGGTTGCTTCACATGGTGCTTTCTCTGATAATTCTGGTTGCTTCACAAGGTGCTTTCTCTAAGGATAGGGTAGGTTGCTTCACATGGTGCTTTCTCAGATGATAAGGGTGGTTGATTCACAAGGTGCTTTCTCTGAGAATAGTGATGGTTGCTTCACATGTTGCTTTCTCTGATGATAAGGCTGGTTGCTTTGCATGGTGCTTTCTCTGAGGATAGGGCTGGTTGCTTCACAGGGTGCTTTCTCTGATGATAGGGTTGGTTGCTTCACATGGTGCTTTTTCTGATGATAATGCTGGTTGCTTCACAAGGTGCTTTCTCTGAGGAAAGGGCTGGTTGCTTCACATGGTGCTTTCTCTGATGATAAGGCTGGTTGCATCACATGGTGCTTTCTCTGAGGATAGGGCTGGTTGCTTCACATGGTGCTTTCTCTGATGATAAGGCTGGTTGCTTTACATGGTACTTTCTCTGAGGATAGGGCTGGTTGCTTCACATGGTGCTTTCTCTGATGATAAGGCTGGTTGCTTCACATGGTGCTTTCTCTGATGATAAGGCTGGTTGCTTTACATGGTACTTTCTCTGAGGATAGGGCTTGTTGCTTCACATGGTGCTTTCTCTGATGATAAGGCTGGTTCCTTCACATGGTACTTTCTCTGAGGATAGGGCTGGATGCTTCTCAAGTTGCTTTTCCTAAGAAAAGGGCTGGTTGCTTCACATGGTACTTTCTCTTAGGATAGGGCTGGTTGCTTGTCTAGGCGCTTTTTCTAAGAAATGGGCTGGTTGCTTCACATGGTGCTTTCTCAGATAATAAGGGTGGTTGCTTCACAAGGCGCTTTCTCTGAGGATAGGGATGGTTGCTTCACATGGTGCTTTCTCTGATGATAAGGCTGGTTGCTTTGCATGGTGCTTTCTTTGAGGATAGGGCTGGTTGCTTCACATGGTACTTTCTCTGGTGATAAGGCTGGTTGCGTTACATGGTACTTTCTCTGAGGACAGGGCTGGTTGCTTCACATGGTGCTTTCTCTGATGATAAGGCTGGTTCCTTCACAAGGTTCTTTCTCTGAGGATAGGGCTCGTTGCTTCACATGGTGCTTTCTCTGAGGATAGGGCTGGTTGCTTCACGTGGTACTTTCTCTGAGGCTAGGGCTGGTTGCTTCAAGTGGTACTTTTTCAGAGGCTAGGGCTGGTTCCTTCACATGGTACTTTCTCTGAGGATAGGGCTGGTTGCTTCTCAATGTGCTTTTTCTAAGAAAAGAGCTGGTTGCTTCACATGGTACTTTCTCTGAGGATAGGGCTGGTTGCTTCTCTAGGTGCTTTTTTCTAAGAAAAGGGCTGGTTGCTTCACATGGTGCTTTCTCTGATGATAAGGCTGGTTACTTCACATGGTGCTTTCTCTGAGGATAGGGCTGGTTGCTTCACATGGTGCTTTTTCTAAGAAAAGGGCTGGTTGCTTCACATGGTGCTTTCTCTGATGATAAATCTGGTTGCTTCACATGGTGCTTTCTCTGAGGATAGGGCTGGTTGCTTCACATGCTGCTTACATAAGAACATAAGAATGGAGGAACACTGCAGAAGGCCTACTGGCCCATGCGAGGCAGGCCCTTATCAAAACGACTACTTCCTAAAGCTTCCCTAGAAATAACTCCCGTACCCAATGACACCAATCAAACCCAGCCCCTCCCACTCATATATTTGTCCAGTCTCTTCTTAAAGCTACCCAAGGTCCTAGCCTCTATCACCCCACTGGGAAGACTGTTCCACGCATCTTCAACTCTGTTAGAAAATCAGTACTTACAACTTAAATCCATTATTCCTGGTTCTTTCCTGGTTCGACACCCACAGTACTTTATTAATATCTGCCTTGTTTATGCCCGTCATCCACTTATATACTTCAATGATATCTCCCCTCATTCTACGCCTCTCCAGAGAGTGGAGATTTAAGGCTTTGAGTCTATCTTCATACGGGAGGTTCCTTACACAGTAAATCATTTTAGTCATTCTTCTCTGTATTTTCTCTAATGAGTCTATATCCATCCTGTAGTAAGGGGACCAAAACTGAGCAGCATAATCTAAATGAGGCCTCACTAGTTATGTATAGAGCTGTAAAATAACTTTTGGACTTCTGTTACTTATACTTCTTGAGATAAATCCAAGTAATCTGTTGGCCTTGTTGCGCACACTAAGGCACTGCTGTCTTGGCTTTAGATTTCTGCTCACCACGACTCCCAAGTCCTTTTCACATTCTGTATGATCAAGCTCTACTTCACCTAGATTATTGCTTCGATGGTTATTTTCATTACCAAGGGCAAGTACCCTACACTTATCCACATTGAACCTCATCTGCCATTTTTCAGACCAAGACATTAATTTGTCCAAATCGTCCTGGAGTTCATTGATATCCTCCTCAGAGTGAATTATACGGCCTATCTTTGTATCATCAGCAAACTTACTCATGTCACTAGTAATCCCTTCATCAAGGTCATTAATGTAAATTATGAACAAGAGAGGGCCTAAAACTGATCCTTGTGGAACGCCACTAGTGACTAATCCCCAATCAGATTTCACTCCATTAATGGTAACTCTCTGCTTTCTATTGGTAAGCCATGCCTCAATCCATGCTAGAACTTTACCTCCTATACCATGAGCTGCCATTTTTCTTAAGAGTCTCTTGTGAGGTACTCTATCGAAGGCTTTACTAAAATCCAAATAAACAATATCATATTCCTTATTACTGTCAACTGCCTCAAATGCTCTATTGAAGAACGTCAGTAAGTTTGTCAGGCAGGAACGACCTCTCGTGAATCCATGCTGAGATTCATTTATCAAGTTATGCTCTTCAAGGTGACTTCTGATAATGTCAGCTATAATTGATTCTAATAACTTGCCTACTATAGATGTCAGGCTTATTGGACGGTAATTTGAAGGAGTGGACTTATCCCCTGATTTGAATATAGGAACCACATTAGCCATCTTCCACAACTCTGGCACAACACCGGTAAGGATGGACGCATTGAATACACTCGTTAATGGCTGACTAAGCTCCATCTTGCATTCCTTAAGTACCCTGGAAAACAACTCATGGGTCCCGGGGACTTATTTTGCTTCAGTTTTGTCTATCTTTTTAATAACCATGTCCCTCGTGACAATAATATTAGTTAACTTAAATTCATCAGGAACTAAATAATTGTTAATTACTGGAATCTCATTTACATCTTCCTGTGTAAAAACTGACAAAAAACAGTCATTAAATAAGGAACACATTTCCAGTTCATTATCCGTCAGCTGTCCATCCCCAGTTTCCAGAGGTCCTACTTTTTCCTTCACCTTCGTCCTATACACTTGAAAGAACCCCTTTGGATTAGTCTTTGATTCATTAGCAACTCTAATTTCATAGTCACGTTTAGCCTTTCTAATCGCCTTTTTTACTTCTCTTTTAAGCTGACCATATTGGTCAGTAAGGTTAACCTCTCCTCTTCTGATGCGCCTATAAATTCCCCTTTTCTCTCCTAATAGATGCTTTAGCCTACTGTTAACCCATTTGGGATCGTTATTATTAGACCTAATTTCTCTCTTGGGAATGTATATACTCTGGGCACTGTGTACATTATTAAGAAAACAATCATAAAAGCAGATCCCTTCATATTCATAAGTATGATTATCGTCAATAAAATCATTAGCTAGATAACCCCAATCAAGATTAGACAGATGTTCCTTAAGTCTATTATAATCGGCAGAACGAATATCAGGGATTTTTACTGTATTATCATTATTCTTGGATTCCCAATTAATGCTAAAAGTGATGGATTTGTGATCACTTGCGCCAAGCTCTTCAGTGATCTCCAGATTATTCACGAGTGTTTCCTTATTTGACAAGACTAGGTCTAGCAAATTATTACCCCTGGTAGGCTCAGTTACGCTCTGTTTCAGAAAACAGTCCTGAACTGTTTCCATAAGGCTGGTTGCTTCACATGGTGCTTTCTCTGAGGATAGGGCTGGTTACTTCACATGGTGCTTTCTCTGATGATAAGGCTGGTTGCTTCACATGGTGCTTTCTCTGATGATAAGGCTGGTTGCTTCACATAGTGCTTTCTCTGAGGATAGGGCTGGTTACTTCAGATGGTGATCTCTCTGAGGATAGGGCTGGTTGCTTCACATGGTGCTTTCTCTGAGGATAGGCCTGGTTGCTTCATTTATTGCTTTCTATGAGGATAGGGTTGGTTGCTTCACATGGTGCTTTCTCTGACGATAGGGCTGGTTGCTTCACATGGTGCTTTCTCTGATGATAAGGCTGGTTGCTTCACATGGTGCTTTCTCTGATGATAAGGATGGTTGCTTCACATGGTGCTTTCTCTGATGATAAGGATGGTTGCTTCACATAGAGCTTTCTCTGAGGATAGGGCTGGTTACTTCACATGGTGCTCTCCCTGAGGATAGGGCTGGTTGCTTCACATGGTGCTTTCTCTGAGGATAGAGGTGGTTGCTTCACAGGGTGCTTTCTCTGAGGATAGGCCTGGTTGATTCACTTGTGCTTTCTCTGAGGATAGGGCTGGTTGTTTCACATGGTGCTTTCTCTGATGATAGGGCTGGTTGCTTCACATAGTGCTTTCTCTGAGGATAGGGCTGGTTGCTTCACATGGTGCTTTCTCTGAGGATAGGCCTGGTTGCTTCACTTGGAGCTTACTCTGAGGATAGGGCTGGTTGCTTCACATGGTGCTTTCTCTGATGACAGGGCTGGTTGCTTCACATGGTGCTTTGTCTGATGATAAGGCTGGTTGCTTCACATGGTGCTTTCTCTGATGATAAGGCTGGTTGCTTCATATGGTACTTTCTCTGAGGATAGGGTTGGTTGCTTCACATGGTGCTCTCTCTGAGGATAGGGCTGGCTGCTTCACAAGGTGCTTTCTCTTAGGATAGGGCTGGTTGCTTCACATGGTGCTTTCTCTGATGATAATTCTGGTTGCTTCACAAGTGCTTTCTCTGAGTGTAGGGCTGGTTGCTTCACATTGTGCTTTCTCTGATTATAAGGGTGGTTACTTCACAAGGTGCTTTCTCTAAGGATAAGGCTGGTTGCTTCACATGGTGCTTTCTCTGATGATAAGGCTGGTTGCTTTAAAATGGTGCTTTCTCTGATGATAATGCTGGTTGCTTCACAAGGTGCTTTCTCCGTGGATAGGGCTGGTTGCTTCGCATGGTGCCTTCTGTGATGATAAGGCTGGTTGCTTCACATGGTGCTTTCTCTAAGGATAAGGCTGGATGCTTCACATGGTGCTTTCTCTGATGATAAGGCTGGTTGCTTCACATGGTGCTTTCTCTGAGGATAGGGCTGGTTGCTTCACATGGTGCTTTCTCTGAGATAAAGGCCTTTGGGTTTCTTCACTATTGCTTTCTATGAGGATAGGGTTTGGGTTTCTTCACATGGTGCTTCTCTGACGATAGGGCGGGTTTCTTTACATGGTGCTTTTCCTGATGATAAGGCTGGTTGCCTTTACCTGGTGCTTTTCCTTTTTTGATGATAAGGATGTTGCTTTCACATAGAGCTTTCCCCTAGGATAAGGCTGGTTACTTCACAAAGGTGCTTTTCCCTGAGGATAGGGCTGGGTTGCTTCGCATGGTGGGTTTCTCTGAGGATAGGCTGTTGCTTCACAGGGTGCTTTCTCTGAGATAGGCCTGGTTGCTTCACTTTGGGGCTTTCTCTAGGATAGGGCTAGTTGTTTCACATGGTGCGTTTCTCTGATGATAGGGCTGGTTGCTTTCACATGGTGCTTTCCCCCTGAGGATAGGGCTGGTTGCTTCAACATGGTGCTTTCTCTAGGATAGGCCGGTTGCTTCACTTGAGCTTTCTCTGAGGATAGGGCTGGTTGCTTCACATGGTGCTTTCTCTGAGACGGGGTGGTTTGCTTCACATGGTGCTTTCTGATTTTAAGGCTGGTTGCTTCACATGGTCTTTCTCTGATGATAAGGCTGGTTGCTTCATATTGGGACTTTCTCTGAGATAGGGTTGGTTGCTTCACATGGGCTCTTTTCTGAGGATAGGGCTGGCTGCTTCACAAGGTGCTTTCTCTAGGAAAAAGGGCTGGGTTTCTTCACAGGTCTTTTCTTGATGATAATTCTGGTTGCTTCACAAGGCTTTCTCTGAGTGAGGCTGGGTTTCTTCACATTGTGCTTTCTCTGATTATAAGGTGGTTGCTTCACAAGGTGCTTTCTCTAAGGATAAGGCTGGTTGCTTCACATGGTGCTTTCTCTGATGATAAGGCTGGTTGCTTTACATGGTGCTTTCTCTGATGATAATGCTGGTTGCTTCACAAGGGCTTTCTCGAGGATAGGGCTGGTTGCTTCGCATGGTGCTTTCTGTGATGGATAAGGCTGGTTTCATCACATGTGGCTTTCTCTAAAGGGTAAGGCTGGTTGCTTCACATGGTGCTTTCTCTGATGATAAGGCTGGTTGCTTTACATGGTGCTTTCTCTGTGGATAGGGCTGGTTGCTTCACATGGTGCTTTTTCCCGACATAAGCTTGTTGCTTCACATGGTGCTTTCTCTGTTTTAAGGCTGGTTGCTTCACATGGTGCTTTCTCTGAGGAAAGGGGTGGTTGCTTCACATGGGGCTTTCTCTGATGATAGCGGTTACTTCACATGTCTTTATCTGAGGATAGGGCTGGTTGCTTCACATGGTTCTTTCTCTATGATAGGCTGGTTGCTTACATGGTGCTTTCTCTTATGATAAAGCTGGTTGCTTCAAATGTTGCTTTCTCTGATGATAAGGCTGGTTGCTTCACTTGATGCTTTCTCTGAGGATCGGGCTGGTTGCTTCACATGGTGCTTTCTCTGATAAGGCTGGTTGCTTCACATGGAGCTTTCTCTGATGTAAGGGCTGGGTTTCTCACTTGGTGCTTCTTTCTGATGTAAGGTTTGTTTCTTCACATGGTGCTTTCTCTGATAAGGCTGGTTGCTTCACATGGTGCTTTCTCTGATAAGGTGGATGCTTCACATGGTGCTTTCTCTGAGGATAGGGCTGGTTGCTTCATATTGTGCTGTCTCTGATGATAAGACTGGTTACTTCTCATGGTGCTTTCTCTGATGATAAGGCTGGTTGCTTCACATGGTGCTTTCCCTGAGGATAGGGCTGGTTGCTTCACATGATGCTTTCTCTGAGGGTAGGGCTGGTTGCTTCACATCGTGATTTCTCTGAGGATAGGGCTGGTTGCTTCACATAGGGCTTTTTCTGATGATAGTGCTGGTTACTTCGCATGGTTCTTTCTCTGAGGATAGGGCTCGTTGCTTCACATTGTGCTTTCTCTGATGATAAGGCTGGTTGCTTTACATGGTACTTTCTCTGAGTATAGGGCTGGTTGCTTCACGTGGTACTTTCTCTGATGCTAGGGCTGGTTGCTTCACCTTGTACTTTCTCTGAGAATAGGGCTGGTTGCTTCACATGGCACTTTCTCTGAGGATAGGGCTGGTTGCTTCTCAAGTTGCTTTTTCTGAGAAAAGGGCTGGTTGCTTCACATGGTACTTTCTCTGAGGATAGGGCTGGTTGCTTCTGTAGGTGCTTTTTCTAAGAAAAGGGCTTGTTGCTTCACATGATGCTTTCTCTGAGGATAGGGCTGGTTGCTTCACATGGTGCTTTCTCTGAGGATAGGGCTGGTTGCATCTCTAGGTGCTTTTTCTAAGAAAAGGGCTGGTTGCTTCACATGGTACTTTCTCTGAGGATAGGGCTTGTTGCTTCACATAATGCTTTCTCTGAGGATAGTGCTGGTTGCTTCACATGATGCTTTCTCTGAGGATAGGGCTGGTTGCTTCATATGATGCTTTCTCTGAGGATAGGGCTGGTTGCTTCACATGGTGCTTTCTCTGAGGATAAGGCTGGTTGCTTCACATGATGCTTTCTCTGAGGAAAGGCTGTGCTTCACATGATGCTTTTCTCTGAGGATAGGGCTTGTTGCTTCCACATGATGATTTTCTCTGAGGGTAGGGCTGGTTGCTTCACATGATGCTTTCTCTGAGGATAGGGCTTGTTTGCTTCACATGATGATTTCTCTGAGGATAGGGCTGGTTGCTTCACATGATGCTTTCTCTGAGGATAGGGCTGGTTGCTTCACATGATGCTTTCTCTGAGGATAGTGCTGGTTGCTTCACATGATGCTTTCTCTGAGGATAGGGCTGGTTGCTTCACATGAAGCTTTTTCTGAGGATAGTGCTGGTTGCTTCACATGATGCTTTCTCTAGGATAGGGCTGGTTGCTTCACATGATGCTTTCTCTGAGGATAAGGCTGGTAGCTTCGCATGGTACCACTGCCCACCATCATCTTCCTGGGATAACAAGCAGCATCATTGTCATAAGGCACCACGACAGCTTCTATTCTAAGGGACGCTGATATACCATACCTAATATCCATCTATTCCCATTCTCATCTTCGCGTCTCGCACTTCCCATGAAAATATTAGACAATCACAATGACATCAACATTGTTCAGTGTTTTCTTATATATTATTTATGCTTAGGTTATTATTTTCTCTTACAAATAATGTATTTAACCAGACTTATATACAAACTATATTAATGCACTCACTCGGAAGGTTGAAAAACCAGCTAAAATAGGTAGAATATTATCTTTTTTGCAACATATTTACGATGTTATTAATAAAAGAGTTGTGAACATTGGGATATATTAAGAATCATGAACAATCCTGATTGATCAGAATTATCACTCGAATAATATTAACCTTTGTTATTTTAAAAATTAATCCTCTGTAGTGGAGATTATTTTTGTATAACATTGTATTGAAAAAATAAATTTAAAAGTCAGTATCTTTTTCAGATAAAATGAAGTGGAAAAAAATTTAGAAAATAAAATTAACTTCGCTCATCAAGTTCCTTAATCTCTTATAGAAGCATTTTAATTGAAAGAAATAATGAGTACGCAGCTTCATCACTGTGTTACCCATTTAAGTATTCATTTTTTTGATTAATTATAAAAACATATTTTTTCCAAACCAGTTTTAAATATATAAATATTTTTAACTTCAAAAAGCAAAAGATTGTATAAATTATCTTCATAAATGAGATAAAACATTTTATTTTAATTTTTTCAAAACATTTCCAACTTAAATCACTTTTGAAGAGATTTCTTATATATTTTTGATTCATTTGTGTTGTATTACAGAGGAATTTATGAAATTTTCTGTTGTTTATTACGTATTACAGAAGTGGAATGTATATATATAATATATATATATATATATATATATAAATATATATATAATATATATATATATATATATATATATTATATATATACAAAACAACCACTCTGAAAGAATAGAGAAATTCCAAGCGCTTTCATGACTACTCACATTATAAAGGGAAACTATGAAAGTGAAGCATCCAAGGAAGCTATATAAGGGGTCTGGCCAGCACCTCACTATCAGATCCCACAACGGTTAAACACGTGACGCGCGGCGAGCCAACTTGGATAGTTCCTTTGCACAACTCACCCCCAAGCTATTCAACCCAAGAAAATTTAAAAATTATTTGTCCAGTGTATTATTAAATTCTTCCCAAATTCTATTAATTATAAATGGATCTAATTTATATAAACCAAAGGAAATATTCATATTATTGTCAAAACTGCTTTTTATGAAACAAGATTCAATTATATTCCTGTCGACCATGGACTTGCTTGATACTACTTTCTCAACTTTTTGAAAATCAATTGGATGGTTAAAATCTCTTACATGAATAAATAGAGCATTGGAATCTTGTCCAGTTCTAATACTATATTTATGTTGTTTTAATCTTAGTTCGAGATTTTTACCAGTTTGACCGTAATAAACTTTATCGCAAATTTTACAAGGAATCTTATAGACACATCCATCAGCATTTTGGGGGGAATTCTTTATCAAAAGTTTTTTTACTGTATCAAGATTTTTGAATACAACTTTCATAGTTCCTTGATAATGTGAGTAGTCACGAAAGCGCTTGGAATTTCTCTATTCTTTCAAGGTGGGTTGTTTTGCATATTTAAATCACCTGTTTACTGTGATCTATGCATTTTAATATAATTATAATATATATTTTTAAATTATATATATATATATAATTTTATATATATATATAATTATATAATATATATATATATCGAACCCATGCTGCTTTGGTTGCCCATGCTCTTAAGTATCGTATGGTCCAGTGGATTAGGGCGTCATGCGCTTTCCCCCACCATGAGGCAGGCCAAAGCAGCATGGGTTCGAGTCCTTGGCTAGTGCAGTGTTGTTATTGATCAATACCACTCGTTCGTGGTTACAAATATAAAGCAGTGGAGAGTTTTTACGAGGATAGTGAGGCTCAAGTTAGAGTATGTAGGAAAGAGGGAAATTATTTCCCAGTAAAAGTAGGCCTTAGACAGGGATGTGTGATGTCACCGTGGTTGTTTAATATATTTATAGATGGGGTTGTAAGAGAAGTAAATGCGAGGGTCTTGGCAAGAGGCCTGGAGTTAAAAGATAAAGAATCACACATAAAGAGGGAGTTGTCACAGTTGCTCTTTGCTGATGACACTGTGCTCTTGGGAGATTCTGAAGAGAAGTTGCAGAGATTGGTGGATGAATTTGGTAGGGTGTGCAAAAAAAAAAATTTAAAAAGTGAAACAGGAAAGAATAAGGTTATGAGGATAACAAAAAGATTAGGTGATGAAAGATTGGATATCAGTTTGGAAGAAGAGAGTATGGAGGAGGTGAATGTATTCAGATATTTGGGAGTGGATGTGTCTGCAGATGGGTCTATGAAAGATGAGGTGAATCATAGAACTGATGTGGGGAAAAGGGTGAGTGGTGCACTTAGGAGTCTGTGGAGACAAAGAACTTTGTCCTTGGAGGCAAAGTGGGGAATGTATGAGAGTATAGTTTTACCAACGCTCTTATATGGGTGTGAAGCATGGGTGATGAATGTTGCAGCGAGGAGAAGGCTGGAGGCAGTGGAGATGTCATGTCTGAGGGCAATGTGTAGTGTGAATATAATTCAAAGAATTCGTAGTTTGGAAGTTAGGAGGAGGTGCGGGATTACCAAAACAGTTGTCCAGAGGGCTGAGGAAGGGTTGTTGAGGTGGTTCGGACATGTAGAGAGAATGGAACGAAACAGAATGACTTCAAGAGTGTATCAGTCTGTAGTGGAAGGAAGGCGGGGTAGGGGTCGGCCTAGGAAATGTTGGAGGGAGGGGGTAAAGCAGGTTTTGTGTGCGAGGGGCTTGGACTTCCAGCGTGTTTGATAGGAGTGAATGGAGACAAAGGGTTTTTAATACTTGACGTGCTGTTGGAGTGTGAGCAAAGTAACATTTATGAAAGGATTCAGGGAAACCGGCAGGCCGACTTGAGTCCTGGAGATGGGAAGTACAGTGCCTGCACTCTGAAAGGAGGGGTGTTAATGTTGCAGTTTAAAAACTGTAGTGTAAAGCACCCTTCTGGCAAGACAGTGATGGAGGGGAATGATGGTGAAAGTTTTTTTTTTTTCGGCCACCCTGCCTTGGTGGGAATCGGCCAGTGTGTTAATAAAAAAAAAATAAATAAAAATATATATATATTTTATATATATAATTAAATTATAATATATAAAGTTGTGTGTGTGTTGTGTGTGTGTTGTGTGTGTGTGTGTGTATAGACAGGAGTGAATCGAGACGAAGTTATTTGGGACCCGACGACTGTTGGAGTGTGAGCAGGGGAATATTTAGTGAATGGATTCAGGGAAACTGGTTATTTTTATGTAGCCGGACTTGAGTCCCGGAAATGGGAAGTACAATGTTGCCTGCACTCTAAAGGAGAGGTTCGGGATATTGGCAGTATGGAGGTGTATGTTGTGTATCTTTATCCCGTATAATGATTCTAAACTGTTGTGTTCTGAGCACCTCTGCAAAAACAGTGATTTTATGTGAGTGAGGTGAAAGTGTTGAATGATGAAAGTATTTTTGGGGGGATTTTCTTTCTTTTTGGGTCACCCTGCCTCGGTGGGGACGGCCGACTTGCTAATATATATATATATATATATATATTATATATATTATATATATATTTTAATATATATAAAATATATATATATATATATATAAATAATAATGTTGTTTGTATTGTAAGACAGTGTGAACAATATATAGTGTGAAAGTCCATGTGAATTGTACTCCCCGGGATAACTCTATTTAATAACTTGTGCCCCCCCCCCCACCTAAATATCAGCGCCTCCTCCACCCAATTCCCAGGGGAAGTTTTCCCCTTCCCCTCCCAGCCCCTCACCAGCCCCTCAAACTCCACCTGGCCACTACGGTCAAGTTCACTACCTTCCACACACCATACCCACCCAGCATGTCATACTCCACTCCTACTGTCTAGTCTAGCAGATGGATGCCAACCAGGAGGAAGCAAGCAGCCAATGAAATGGCACAGCTGGCAATACTAGGAGAGGCAAGTGTCGGTCATGCTTACAGATCTCATCTCATCAGACAATATCCTGGAAACAAAGCAATGGGTACCAGGACACTCACACATATTCCCAAAGCGGCCCGTCCACACGCAGCTGGGAAACTTACAGATCTCCTGAAAAAAGTAAACGATGGTTACACTATCCTAAATGCTCCACCAGCCATGGCACAACTTGCTAATTTTTGGCAATGTCTGCTTAGGTGTGCCGGAAAGAAGGGGAAAGAGGCTAGCCTCAATGATAATTAAATCCTTAAGAGATTTTCCTAGAGTTGATAACCTCATTCGCCTTCCCTGTCAACACAAAAGAGGGAGAGGCAGAACCCCCACTCACTCTACTGACAGTGAAAAAGTCAGAGTCCAGGTGAGCAAGAAAATTGAAGAGTGCAACACAATGGGGGCAATCAGAATTATTACCAGTGAAGATACAGTTTGCTCCCAGGGATGCTGACACGGCTGAAGCACTTAGAGGAAAGCACCCTGCCAGGGAAACCAGGGGCACCAACAGTTCCAACACCTCTGTCTCAACTGTGGAACCATTGATTGTGGGGGTTTCACTGGAATAAGGCCACAGCATTTAAAGCAAATGGTTAATCCAGTTATTGGGGAAATTGCAGAGACACTGCTTCCAGAGATCACAAGGTTCGTCAACAATTCCTTGGGTGATCTGATTCCTGATGAAATTAGACCTTTCTTATTTGGTGCAACACTTTGTGCACTTAAAAAGAAAGATGGAGGAATTCGGCCAATTGCAGTAAGCAACACGTTACGCCGCCTCGTATCCAAAGCTGCTGTCCGAAGTATTCGTGCACAGGCAGCCATGATGCTTCAGCCAAACCAGCTTGGCTTTGGGGTCTCCCAAGGAAGTGAAGCAGCGGTTCAAGCAACAAGGGAGTATATCAACAACCTGCCTGAGGACAATGCAGTGGTAAAATTAGATTTCAAGAATGCATTTAATCTCCTGAAAAGAGACGTGGTATTAGCAGCGGTACAAGAACATTTCCCTGGTCTCTTCCCTTTTGTTTCAGCTGGGTATAGCAAGGAATCAATGCTTCTCTTTGGAGAGCATGAAATCACATCATCGGAGGGTGTCCAACTAGGAGATCCTCTTGCACCATTTCTCTTCTGTACAGCAGTTAGGGAAATCACAGTCAGACTGACCAGCGAGCTAAACATCTGGTTCCTAGATGATGGCACACTAGCAGGTACAAAGGAGTCCCTCCTAGATGATCTTACACAGGTAATGACACAGGGGCAGGAAATGTGTCTCATCCTGAATCCATCCAAATGTGAAATCATCTCAGTCAACAAGTGATAAACGCAGTGAGATCAAAACTACTAGGAGCAGCAGTCATTGCCCCCACAAATAGTGTCTTGCTAGGAGCACTTCTGGGAAGCAATGCCATTGACACAATTCTCATTAAGAAATTGGAAGAGTTAAGGAGAATGGAACAATGAATATGCAATCTGGACACCCACGATGCCTTGTACCTTCTCACAAAGTGCTTGAGTCTGCCCAGGTTGACATATTTCCTAAGATGTGCATCTTCATATGATAACCCTATACTGCACGAATATGACAGTATCCTGAGGCAGATTTTTACGAAAGTACTTAACTTTACTCTAGAAGACGGGCAGTGGAACCAAGCTACACTTTCAGTCAGACTAGGAGGCATTTGTGTCCGCAAGTCATCACAGATTGCACTACCTGCTTTTCTGTCCTCGTGTATTGCATCTAGAGGGCTTGTAGCAGCGACTCTCGCTGAACATCTTAGGGACAAGATTGGAGTCCAGGACCAAAAGTTCATAATCTGGGATAATCTAACGGGCTCTGAAACCAGACTTGCTCCCCCCAACAACTACAAACAATCGCACTTGGATGGTCCAATAGTGGAAAATATAGCCTTTCAGTGAGAAGGCTGTAAGCCTTCTCCCTGAAAGCTGAAAAGGCTGTAAGCCTTCTCCCTGAAAGCTGGCTTCCTTGGATCAAAGTCTAGCGCAAGCTGGACTCCAAGGTATTGTCCAGTGTGGTGAGAATGGTACATCACTGCGTACCTTGTTCCAAGGTTTGTAGGTTCGAGTCTCCTTCAGCCAGAGATCAATTTTCTTTCTAGTTCTTGTTCTTGTTTATTTCCTCTTACCTCCATGGGGAAGTGGAACAGAATTCTTCCTCCGTAAGCCATGCGTGTTGTAAAATGCGACTAAAATGCCGGGAGCAAGGGACTAGTAACCCCTTCTCCCGTATAAATTACTAAATTTAAAAAGAGAAACTTTCGTTTTTCTTTTTGCGCCACCCTACCTTGGTAGGATTTCGGCCGGTTTGTTGAATATATATATATATATTATATATATATATATATATAAAATAAATATATATATATATATATTTTATATATATATTAAAATATGTATGTATGTATATATATATATATATATATATATAATATATATATTAATATATATATAAAATATAAAATATATATATATATAATATTATATATGTCATGCCGAATAGGCAGAACTTGCGATCTTGGCTTAAATAGCAATTCTCATCTTGCCACATAGGCCCCAAATGAAAATTTGTGTATATAATAATTTCGCCAAAATCATTCTGAACCTAACGAAAAAAAAAATATTTCACGGTTTGTTTATTTAAAATTATTGTAAACAAATAAAAAATATATTTATTTGGGTTAGGCAAAAAATAAATTGCATTGTTATAATAAGGTTAGAAGTTTTCTAATTTCCCTTTTTGGGTGAAAAATTATAAATTTTTACATAAATTTTAAATGAAATTTTTTTTATTTTTAAAAAGTAAAAGAGAAAATTTTGAAAATTAAATTTTTAAATGATTCTTGCAATGCCCGGTTTTTTAACATATTGGGGCACGACGTATTTTTATATTATATATATATATATATTTTAATTTATATATATATAAAAATTTATAATATATTTTATTTATATTAATGAAAAAAAATTAATAATTTTGTACCAAAGAATCTTAAAAACTTACCTAACCTTATTATAAAAAGGAAATTTTAAATTTACCAAATCAACTAAATTTTTTTTTGATAGGTTTTCGGGGGGGGGTAAAATGAAATTTCGCCAGAGCACCCACCCCAACCGTTGCCCTCGAATCTAGGTAACCACTTACTCTGCTATCTTATTCTTGTAGGTTTTGGGGGCCCTTTGGGGGTTAGAGCATATGGTTTTTTCGCCACTGAGGGGGGCCCAAAACAAAAAATTTCGAGCCCTTGGTTAACCAGTTTTAAAATTAAATATATATTATATATTATATTTTAAAATTTTTAAATAAAATATATATATATATATTATATATAATATAAATATATATATATATAAATAAACAAGCGCCCGGTTGGGCGGTTGTTCAGCTTGGACCTCATTTTGGGAGACAAGAGAACTTTCAGGCCTGATCAGAGAAACGAGGTAAAAGACGCTTTTACACTCTTAAATGGCATCAAACTAGTAGGATTGCTTTTTTTTTACTTTAAAAATAAAGAAATGGCCTAATGGCCCAGAGGCAGGTTCGTTTCCCAGGGGCTTAAGGTTGTCCAGTTTTATTTATAAGGTAATTTTGCTGTTCAAAAGGGGAACGAAAAAGACTATGGGAAAAAATTCTTTTTCCACTAGGGACTGACCACCTCAAAACTAATCCTCAGGGGATGGGCGATTACATCTCGCATCAACCAAATTCCCCTACTCGAGAAATAAAAGATCCTAACATAAAAATGGTTTTAATGGGGACGATAAAAGATGGTGAAGAAGGATGATGGGTGTGGGGATGATGAAACAGAGGAGGTATTGAAATAAATTACAAAATGGATAAAGTTGATTATATAAAGAAATTAAAATGTTTTAAATTTTAATGACGTTTTGTCTTATAATAAATACGATAGTGAGTATAATGTTATGACAATGCTACGATAACACTAAAATAATGAACATACAGAGATGCTACATACAGAGATAAGAGTCGACCTCTGGTACAAAAACAGAACTTAAATATTGGCCACCTCCTCCAGGCGTATGATAAAATGGTGAATATAAAAGCAATACAAAAAATTTCCGTGTATCATGTGTGGGACTATTGTAATAACTGCTGGTAAATATTCGGTAATATTCTGAGGTGAGTGACTAGGGTTTAAGATCGTAAATATTATTATAAACTGCGCGTGATAAAGAAGGATTTATGGGCATCTGAAGTGATGGTGTGTAGGAGGGAAGAAATTAATTATATGTGTGTGGGAAATGTTGTTATGGTCTTATCTGTTGGGAAAGAAAAGAAGCAGGCATGTGTGCAAGCATACGGACGCATTGCCTCATTCATGCACATGCGTCCCATCCTCCCCCACACACAAACACATATATAAAAACACACAAATACTCTCTCTCTCTCTCTCTCTCTCTCCTTCTCTCTCATCTCTCTCTCTCTCTCTCTCTCTCTCTCTCTCTCTCTCTCTCTCTCTCTCTCTCTCTCTCTCTCTCTAACACACACTTGAAGATGCTGGAAACAGAGCACGTGCTTACAGTCATGGAACATGGAATATGGAACATGGAGGCCAGATCGTCCTCCCACCCAAATATAATAAAAATGGACCATACTCTA
This sequence comes from Cherax quadricarinatus, assembly GCF_026875155.1. Taxonomy (NCBI): domain Eukaryota; kingdom Metazoa; phylum Arthropoda; class Malacostraca; order Decapoda; family Parastacidae; genus Cherax; species Cherax quadricarinatus. The sequence goes on along the minus strand of NC_069477.1, from coordinate 24,100,410 downwards.
CTTCCTCCTCACACCCAGACTCCAAATTACTTACACCACAAATACCTTCCTGAAACGACTCAAATCATACCACGGACTCCTTGTCCTACCTCACCCCAACCTCATTCATCCCCTATCTACATCCAGGATCCTGTCCGCCTACAGGCAAAAGCAAAAACCCCTCCCATACCCCAACCCATACGAAGCCCTTCCACCCCATTGGTCCAAGAGCCACGACCATGAATGCAGAAATCTGCAACACAGAGCTCATTAATGGAAAGGAAGTTAATAGAGAAGATGTGAAGGTAGGAAATCAATTCTCTGTTCTCTAAGACGAGTGTATTTCAGTGGTTAGTGAGATTGAAGGTACCACTGATTCCCCTGCTACTCAAGGTAAGAATATTTTAATAGTAGGCGATTCTCAGGTAATATATATGGTCCGTGCATTTTGTAACAGAGACAGAAAGGTCAGACAGAGAGTGTGTCTTCCTGGAGCTGGTGTTGGTGACATAGTCAGCAGGTTGGATAATATTATGGCAGGTAATGGGAACAAGCCCATTATTGTCTTAAGTGGGGGGTAATGAAAAGGGGAAAGGTCAGGTTTAAAAGGGGGCTGCCGGAAAAGTACAAGTCAGCCAAGAATTTAGTTAGGTTTTACGGGGGGGAAATCCCAGTCTTATGAAGCATTTTGGGCCTGAAAGGGAATTGGGCGGGTTTTGGATTTCAAAGGGAAAAATTGGTAAAAATTTTGCTGGTTTAGCAGGTACTGCAAGGAACTTGAAAATCCCTTTCATTGATAACTGGGACCTATTCTTTGGCAAAGGATAGGGTATGAAAGGGAGGGGGTTCATGTCTCGGGGGAGGGAAAAGGGGTTTCCCTTTAAGCCAATTCGTTTGAGGGGGTTTAATTGATGATTTTGGTCTAGGATTTTAAACTGATAGATTGAAGAGGTATGGGGTTTTTGGGTGGGAAAAAATCAGGTTTGCACCCATTGGGGTTTAAAAAAACAGCATTTATTCCCGGGATCCTCGGGGTTTATTTTTAAAAAGGGGAAAATTTCAAAAAAAGTTTTTTGTAATGGCAAATAAATTTGTTTTCAACAAACAAAGAGAGACAGTAGAGGGCAACGAGTGACTAGCTCCCTTCAGGGTTTACTATACTAAAAGGGTCTAAGAATAAAATAGATGAGCTAAGATTACTTGCAAGTGTAGGTAATACAGTTTTATTTTTGGAAAAAACAGAGACGGGTTTCAACCTGAAATTAGAAAAATTTGCCTTCTGAATGCAACTTTACAGGATTAAAAACTATTCCACACGTTTGGGTTTCAACAGAAAAAAGTAGTGGAGGGGCCCGATGTACGTCAGAAAAAATTTAAATTGTTTTTTTAGACATAAATAAAAGATTAAAAAACTTCGAACAAGAATCTTTTTGGGCTACATTTTCTCGAGGGGAACATGAAAAAATTAATTTTGGGTGTGATTTATGGCCCCCCAAAACCTTGAAAAGAGAGGGCAGAAAGCTTTAGGGGACAAAAAACAAAAAGGCATCTAAAATTAAAAATGTTGTGATAATGGGAGTTTTTTAATTTTAGAAAATTGATTGGGAAAAAAAGACGGGAAATTTAAAGTCTATTTGACTTTCTTGTTTACGGTTCGGGGTTTGGGCTTTTAGAACGGGTTTTGGACAGAACCAATTAGGGGAAACAACCTGCTTTTGGGTTTTTGGGTTCTTGCCAAAAAAAAGATTCACTTTTTAAAAATTTTGGGGTTTTAAGATATTTGGGGGGAAAAGTGATCCCCAAATCACTTAGTTTAAATTAAATCATGGAATTACTCAGATAACCCCAATCAAATCTCTGTCCCAGATTTTCGCTTGGCAGATTTCCCATGGAATAAAAAATTCCCTTTGGGTGGGCTAAAATTGGGGATTTTCCTAAACTAGGGTCGGGTGGGGAAATTTTGGGTTGCCAATTTTGACGTTTTTCAGAGCATATTTCTAGCTGCCCAACAACTTTTTTCCGCGTAGGGAAATTAGATCTAAAAAAAAGACCCCAAAAATGGATAAACAATAAAATCAAAACATCCCTTGGTCAAAAGAGAGGCATTTATGGGCGTATAAAAGAGGGGATGGGAAATTTAAGAAAAAATTTATACCCCAATTAAAAAAAGAAAAAAAAAAGAAAGGAAAAGAAAGCTAAAAGGGATTGTGAGGCTAAGGTTGAAAGGGATTCAAAGAAAAAACCCAAAGGGTTTTCTTTCGGGATACAGAAGTAAGATTAGGGACAAGTTTGGGCCCACTTAAAAAAAGTAACACGGGTCAGATCACTGACAGTTATAAGGAATGTGTAAAAATTCTAAATCCCTTTCTTCCTCTTAGCTTTCACCCGGAGCCCCCCAGCGATATTCCTAAAATTAAAGGGGGGGGGGGTTTAAGGGTTAGAACGGGAAATGAAAAAAAAAACTATTTTCATTGCGGAAACCCTAGGACTTGGTCCCAACAAATAGGGAAACAAAAACCCTAAAAAAATCCCCGGTCCTGGTGAACGGTTCCCAAGGGTTTTAAAGGGAATGAAAAGAGGAAGGGGGTTATCCCTTTTGGCAAATTTTTTTTTAAACCTAACACAAAAACTGGCATAAAACCCTAATAATTAAAAAAATGGCAAATGTAATCCCTATTTACAAGACAGGTGACAGGTCCTTGGGCCCTTTGAAATATAGACCAATAATTATGCCTTGGGCCCCCATAGTGGGAAAAAAATTTTTTGGGAAACGATAATTGCCAAAGCAATTCGTAAGGGCCCTCTTTAAGGCACAGATTGTTTAAAGATTTTCAACAGGTTTTACAAAAGGGGCGTTCCCGTCTTTTTTAATTTAAATAACTTTTTTCACAAAGGGGTTTGAGGAGTTAATCAGTAATTTAATTTTAAAATTTTAGGGAAGACACATATCAACAGTTTAAAAAACTTTTTTCCGAAAAAAAGTTTTTGCCCCCCCACACAGTAGGTTCCTTTTAGTCGAATACAGAAAAAAAGGCGGGAAAAAAGTAGAGATGTGAAGCGAAGTTTAACAGTCCCTCACCCTTGTAGTCGAGAAATTTTTAGGTTTGTCAGTCCCCCGGCCGGAAAAAGTTCAGGTTTTCCTTTGTCAGGAACTATCTGAAATCAAGCGACAGTGCGGAGACTTAAAAATACTGGCGGGAAGGGAGGTGCAGAGTAGTAGTAGTAGAAAATAGAGTAAATAGTAGTTGTAGTTAGAAATGAGAAAGTAACCCCTGTAGGGCATGTTTTCCCCCCTCCCCCCTCAGAAACCCCAAAACTTCTCACTTTAAAAAGGGGGTTTTTCAAATTTTGGTTTTTTTTTTTTTTTTTTGTACCAAGAATTGGGCCCTTGTTTTGCCGTGTCTGACAAGTTTAACATAAAATGGTTTTTACAAACCGACGGTTGTTAGGTAAAACCTTAAAGGGAACAGTTTTTTAAAAACTTTACCCCAAAAGTTTCGCCTACACAGTAAAGGGCTTCTTCAGTTTGAATCCCGAAAATAGGCAGGGAAAAAGTAGAGTTGTTAAGGGCGTTTTTAATCAGTCCCTTTACCCGTTAAATCGTTGAATTTGAGGTTTTTTCAGTCCCCTCGGGCCGGAGAGGTTTTTAGTTCCATTTTTCAGGGAAATATCTGAAGATCAAGCGAAAAGTGCGGGACTTAAAAACTGTCGGGAAGGGGAGGTGCCCCAGTAGGATAGTAAATAGAATAGTAGTGTAGTTTGTAGTAGTAAATAGTATAGTAGTAGTAGTAGTGGAATGTAAAACCCCTGATAGGTCATGTCCCCCTTTAGAACCCCAAAACTTCTCACTTGAAAAGCTTTTTCAAAGGTGTTTTCTGTACCCAAGATGCCCTGTTTTGCAGGGTCTGACAAATGAACATCAAAATTTGGGATACAATTAAAGACAGGTTGTTGGTTTAAGGGCACATATGCAACATTAGACAACTTTATTTTCCCAAAAAAGTTTCGCCCACAGTAGGCCCTTTATTCCCCCCCTCGAATACAGAAAAAGGCCCGGAACAGTAGAGATGTGAAAACGGGGGAAAAAAATTCCCTCACCCCTTTTAGTCGTAAAGGAAAATTTGGGGGGGTCAGTCCCTCGGCCTGGAAAGTTCCCCGTTCCAAAGTCAGGAACTATCTGAAGATCAAGCAAAAGTGCGGAGACTTAAATTCTGTCGGAAGGGGAGGGCAGAGTGTAGTAGTTGTTAGTAGTAGTAGTTTGAATTTGTAGTATTTGTGTTGTATAGAAGGGAGGAGTATGGAAATTTTAACCATGTTTTGGTCATGTTCCCCCTCAGGGCCCAAACCTTCTCACTTGAAAAACTTGTCAAAGGTTTTTTTTCTGTACCAAAAAGCCCTGTGTTTTCAGTTGGGCTGACAAGATGAACTTTAAAAGGTATACAAAAACCGACAGGTTTTGTTAGGTAAGCCCCATATGCAACAGTTAGACAACTTTATTCCAAAAAGTTTTTGGGTTCACAGTAGGCTTTTTCAGTCGAATACAAAAAAATAGGCAGGAACAGTAAAGGGTTTGAAGACGATGTAATTTAGTTTCCCTCACCCTTGGGAGGGGTTTGAATTTGAGGTTTCATCCCTCGGCCCCGGAAAAAGTTCAAATTTCCCTAGTCAGGGGAAATATCTGAAAATCCCAAACGACAGTGGGGAGGGCTTCAATACTGTCGGAAGGAGAGGTTTCAGATTAAATAGTAGTAGTAAATATAGTAGTTGTAGTAATTTGTAAATGTGGGGAAAGTAAAACCCCTGATAGGTATGCCCCTTCAGGAAACCCCAAAACTTCTCATTGAAAAAACTTGGGCAAAGGGGTTTTCTGTCCAAGAAGCCTTTTTTGTTGCAGTTTTTAAAAAGATGAACATCAAAATGGTAACAATCCCGACATTTTGTTAGGTAAGAACATTAACAGTTAGACAACTTTATTCCGAAACGTTTCGCCTACACATAGGCTCCTTCATCAAATACAGAAAAAGGCAGGAACAGTAGAGATTGAAGACATGTAATCATCCATCCCCCTTGAGTCGTAGAATTTGGGGTTGTCATCCCTGGGCCGGGAGAAGTTTCAGTTCCATAGTCAGGAACTACTAAAGATCAAGCGACAGTGCGGAGACTTAAATACGTGGGAAGGAGAGGTGCAGAGTATAGTAGTATAGTATATAGTGAAATGAAACCATTTGAAGGTCTTCCCTCTCAACCCAACACTTCTCACTTAAAAACTGTCAAGGTTTTTTTCTGTCCCAAATCCCATGGTTGCAGTTCTGACAAAGAACATAAAAAGGGGTAAAAATACCACAGGTTGTTAGGTAAGACACATATGCAACGTTAGACAACTTTTTTCCGAAACGTTTCGCCTCACAGTGGGGCTTCTTCAGTCGAATACAGAAAATGGGCAAACAGTAAGATGTAAACGATGTAATCATCCATCCCCTTTTAGTCGTAGAATTTTGAGGTTGTCAGTCCCTCGGCCTGGAGTTTTCGTTCCATAGTCAGGAACTATCAAAAGAAAAGCGACAGTGCGGAGACTTAAATACTGTCGGAAGGAGGGGTGCAGGATAGTAGTATAGTAGTAGTAGTAATATATGAAATTTTAACCACTGATGGGGCATGTCCCTCTAAACCCCAACACTTCTCACTTAAAAAGCTGTAAAAGGTGTTTTCTGTCCCAAACCCATGTTTGCGTGTCCTGACAAGATGAACATCAAAATGGTATACAATACCGACAGTTGTTGTAAACACAAGCAACAGTTAGACAACTTTATTCCGAAACGTTTCGCCTACACAGTAGGCTTTTTCATCGAATACAGAAAATAGGCAGGAACAGTAGAGATGTGAAACATGAAATCATCCACACCCTTGATCAAGAATTTGAGTTGTCAGCCCTCGGCCGGAGAAGTTCAGTTCCAATTTGGGAACTATCTGAAGATCAACGACAGTGCGGAACTTAAATACTGGGGGAAGGAGAGGGCAGAGTAGTAGTATAGTAGTAGTGAAAATGTAACCACTGACTACTTGTGCGCGGGGGCTGGTGCAGTGCTCCATCCTTGATTTGGAGATGTCAGACGGGGTAGGTCATTGGGTTTAATCCGGGGGGGGGGTCTTTCCTAATCCGGGGGGACCATGGCCCTGCCCGCATGGGTCAGAGGCCTGTTGCGTGTTCCTTTCTTTCTTTCTTATGTTTTTAATTTTAAAGTATGTTCACCAATGTAAATTAAATAAATGAGTGAAACATGGTATGAGTGAATAATGAAAGTATACCAACATTTTTGTGTCACAGAGACAAAAATTTCGATGATGATAACAGACAGGTCTTTCCGGCTGAATACAGAGGAAAAGCGTAGGCACTGTTTACAAAAAAGTGGAGTTTTTTGACAAGGGGGGAAGAAAAGGCAGAGGGGGAGAACATGATTACATGCAGCACCTGGCAGGAGCAGTAAAGATGTAAAGACATGTATCATCCACACCCTTGAAAACGTAATATGAGGTTTCATCCCCACCGGAATGAGTTCCATATTAGAAATAAAAAAAATCTCTTCTCCCCGGCGAGAGACTGACAACCTCAAATCCCGTCTTCAAAGGGAAGGACTGATCACATCGTCTTCACATTCTACTGCCCTGCCTAATTCATACTCGACTAAAAGCCTAATGTGTAGGCGAAACGTGTCAGAGTAAAGATGCTTAACTTTTGCCTGTGTGTCTTACCAACAGGGGGATATTATATAGTTGAAGAGGCCTTACGATCCTTAGTTTTGAATACCTTGTTGGAATTATCGCTGGAGAGGGAAGCAGCACAGGATGGATGTAAGAAGTCAAACTTCAAAAAATGGAACTACTCATATATGAGACAATTCCTGCATGATGTGCAGTGGAAAAGAGAACAAGAGAGAGAAACAGTGATTGAGATGATGTAATATATATCCGTAAAGTGCAAGGTGGCACAGAAAAGATATGAACCTTAATGCACACACTTATTCACTGTTATCTTGGAATCAAATTTTGTCCTACCTTGACTCCCAAGACTTTATCACAGTATGTATAATCCTTTAAACCCTAATCATTAGGGCTGTCCACTTGTCCACATTAAACTTCATCTAATCTTTAGACAGGTTCGTTAGCGGCTGACTAAATTCCAAAAATAATAAAAAAAGGCACAATACCGTGACTGGAACGATACACAAATAACCCGCACATAGAAGAGAGGAGCTTACGACGACGTTTCGGTCCGATTTGGACCATTTACAAAGTCACACAGTGTGACTTTGTAAATGGTCCAAATCGGACCGAAACGTCGTCGTAAGCTCCTCTCTTCTATGTGCGGGTTATTTGTGACTAAATTCCAACTTGCATTCTTTAAGTACTTTTAAAAAGCAGTTCGTCGGGGCCCAGGGACTTATTTTGTTTTAGTTTCTCTATTTGATAATCATATCCCTAATATTAATTTGTTTTTTCTACTGGGACTGAATAATTATTAACACTCTCAACATCCTAAAAATAAAACTTACTGCAAAAGTTAAAAAAAAAAGAAAGTTTTCTCCTGAAATGGTAGAGGATAATTTTCTGAATGTAATGACATTAAAGTACGAAATTTGATGGAAAACTCTCGGAATTACGCAGGCGTAAAGTTATCTTCTCGGCGCAACTTACGCATTAGCGATGTTGCCCAAATTGTGTCCTCTCTAGGATAAATTCTGTTGTTCCAGTCGACTAAATTGTTGGTTATTTCGCCAGTATTCCTTCTATTTCTATAGTATTCAACTATTTTAAATACTCTATAAAGTGATCAGAATTTCGTAATTTGTCCAATTTCACACAACAATAAAAAAGTCAGTTAAAAAATCAAGTCAGAAATAAACAAGTTAGACATTCCTGACACTTACGTCTCCAAGTCTCTCCTATATTACACTAAGTTTCTCTTTTGGATTCTTATTGACATAACAGAAAATTTACTGAATTTCTACGATAATAAAATATAACTAGGAAAGATAATTCATTATTAATAGCATCCCAATCATTTTAATCAGACCTATCAAAAACCCATGAATAAGAATAGGGGGGGGGGTAATAGGCTGGCCTTACTCATCTTTGGAATATCGGAAAAATCCAATACTTCCAATAATTTGACCTTAATTTGTAAGATACTTCCCTTCAAGAAATCAATCAAAATGATCTTTATTTTGTAATATGTCGTCTATTCCATCAAATGATACTATGGAACAGCCAATAAACCTATAAAAACTATCTGAAAAAACTTCCCAAATCTCCTATTTTAGACCGTACACATGGTCACTGTTTTATTTTTCCCGAAATAATGACCCACAATTACCAAATAGTAATAAGGGTTACTCAACAGTAGTCAGGGTGACCTGAGTAGTAGCTACAATCGCAAATGTGACCCAGTAGTCCTGAGGGTACTGAGGATGAACCACTAATAGAGAGGATTGTGAGGTTTTGCCCGACCTGTAAACAACGTAGCGATGGAGGTGCGAGTAATGTAGGTGAGCAATTGTTTTGAAAGTTGTGAAGTTGACCCCTTGACAGTGATGGCAGTGATAGTGACCCATTACAAGTACAGGGAGTGAGGATGATACTGACCCATTACAAGTACAGGGAGTGATGGCAGTGATAGTGACCCATTACAAGTACAGGGAGTGATGGCAGTGATAGTGACCCATTAAAAAGTACAGGAGTGATGGCAGTGATAGTGACCCATTACAAGTACAGGGAGTGATGGCAGTGATAGTGACCCATTACAAGTACAGGGAGTGATGGCAGTGATAGTGACCCATTACAAGTACAGGGAGTGATGGCAGTTTAAGTGACCCATTACAAGTACAGGGAGTGATGGCAGTGATAGTGACCCATTACAAGTACAGGGAGTGATGGCAGTGATAGTGACCCATTACAAGTACAGGGAGTGATGGCAGTGATAGTGACCCATTACAAGTACAGGGAGTGATGGCAGTGATAGTGACCCATTACAAGTACAGGGAGTGAGGGTAACATACATGTTGAGTGAGGAACACATTCCAGTAGTGAGGAACACACGCTAGTAGTAAAGATAGTGAGGAACACACTCCAGTAGTGAGGAACACACTCCAGTAGTGAGGAACACACACTAGTAAAGATAGTGAGGAACACACTCTAGTAGTAAGGATAGTGAGGAACACACTCTAGTACTAAGGATAGTGAGAAACACACTCTAGTAGTAAGGATAGTGAGGAACACACTCTAGTTGTAAGAATAGTGAGGAACACACTTGACAGTGAGAGCAGTGATAGTGACCTATAACAAGTACAAGGAGTGAGGGTAACATACATGTTGAGTGAGGAACACACTCCTGTAATGAGGAACACACTCCAATAGTAAGGATAATGAGGAACACACACTAGTAGTAAAGATAATGAGGAACACACTCTAGTGGTAAGGATAGTGAGGAACACACTCTAGTAGTAAGGATAATGAGGTACACACTTGACAGTGAGGGCAGTGACAGTGACCCATTACAAGTACAGGGAGTGAGGGTAACATACAGGTTGAGTGAGAAACACACTCTAGTAGTGAGGAACACATACTAGTAGTGAGGAACACACACTAGTAGTGAGGAACACACACTAGTATAGAGAAACACACTCTAGTAGTGAGAAACACACTCTGGTAGTGAGGAACACACTAGTATTGAGAAACACACACTAGTAGTGAGGAACACACACTAGTAGTGAGGAACACACTCTAGTAGTGAGGAGCACACTCTAGTAATGAGGAACACACTAGTAGTGAGGAACACACTCCAGTAGTGAGGATAGTGAGGAAGACACTCCAGCAACGAAGACCCTCTAGAAGTGTGGATAATGAGGAAGACAATCTAATAGCGAGGATAAACACTTGTTTGTTTACATGTGCTCCACCACTCTCCTCCTGATAAAGGTCTGTAGTTTAGTGCCTCGTGTCTGTGTCCGTCTTTAAATTTGGGACTACATTTGCCATCTTCCATACCTCAGGTAGTTGCCCAGTTTCAGTGGATGTGTTGAAGATCTTTGTAAGTGGCACACACAGCATCTCTGCTCCCTCTCTAAGGACCTACTGAGAGATGTCTGGTCCCACCGCCTTTGAGGTATCAAGTTCACATAGCAGCTTCTTCACCTCCTCATTGGTTATGTGTACCTCATCCAGCCCTTGCTGGTGTACCTCCCTGTTCCGATTTCCTGGAGTTCTACCTGGTTCCACTGTAAATACTGCTTTAAATCTCGTATTGAGTTCCTCACATACCTCTCGGTCGTTTCTTGTGAACTCCCCATCATCCTTCCTCAGTCTGATTAACTGGTCCTTGACTGTTTTCCTCCTTATGTGGCTTTACAACAGCTTAGGGTCAGACTTGACGTTCGATGCTATGTCATTTTCGTATTATCGTTGAGCCTCCCTTCTTAACTGTGCATATTCGTTTCAGGCTCTTCGGCTGATCTCTATTTTCTTGGTTCCTTTGTCTTCTGTACCTTTTCAACTCTATAGTACACCTAGTTTTTGTCTCCCTACACCTTTGGGTGAACCAAGGACTCGTTCTGGTCTTCCCATTATTTCTATTTCCCTTTGGAACAAACCTCTCCTCAGGCTCCTTGCATTTTGTTGTCACATAGTCCATCATGCCTTTTACTGGTTTTCCTGCCTGTTCTCTCTCCCACTGAACGTCTTGCAGGAAGTTCCTCATGCCTGAGTAGTCACCCCTTTCGTAGTTTGGTTTTTCCCATCCTATTCCTGCTACTCTCTCCACTTGTAGCTCAGCTATGTAATCAGAGCACAGAACCACATGATCACTAGCTCCATGGGGCTTTCCATACATGATATCATCGATGTCTGAACTACTCAAGGTGAATACAAGGTCCAGTCTTGCTGGATCATCCTCACCTCTCTCTCTGGTAGTGTCTCTAACATGATGGTGCACGAGGTTTTCCAGTACTACATCCATCATCTTGCCTCTCCATGTTTCGGGTCTCCCTTGGGGCTCCAGGTTTTCTCCTTGTGATTGAAATCACCCCAATGTGAGCTCTTCTGGCCACCTCAGCTAGTGTATCGGCTAGTGTGTTTGTTGTGTGTTTTGGTGTGTGTGTTGTACTCACCTAGTTGTAACTCACCTTAGTTAGTTTCGGGGTCGAGTGCAGCTCCTGGCCCCCCCTTACTGACCCGCTACAAGGTCACTCTCCCGAGCCGTGAGCTTTATCAACCTCTGCTTAAAGCAATGAAATTGATCCTGCCCCACTACATCGCTTCCCAAACTTTTCCACTTACTGACTACTCTGTGCTGAAGAAATACTTCCAAACATCCCTGTGATTCACTGTTCTTCAGCTTCCAACTGTGTCCCCTTGTTACTGTGTCCATCTCTGAACATCCTGTCTTTGTCCACCTTTGTCAATTCCTCCATATTTGTATGTCGTTATCATGTCCCCCCTATCTCTCCTGTCCCCCAGTGTCGTCAGGTTATTTCCCTTAACCTCTCCTCGTAGGACAATACCTCTTAGCTCGGGACTATCTTTTTGCAAACCTTTGCACTTTCTCTAGTTTCTTCACGTGCTTGGCTAGGTGTGGGTTCCAAACTGGTGCCGGCATACTCCAATATGGCCTAACGTACACGGTTACAGGGTCCTGAACGATTCCTTATTAAGATGTTGAATGCTGTTCTGAGGTTTGCTAGGGGCCCAAAATGCGCAGCAGTTTTTTTGGTTGATGTGCGCTTCAGGAGATGTGCCTGGTTTTTAAAATCACCCCAAATCTTTTTTCCCTTTAGTGAGGTTTGTAGTCTCTGGCCCCCCTAGACTGTACTCCGTCTGCGGTCTTCTTTGCCCTTCCCCAATCTTCATGACTGCACTTGGTGGGATTGAACTCCAGAGCCCCAAAAACTGGACCAGGTCTCAGCCTGTCCAGATCCCTTTGTAGTTCTGCTGGTCTTCGATCGAGTGAATTCTTCTCATCAACTTCACGTCATCTGCAAACAGGGGCACCTCAGAGTCTATTCCTTCCGTCATGTCGTTCACAAATACCAGAAACAGCACTGGTCCTAGGACTGACCCCTGCGGGACCCCGCTGGTCACAGGTGTGTGTGTGTGTGTGTATGTGTGTGTGTGTGTGTGTGTGTGTGTGTGTGTACTTACCTATTTGTGGTTGCAAGGCCGATCAGCACCTCCTGGCCCCGTCTCTTCGCTAGGCGCTACTAGGTGCTCCCTGAGATTTATTCTTCCTTTTCTTAAGCTATGTTTGGATCCTACCTTTATTACATCGCTCCTCATATTCTTCCACTACTTGCCAACACTATAGCTGAAGAAAAACTACTTAACATCTGTGTGACGTATCTGAGTTTTCACCTTCTCACTGTGGCTGACGCATTGTTTCTGTGTCCCTTCTCTGAAACATCCTGTCCCAATTCACCTTATCAATTCCTCTCAGTATTTATATATATTATGCCCTGCCTATCTCTCCTGTCTTCCAGTGTCGTCAGGTTGACCAGGTGTGGGTTCCAAACTGGTGCTGCATACTCCAGTATGGGTTTGACGTACATTGTATATAGAGTCTTATATGAATCCTTACTAGGGTGTCAAAACGCTATTCTTTGGTGTGCCAGGCGCCCATATGCTGCATCACTTACTTGGTTGAGGTGTTCCTCAGGAGACGTTCTACGTATTATACTCACTCTAAGATCTCTTTCCTTGAGTGAGGTTTGTAGTCTTTGATCCCCTAGCCTGTACTCCGTCTGGAGTCTTCTTTGTCCTTCCCTAAACTCAAAGGGGAGTTTAGATGAATGGTTCAGAGAACCTTCAAGTTGATAAATTAGACACATGTGTAACACTTGGGTATCTTTATTAAGGAAACTTTTCGCCACACAGTGGCTTCATCAGTCCATAACAAAGGAAAACGGGGAACAACAGGAAGAGTTTAAGGTAATCAGTCCCTCATTCCATCAATCAAGATTGATGGACTGAACACATCGCTCAAGGCTGAGGGACTGATCACGTCAAAGTCCTCCTGTTCGTCCCCGTTTTCCTTTGTCATGGACTGATGAAGCCACTGTGTGGCGAAACGTTTCCTTAATAAAGATACCCAAGAGTTGCACATGTGCCTAATTTATCAAAGGGGAGTTGATGGACCAAGCTTGCGACCTGTCCAGATCCCTTTGTAGTTCTACCTGACACTCATCTTGAATTCTCCTCATTAACCTCACTTCGTCTGCAAACAGGAACACTTCTGAATCTATCCCTTGCGTCATGTCATTCACATATACTAGAAACAGCACCGTCAGTAGGAGTGAGCGCCCTCTCTGACACCTCGTCAAGTACCATCACTCGTTGTTTCCTTCCTGTCAGGTATTCTTTGATCCATTACACTGCCTTTCCTATTATTGCTGCCTGCTCCTCTAGCTTTTGTACGGAACTGTGTCGATAGCCTTTTGTATATGTGTGCATAGATTCAAAACAAAATCGCAGAAAGGGTGAATGGTATTATTTACGTGTTGAATAATAGCATAAAAAGTAGCTGAAATTTAGTATATTTTACAGCACATCTTGGTTATTTGAATATTTGGAATTATATATTATTCAAATTACCAATATTTTGTAAGTCATTTTGTAGTGGACAGCCTCACACAGTCACCTAACTCGACCATCAGAATTATGTTTCACCTGAGTGAGATTGGTGATTGTGCCACCAAACAGTCCGGAAAACATCCGTTTACAAATAAAGAAGCAAAATTGTGCAATAAATGATTCCTTAAGGGGCTGTAGGGCAATTTGCCGCGCGCGCTCACCGAAAAATCGAAAAAATATGGATATTGAGTTATATATACTGAAAAAAAGCTCAACTCTTTGGCAACACAATGGTACCAGAATGAATGTTCTACGACGTTTCTACAAGAAATTATAGTCATTTATATCAGGTATGGTGACGGCGATGTTGGTACCGAGTCTGCTCACGGCCTATATATTTTTTGGAGTTATTTTCTTGTTTTTTATCGCCTTTTCTTGCATTATTCTTTCTAATATAATAACTGACTATTTGGCATCATAAACATTTAGGCGGGACTATCCTGAGACTTAGTGACTGCCGGGAAACCAGATGGGAACGCTCGGCAGTGTTCCACCGCTCCAGGTGCCAGCCAGGAATCACCCTTATACGCTTAAAATCAGCTTATATATCAACTTTACGGCTTATTTGTCTATCAGAATTGATCTAATATGATATAATAAACACTCTAAATAACATACAAACATGTTATATACTCTAGGCTGAATAAAATAGGCCATAAAAAGGACGAAAGTTTATCGGGAATTTTTCCATAAATATTGGCTACTCATCTCCATGTCCCTTCTTTAGTCTCCGAGTAAGAAAAAACGGTGTTTTGAAGAGGATAACTGCACTAAAAACATCAGTTTACTAAGAAATACACCCAAACAAACGCGATTTTCGCGAAAAATTTTTTTTTTTTTGAGACGGGGGCCGGCCGGCTTTCCGGCCGATATCTGGGAAAGTAACTTATTCACCTAGGGCAACAAATAATTCCTTTATTACTTAATTAAATGGAATAATATGCACAGACATTGTAGAATAATGATTTCTCTTATTTTCGCCGATTAGTTTTGAAAATATTCCAAATACTTTGGGAGTTATGTGGGAGTAAAGGGCAGATTTTTTTTGCAATATTCCAGAACTAACAAACTTTATTTTTTTGTGAAATAACGGTAAGGTATTTTTAGAGGGAACAATCGGTCAAAATAAGTATTAGCATTGTACTCTCGGCACCAAGTGTCAAAACCACCTTACGTAGTCCCATATAAGAATGAAGTATTGCCCAAGGGCAATTTCAGTAAATCAGTCTTTTCTCAGTTGTTGTTTGAGGTATATTTTTGATAAATATTTTCAAGAAAGAGTGAGAACACTTTGTCTTGTGTACCAAAACTGAACAAAATCGGACGGTAAATAACCGAGTTAGGGATTTTGCCCTACGCCTCCCTTAAGGAACCTTATGGATCCCAACTTCGTATTATTTAACAGTGGCGACTCCATGTCTGCCTGCGAACTCACGCTGTTTTAATTTTGATCGAATTTTGATTTAAAATAATTAGCTTTGATAATGGAAGCCAGGTACTTAACTGTCATTTCCTAGTAAATAGAAAACTTTAAGGGTCTGATGTAAAGATTTTTAGCCATTTTGAATAAATTACCCTCAGTCCCCATTATAGTGTCTTTTTCTAAGGAGCAGGGCATCATGTCATGAATTTTTCGCCAAATAACTTTTATATTAATTAATAAGAATTTTTTTTCAACTAAGGATATTTTGTGGCTCACTGGTGCATAATCCAACATTTATGATGAAAAGTTTATGGTGGCCTGGTGGTTAACGCTCTCGCTTCACACGGTGAGGGTCTGGGTTCGATTCCCAGCCAGAGTAGAAACATTGGACGTGTTTCTTTCCACCTGTTGTCTATGTTCCCCATCTGTAAAATGGGTACCTGTGTGTTAGTCGACTGGTGTGGGTCGCATCCTGGGACACTGACCTAAGGAGGCCTGGTCACAGACCGGGCCGCGGGGGCGTTGACCCCCGGAACTCTCTCCAGATAAACTCCAGATAAAACGATCTATTTACCCGTAATTCTTCCTCTTTTCTTTGTTTCATATAGTTCTATCTATCCCACAATTACAAATAAAATATTAGCTAATAATAGACATATATAAAACATTGTCTATCTTCTACTTATGATATTGCAAGAAAATTAAAGTGAGTTGTTTCTCACGTAAGAAACATTTTATGGTTAATTGACGGATTCTAAATTATTAAATGCAATTTTCAGTGTAAAATCTATACAACCTAGAGTGACGGTGAAACTTGTGAGGAAAACAGATGAGCATGAGAAATATAACACCGAGTTGAAGAGGCAGAGAAAACTATATTGTGCACCTTCTCTGCTTCAACCAGTTAAAACATCAGTGTGCACCTACTCTACCTCAACCAGTTAAAACATCAGTGTGCACCTACTCTACCTCAACCAGTTAAAACATCAGTGTGCACCTACTCTACCTCAACCAGTTAAAACATCAGTGTGCACCTACTCTACCTGAGCCAATTAAAACATCAGTGTGCACCTACTCTACCTGAGCCAGTTAAAACACCAGTGTGCACCTACTCTACCACAACCAGTTAAAACAACATTGTGCACCTACTCTGCCTGAGCCAGTTAAAACAACATTGTGCACCTACTCTACCTGAGCCAGTTAAAACAACATTGTGCACCTACTCTACCTGAGCCAGTTAAAACAACATTGTGCACCTACTCTACCTGAGCCAGTTAAAACAACATTGTGCACCTACTCTACCTGAGCCAGTTAAAACAACATTGTGCACCTACTCTACCTGAGCCAGTTAAAACAACATTGTGCACCTACTCTACCTGAGCCAGTTAAAACATCATTGTGCACCTACTCTACCTCAACCAGTTAAAACATCATTGTGCACCTACTCTACCTCAACCAGTTAAAACATCATTGTGCACCTACTCTACCTCAACCAGTTAAAACATCATTGTGCACCTACTCTACCTCAACCAGTTAAAAATCATTGTGCACCTACTCTACCTGAGCCAGTTAAAATAACATTGTGCACCTACTCTACCTGAGCCAGTTAAAACAACATTGTGCACCTACTCTACCTGAGCCAGTTAAAACAACATTGTGCACCTACTCTACCTCAACCAGTTAAAATAACATTGTGCACCTACTCTACCTCAACCAATTAAAATAACATTGTGCACCTACTCTACCTCAACCAGTTAAAACAACATTGTGCACCTACTCTACCTCAACCAATTAAAACAACATTGTGCACCTACTCTGCCTCAATCAATTAAAACATCATTGTGCACCTACTCTACCTCAACCAGTTAAAACATCATTGTGCACCTACTCTACCTGAGCCAGTTAAAACAACATTGTGCACCTACTCTACCTGAGCCAGTTAAAACAACATTGTGCACCTACTCTACCTCAACCAGTTAAAATAACATTGTGCACCTACTCTACCTCAACCAGTTAAAACATCATTGTGCACCTACTCTACCTGAGCCAGTTAAAACAACATTGTGCACCTACTCTACCTCAACCAAATAAAACATCATTGTGCACCTACTCTACCTCAACCAGTTAAAACATCATTGTGCACCTACTCTACCTCAACCAATTAAAACATCATTGTGCACCTACTCTACCTCAACCAGTTAAAACATCATTGTGCACCTACTCTACCTCAACCAATTAAAACATCATTGTGCACCTACTCTACCTCAACCAGTTAAAACAACATTGTGCACCTACTCTACCTCAACCAATTAAAACATCATTGTGCACCTACTCTACCTCAACCAATTAAAACAACATTGTGCACCTACTCTACCTCAACCAGTTAAAACAACCATTGTGCACCTACTCTACCTCAACCAATTAAAACATCATTGTGCACCTACTCTACCTCAACCAATTAAAACATCATTGTGCACCTACTCTACCTCAACCAATTAAAACATCATTGTGCACCTACTCTACCTCAACCAGTTTAAAACAACATTGTGCACCTACTCTACCTCAACCAATTAAAACATCATTGTGCACCTACTCTACCTCAACCAATTAAAACAACATTGTGCACCTACTCTACCTCAACCAATTAAAACATCATTGTGCACCTACTCTACCTCAACCAATTAAAACATCATTGTGCACCTACTCTACCTCAACCAGTTAAAACAACATTGTGCACCTACTCTACCTCAACCAATTAAAACTCATTGTGCACCTACTCTACCTCAACCAGTTAAAACAACATTGTGCACCTACTCTACCTCAACCAATTAAACATCATTGTGCACCTACCTACCTCAACCATTAAAACAACATTGTGCACCTACTCTACCTCAACCAATTAAAACATCATTGTGCACCTACTCTACCTCAACCAGTTAAAACAACATTGTGCACCTACTCTACCTCAACCAATTAAAACATCATTGTGCACCTACTCTACCTCAACCAATTAAAACATCATTGTGCACCTACTCTACCTCAACCAATTAAAACATCATTGTGCACCTACTCTACCTCAACCAATTAAAACATCATTGTGCACCTACTCTACCTCAACCAATTAAAACAACATTGTGCACCTACTCTACCTCAACCAGTTAAAACAACATTGTGCACCTACTCTACCTCAACCAGTTAAAACGTTTCATACATTTTATGAAAGAGAAGAATTTAGATGGAATCCAAGGAAAGGAAGCTACGTTTATTTCCTTGGATCAAGAGCCCCTGATCAACATCAAGGCCAAGTAATGCAAATTTGTAAATGGTAAAATAACACTATGTCATGTGGATATTAGAAGAGTCAAGATAACATATATCTCTTTAAACAATATCCAGTCAGTTTAGTTACTTTATTATGTTTATTATGCAACTGAAGGGTTCTCGATCCAAGGAATTGGACCTGTGGTCCAATTCCTTGGACCTGGACCTGTGGTCCTGTGGTCCAATTCCTTTAACCTATTTTGAATGCATTCCATTCTCCCAGGCACTGCATGACACCTATAAGTTTAGTGTCTTCCCATCAATGAAATGCTAACTTAAACAATAGTACACCTCGTCTATGTAGTACACCTCGTCTATGTAGTACACCTCGTCTATGTAGTACACCTCGTCTATGTAGTACACCTCGTCTATGTAGGACACAAGAGTGTTGAAGCTTCCAAGTGGATCGGAAACAAAGTTCTACACACAGACAGTTTCGGGGAAGATTTTTATAGAATTGAGCAGAGCGCATATTAACTTGTCTATTGTTCCGTTAACCTATACCTAGTGATTATTATTATTATTATTATTATTATTATTATCGTAAGTAATCACTAAACCTACAAGGGTCAGACAGCACAGCTTGATAATTCCACAACAATTTCAGATTTATACCTAAATAGTGCAACATACTGACTAACATTCTCATAGGAACGCAATAGCGATATATCGACACCATGCCCAGCCCTTGTAGGGTAGGGTAGGTGCCTGAGCCCGAGCCTTTAGCTCATAAGACTGTCATTCCCATTTGCTCCCTTGGGGCGGGGATGGCAGACCAGAGAGGCCTAGCTTGTGGCTAGGCCTGGGGACAGTTGGTCCCAAAGATGAGGAGGTACTTGTGCCTCCTCCCATGGCAGACTTAGGTCTCAGACACTCCCTAAAGAGGGAGCCAAGGCCGGGCCACTACTTGGAAAAGGCCCGGGCCGGGAGAATACCGGCTAATATTTAATAATAATAAATAAAAGCGATAATATTATATAATTGAGAGACAAGACATTGTTAAAGTATTCAAGGGACACACACAAGTGCTGATAATTTGCTGCCGATCTGAAGAGTCATTCTGTGGTTTATTAAATCCCAGTAATTCAAAGTTTAGTATTTTAATTTACTGCCCAGATATTTCCCTTCACTAAACCAAAACTTAACAAGTACAGTCCGGGTCCTGAGACGCATCAGCCATGGAATGGCTAAAATATATATAAGGTAATTTATTGGGCACCAAAAATCGCGAGGCAACCCTTTGAAAGTTCGATTCCTTTTCGAGATATCTATTATTTATAGGATAGATAATACACGATCTATAAACAAGTGCTTATAAAAAATACTAGCTAATGTATAAATTAATAAATTCTAATCTGGGACATTCTAACTAAAATTATTGGCATTGTTCTAGGTCCTGTCAACTGTTGTTTCATTATTATTAACCTGCCTACTAGACCAGCAGACAGTACATTCATCATTATTCAGGCCCGGTGGTCTGGTGGCTAAAGCTCCCGCTTCACACACGGAGGGCCCGGGTTCGATTCCCGGCGGGTGGAAATATTTCGACACGTTTCCTTACACCAGTTGTCCTGTTCACCTAGCAGTAAATAGGTACCTGGGTGTTAGTCGACTGGTGTGGGTCGCATCCTGGGGGACAAGATTAAGGACCCCAATGGAAATAAGTTAGACAGTCCTCGATGACGCACTGACTTTCTTGGGTTATCCTGGGTGGCTAACCCTCCGGGGTTAAAAATCCGAAAGAAATCTTATCTTATCTTATCTTATCACAATGAAAAATATATATTCTGCAGATCATAATTCGTTAATAACTATTATAAGAGTTTTATCAGTTAGAGAGATATTGCTTCATAAATTCTATAGGAAAAAATTTATATTCTTTTGCAAATTGTTAGTTGATATTTGCGTAACTAATTGATCATTGTCAATATAATTTTTTTCCCATATTTACCATATTCTGGGGGAGGGGAGGGAGGGGGGTGACGTAATTCTGGGGAGGGGAGGGAGGGGGGTGTGACGTAATTCTGGGGGAGGGGAGGGAGGGGGGTGACGTAATTCTGGGGGAGGGGAGGGAGGGGGTGACGTAATTCTGGGGGAGGGGAGGGAGAGGGGTGACGTAATTATCGGACTTATCTTCATTAAACAATATTATAAATTTGATTAACTTTGCTCTCAACTCTTAATAGTCAACTCTTAATATTCAACTCTTAATATTCAACTCTTAATAGTCAACTCTTAATATTCAACTCTTAATATTCAACTCTTAATATTCAACTCTTAATATTCAACTCTTAATATCAACTCTTTTAAAGTCAACTTTAAATTTTAACTTTTTAAAATTTAAATCTTAATAGTCAACTCTTAATAGTCAATCTTTAATATTCAACTTTTAATATCAACTCTTAATAGTCAACTTTTAATATTCAACTTTTAATATTCAACTCTTAATAGTCAACTCTTAATAGTCAACTTTTAATATTCAACTCTTAATATTCAACTCTTAATAGTCAACTTTTAATATTCAACTCTTAATAGTCACTTTTAATATTCAACTTTTAAATATTCAACTTTTAATTTCAACCTTAATAGTAAACTTTAATAGTCAACTCTTAATATCAACCTTAATATCAACTCTTAATAGCAACCTCTTAATAGTCATCCAAAGTTAATATATAGTTTATATTCAATATTGAATTCTCCTGAAAGGAAATAAATAATTAATATACCTAGACCCAAACATTGTTGACTGGTGGCAGCGGCGTCATGACACCAGACTGGTGGCAGCGGCGTCATGACACCAGACTGGTGGCAGCGGCGTCATGACACCAGACTGGTGGCAGCGGCGTCATGACACCAGACTGGTGGCAGCGGCGTCATGACACCAGACTGGTGGCAGCGGCGTCATGACACCAGACTGGGGGCAGGGGCCCCGCCCCCATGACACCAACTGGGGGCCCAGCGGCCGTCATACACCAGACTGGTGGCAGCGGGGGTCATGACACCAGACTGGTGGCAGCGGCGTCATGACACCAGACGGGGGCAGCGGCGTCATGACACCAGACGGGTGGCAGCGGCGCCCATGACACCAGACTGGTGGCAGCGGCGTCATGACACCAGACTGGTGGCGGGCGGCGTCATGACACCAGACTGGTGGCAGCCGGCGTCATGACACCAACTGGTGGCAGCGGCGTCATGACACCACACTGGTGGCAGCGGCTTTCATGACACCACCTGGTGGCAGCGGCGTCATGACACCAGACTGGTGGCACCCGGCGTCTTGACACCAGACGGGTTTGGCAGCGGCGTCATGACACCAACTGGTGGCAGCGGCGTCATGACACCAATTTGGGGGGCAGCGGCGTCATGACACCAGACTGGTGGCAGCGGCGTCATGACACCAGACTGGTGGCAGCGGCGTCATGACACCAGACTGGTGGCAGCGGCGTCTTTGACACCAGACTGGTGGCGCGCGGCGTCATGACACCAGATGGTGGAAAGGCGGCGTCATGACACCAACTGGTGGCAGCGGCGTCATGACACCAGACTGGTGGCAGCGGCGTCATGACACCAGACTGGTGGCAGCGGCGATGACACCAGACTGGTGGCAGGGCGTCATGACACCAGACGGGGCAGCGGCGCATGCACCGAGGGTGGCAGCGGCGTCATGAACCGACTGGTGGCAGCGGGGCGTCTTGACACCAGCCCGGGTTGGCAGCGGCGTCATGACACCAGACTGGTGGCAGCGGCGTCATGACACCAGACTGGTGGCAGCGGCGTCATGACACCAGACTGGTGGCAGCGGCGTCATGACACCACGGGTGGCAGGCGGCGCATGACACCAACTGGGGCCCAGCGCGTCATGACACCACACTGGTGGCAGCGGCGTCATGACACTAGACTGGTGGCAGCGGCGTCATGACACCAGTCTACTGCCTCCTCAATTGACAACCGTATTTTATAGAGTAAACACAGTATCAAGTCAAGTGTTAATACTGACTCTATGAAGAGCCACGACAAAATCAGTAGCCACAGGAATAATTATCATATGAACTATTCAATACGCCATATTGAAGACTTCATAATATCTACAGTTTAATTCACCTCCCTGGTCACAGACGGGGCCGCGGGGGCATTGACCCCCGGAACTCTTTCCAGGTAAACTCCAGGTAAACTCCCATGAAAGAATTCCTATACATCGAACTCTTCTGGTTAGTAGTAAGCTACAACCAAGGTATCAGTGAGTAAGAGTTCGCAATAAAGCGAATATAATTCTTGGCTTCATATCTAGAAGTAAAATAAACATGAGTCCTCAGAGGTTATTCTTCAAGTTAACCCTATTATAGAATGTATATAAATGCGATGGAAAACGTACAAAGGAGGATGACAAAGTTGATCCCGTGTATCAGAAATCTGTCCTACGAGGACAGACTGAGGCACTTAATTTGCACTGTGTAGAAAGGTGTAGAATTAAAGGGAATATGTATGATTGAGGTGTATAAATGGAAAACAGGAATAAATAAGGAATGGGGGGGGGGGAGTAAATAACCTGCCTAAAATATGTCTAGCCAGCCCCGGACTTGTAGTGGTGGTTTAACATAGTACAGGTGGGTAGAATTTTATGCAAGAGAAAGTGAAGAATTCTATTTAAAAACTACTACAGGTTGTGGAATAATATAAAGAAACTGACATATGAACCTAACTGTTTGGAAATCTACCAGCAGACCCCCCCCAATATACCGCCTTTTAATGTTGTGGGGGAAGAAATACCAGCGCTTACCATACCATCTACTGGTGTGGGGAACATTGGCAGCTATCTACATACCAGCCTCAGCTGGGTAATAACACCAGTAAATAAAATAGTGACAGTTAAAGGCATTTTAAGAATATCATCACAGACTTTATTAGCTACTGATGTGATGATTGATGCAATTACCTTGAGAGATTCTCATGTGGAAACAATTCCAGAAATTACACTACCACCTTAAAGGAGAATTATTACTTTTAAAGCCTCAATAAGCACTTAACTAGTAATCGTATATAATATTTCTTTTGATATTCCTCTAGCCAGCATAATTTTTACTTTTAAAGATATTTAACGCATATGTGGAGTAAATAATCAAACATATGCAAATCCACGAGAGGTTTGCTTACCTAATTTGCATTCCTGACACCTTTTCTTCCTCTAACTTCAGCTACATCGTCATGTTTCTCCAAACTCTTGGTAAATGTTCTTGATCTTTTACTTCGGCAAGTTTCGGTCATATGCAGGGTTTAGAAATAATATAGTTTAGATGAAAACATTTAGACATTTCACCGTTACCAAGATGTAAATACATCTGCACACACACACGCACGGTGAAGCTGAAGGAACAGAGCCCATCAAGAGAGGTTTGTTGAAGTTGGTGAGGGAATCTTGATCTAGGAACCTGGGACTGTGCTCCAATTCCTTGAATTAATCCTGAATACCTTCTGTCCCCCCCATTCTCCAGACGCTGTATAATTCATACGGGTATAGCGCTTCCCTTTGCTAATCAAGGTGCAGGGAGAGAGTAGACATAGTTGCGACCAGCGAAGACGTCAGGAGCTGTGAATCAACTCCTGCGACCCCCAAAGTGATGAGTACAACACACCACACCACACCACCACACACCCCCACACCAACACACACACAAAAGGCACAACACGCATACACAAACACAGCACATACACATTCACAGCACACACACAAGCACTCACACACACATGCACATAATCAACACACACATACACACAGTCACACAAACAACACACACACACACAATAAACAACATATATATACACACACCACACTACGAAACCTAGTCCATTAAAAATAATATATGAGACCCCAAAGGGGAAGTTAAAGACTCAATTGATCAGAGGAAGATGGGTCTGGAAAGGAAGAATTGATGGAAGAGCAATGTAAAATGATGGAACAAGAGTGGGAGAACAAACTAGGTGAGCTTTCTAGGAAAATAGAGATGAGAATGGAAGCAAAGAAGAAATGAGAGCCTCGAGCTGAAGCTATGGAAACCAAGATACGGTAAAAAAGGTAAATATGCTGATTCGAGTTACGAGGACAGTGACCAGAGGAGACATGACATCTGAAGCAGGTACACCTGTATTAAATGAGGGGCCCAATGGAAAGGAAGAAAACAAGACTTATGCTAAGGCCCTATCAGGCCATCAAGCAAAGCCAAGGAATAAAGAGGGCAAGCTGCTGGGCACAGCGATAGCAGCAAGTAAGGGAGGGGGGTGCAGGTAGAGAAGATGATGGGTCCCATGCAGTGGCACAACCATGCCATCAAGAGTTACAGGACATAATTATTAAGACAATGGCTGTGTACAAATGAGACCCAGAGAAACAGAGGGAAGGCAATGAGAGAAGAGGGAGTGGTCAGTCTTTATTCATGTGCTTCAGGAGAGCAAAGGGAGGACACACAGTAAAAAATGGTAGAAAAAAAAAAATAAGAGAGAGAAAACATCATCAAAGAAATAAGCGAGGTGCACAAGCCTGAGATAATAAATTTTCAGAGAGTAGGTGGTTACTCAAAGAGGAGAAAACGGCCAGTCAAACTGATTTTCAAGACAGAAACCGTGCAGAACAGGATCCTGCAGGAGAAACCTTGGCTAAAAGAATCAACATACATGAGGGTGTTCCTAGACTGAGACAGAACGAGAACCGAATGACTGCAGCTGAGGGACAGGACACAGCAACGAAAGGGGCTAGAAGGTGAATTAAAGACAGAGCGATCAGAGGACAACCAGAGTGGGCAGAGCAACAAGTGTAAACACACACACAACCACCCTCAGAAGCCCTCAAACACACTACCCCAGTACAAACCAAAAGCCACACTCACAGCCCCCACCCGGCACTATGCAGTAGAATCCCTCAGCACCCTTCCAGGTCCTCACTCCCTCAATAGCCACAAACCCTGATGAATGCAGTTTTTGAGAGGAAATTAAACGTATGGCACACCAACATTGATGGAATCATGATTAAATGGGAGGAGTGGCACGAAAAAATCAAAGAGGCATCACCACACATCATAGCTCTCAAGAGAAACCAAGCTCACAGGAAGGACTACAGATGCCATCTTTCCAATTAGATATCATATCCTGAGGAAAGGCAGAAAGAACAGAGGGGATGGAGGAGTGGCACTGCTCATCAAAAACCAATGGGATTTTGAGGGGCTGGAGAGAGGAGACAGTAGAGAAGCAAGAAACTATATAAAATGAACACTTCAGTACACAAATAACCCGCACATAGAAGAGAGGAGCTTGCGACGACGTTTCGGTCCGACTTTGACCATTTACAAAGTCATTCTAACGAGAAGTAGAGCAGGACGGGTATATATAGGCGGGAAGTGGTAGTGGAAGTAGTAGTAGTAGAAGTGGTAGAAGTAGTAGTGGAGGTGGAAAGAAGTAGTAGTGGGGAAGTAAGAAGGAGGAACCAGTCAAATACTAAGATAGGAGAGCACTGCAAGGAAGCTAGGTGCCCACAAGGGAGCTAGGTGCCCACAAAGGAGCTAGGTGCCCACAGAGGGAGAGCGAGAACACAGAGGTGGGGGGGGTAAATAATAAAATAAAATAAATAATGAAGGAACAGAAACAAAGCAGAGGAAAGAAAGACAACCCAGAAGAGAGAAAGGAAAGAGGAAAGGGGAAGAAGGAGAGAAAGAAATAGGAGAAATCAGGTTAAGTCACGGGTGTTCTGAAGTTTGGAGCATTTTACAATGTAGTGGGAGAGGAAGGCATCTACAGAGACGAAGCCACGACTAAGATTCATACAAGGAAAGTTGTGTATTAGGGAGGATTCGACCAGACGGCGACTGTTAAAGTTAAAAGTAGGGAAGACAGTTTTAGCAGAAGACCAGTCAATAGGATGGCTGTGATCTCTGACGTGACAGAAAAGAGCATTGTTAGTGTCGGCAAGCCTAACACTATTTTTGTGCTCCTTAAGTCTGTCAGAAAGAGATCGGCCAGTTTCTCCAAAGTATTGAAGAGGACAGGAGCAAGAAATAGTGTAGACACCAGGAACATCAGTAAAGGGAGGAGAGGTATGAACGAGATTAGTGCGAAAAGTGTTAGTCTGGCGGAAAGTAAGCTTGATGTCTAAGGAACTGAGAGAGTTGTTGAGATTAGAAAAACCGGAAATGTAGGGAAGGCAGAGGACAGAAGAGTTTCCAGGAGTCGAGAGTTTGGGAGAGAAGAAATTATGTTTAGCATGTGAGAGGGCAGAGTCTATGAAATGGGAAGGGTAGCCAAGACGGGAAAAGGAACTGAGGATCACAGATGAGAACACGGAGAAAGAGGGAAATAAGAACACTTCTCTTGACAGGGGAAGCATGGTAGGAAAAGTAGTGAATGTACATGCCACTGTGCATAGGTTTTCGGTAAACGGAAAAGGAAAAACCCGTATCTGAGCGGTGAAAATGTACATCAAGGAATGGAAGCAAGGAATTAGATTCCCATTCAGCTTTAAACTTAATGGAAGGCGCAAGATTATTAAGAGCTTCAAGAAAAGGTTGGAAGAAACTGGAGTCATGAGGCCACAGAGCAAAGATGTCATCCACATAGCGGAGCCAGAGTGAAGGGCGCACATTAATAGTAGGAAGAACAGACTCGAAGTATTCCATGTAAAGATTAGCAAGAACAGGAGAGAGAGGAGAGCCCATAGCCACACCGAACGTTTGAGAATAATATTTCCCATGGAAGGAAAAGTAATTAGAGTCCACACAAAGGCGGATAAGTCCAAGAAAGACATTAATAGGTATAGGGAGATGAAGAAACCATTCACAGGCCTTCTCTCTAAGAAAATCATTGACATCATCAAGAGGGTCATTGGTGAAGAGAGACTCAACGTCAAGACTAAGCATCTTACAGGTCGGGAGAGAGCAAACCCGTTCAATGAAGTCTTGAGAGTGACGGAGGTAGGCAGGAGAAAAAGTACCAAGAAAAGGAGTGAGGGTTTTGGCCAGCCAAGAAGCAAGAGAATAAGAGACAGAACCTCTAGAGTCTAGAGGATATGATAGGACGTAGAGGAATGTCAGATTTATGAGTTTTCGGAAGGTCATAGAAATAGGGAAGCGAGGGACAGATGACACGAAACCGGTGAAAAAGGTCAAAGTCAGGAGGACAGAGGTCGGAGAGAGTCCTTAGTTTCTTGTTGAAAGTTCTCTTCATGCGATCAAGAGGGTTGGAAACGAGAGGAGTGTAGGTACGTGAGTCAGAGAGCAAGACATCAGCTTTACGGAGATAATCCTCGCGATCAAGGATAACTACCGAATTACCTTTGTCAGAAGATAGTATGACAATGTTAGTGTTAGATATAAGAGAAGAAAGGGCAAGTTGGTAACGGCGCGGAAGGTGGTGGTTCTTAGAAAACAGGCTAACAAGAGCAGGAAGGAGAGCGTCACGAAAAGTGGACAAGTCTGGAAGATTACGGGAGCGAGACAGAGGAAAAGAATCAAAAGAGGTAATCAGGGAAATACCAGCGCGAGGGGTAGGTGAAGTGGCAAAGGAAAGACCAAAACCAAGAAGTTCAATCTCATACTGAGAGAGTGAGACAGAAGATAAGTTAGTAACACAGTCAGTGAGGGAGAATTTAGACCAAGGGCTAGCTGAGATGAGAAGTTGAAGTTTATTCTGTAGTTTAGAAGAATGAATTTGTGTATTCAGGCGAGCAGTGTCAAAGGCAATGGTAGAGAGAAGGTTACAGAGATCCTGTGGTAGAGCAGCAAAGAGAGCACGTTGACGTTAAACGGAAAGTAAAGAAGGCATCTTCAACCTGTGACTTAGTAGAAAGAATGAGCTGTGAAGTGGGAAAGGACGGGCATGATCGGAAAGGGAGTGCCCAGTGGGTTGGTTTTCAGAAAGTGGGAGAAGGAAGGTGGTAGAACTTGTTCAGCAAGACAGTCACGTAGGAAGCGAAGCTGATTCTTACGACCCCGGGTAGCAATAAGAGCAGCCTCATAAGATCAAAAGAGGGGTTTAAAAGAGGGAAGAACATTAAAAAAGTTGGAAAGAATATGACGCTTAACTGCGGGGTCCATAAATAACAAAAAGGCACAATACCGTGACTGGAACAATACACAAATAACCCGCACATAGAAGAGAGGAGCTTACGACGACGTTTCGATTCGAGAAGTAGAGCAGGACGGGTATATACAGGCGGGAAGTGGTAGTAGTAGTAGTAGTAGTAGTAGTAGTAGTAGTAGTAGTAGTAGTAGTAGTAGTGGTAGAAGTAGTAGCAAAGGTGGAAGGAAGTAGTAGTGGGGAAGTAAGAAGGAGAAGCCAGTCAAATACTGCTCTACTTCTCGTTAGTGTGACTTTGTAAATGGTCCAGTTCGGACCGAAACGTCGTCGTAAGCTCCTCTCTTCTATGTGCGGATTATCTGTGTATCGTTCTAGACACGGTATTGTGCCTTTTTTGTCATTTATGAACACTTCAGACTTGAGGTCCCACGGTTTTAGTTGCAGTGATGTATAAACTACACACAGAATAGTATTAGGCTAAGACAAGAATATGATGAGGGTAACAGAGCAATGGTTGAAACACTGGCTGAAGTGGCCAGAAAGGCCTATATGGGTGACTTCAACCCACAAGAAATCGACTGGGAAAACCTGGAGCCACAAGGGAGTCAAGAAACGTGAAGGGTAAATATGATGGAGGTGGTTCAGGAAAACGTCATTCATCAACACGTTAGGAACACTACCAGAGAGAGATGAACCAGCATGACTGGACCTAGAATTCACCTTAAGTAGTGTAGACATTGAGGACATCACATATGAAAGGGCCCTTGGGGCTAGTGATCATCATGGTTCTGAGCTTCTAATAAACAGAGTTACTAGAGGAAAGCAAAAGGGGCAGAGTGGAGGAGGTCTAAACTACGAGAGAGGGGACCACACAGGCTTTAGGAACTTCTTGCAAGAGGTTCAGTGGGACATAGAACTGGCAGGGAAATCAGTAAATGAGATGATGGAATATGTGACAACAATATGCAAGGCGACAGAAGAGAGGCTTGTACCCAAAGCAACAGAAATAACGGAAGGCCAGAAAGAACCCTTGGTTCACCAAGAGATATAGAGAGGCCAGAGCTAAATGCACAAGAGAATGGAAGAAGTATGGGACACAAAGGACCCAGGAGAATAAGGTGAGTAGTAGAAGAGCCATAAATGAATATGCACATGTAAGGAAGGAGGCCAAGCGGCAATACAAAAATGATATAGCAGCGAAAGCCAAGTCCGACCCGAAATTATAGTACAGCCACATCAGGAGGAAAACAACAGACAAGGACCAGGTAATCAGCCTGAGGAAAGGAGGAGGCAAGATCGCAAGAAATGACCGTGAAGAATGTGAGGAGCTCAACATGAGATTTAAAGAAGTATTCGCAGTGGAGACAGAAACAGTTCCTGAAACAATGAGTGATGGGGTACACCACTAAGTGCTAGACACAATATATACAACTGATGTTGAGAAATGGCATTACCAGTTAAGTTTAAAGAGTTTGTACTTAACTTAGAAAGACAACTCATCGCCTGCACAGCCGCCCCTGCAGACGAGGTCTTGAGAAGCTGTCGAAGTCATCTCTCAATGGGTTGTAAAGATTTATAATTTGTAAGATTATAAATTACCCCTAGGGGGTGTTATGTCAGCATATTTCATTCACTGATGGCTGACAAACTTACTTGTGTGGACTCAAAAGTCCGCACCTAACTGCCGACTATAGGTTGATTACAAACTCCTTGCGACTCAAGAACTGCGCAGTCCCCCGTACTACAAGAAATTCGTAACCTACCTTGCTCTTGTAGCGTGAGCTATGGTGTTCTTCACACCTTCGACAGATATCGGTGACTTGATAGAAGCTGAAGTGTCCTTGGATGTCCACGTCTTCCATAGTCTAGGAATATGCACACTGGTACACTATGTTCCACAAGATTTGTCTTTGTTGTTCACAATCTTATCACTAAAGAAGCTGATCACACTTCTCTTAAGTGTTTATTGTGTTTTATGAGACACTTTGTTCACACTAATGCACAGATCGTTCTTTGTTGGTTATCCTGGCGTCAGTGTCACTCTCAGTAGAGTCAAAAGTAATCTGAAGACGCCACAGCGCCCCACGCCGTTATTCCCCTGTCACAAAGAAAAAGCTGACCTAGTACTTTTGCTTCCTTGCCACTTCCTCGATAAAGCAAAGCAGAATGTTTGATTCTTGCTGTCTTACGCATAGACAACAATGTCCACTGTCTTTACTATGGTAACAAAGTGGGAGCAGGATTTTCCTTAATTGTCCTGCTAAAGTAAGAGATGTACTGTCTCTTATTAAAATACACTCTGCAACACTCTGCAAGGAGCAGCGTTCACTTGACCACGTCGCATACTCGTACGGCATCTGTGATCAATTACTCACTGTAGCAGTAAACAAGACACTTACCCCTTCTGAGAGGGCTGGGCCCCTCAGGGCTGAAAGGGGCTGAAGGAGCTGAAGGGGGCTGATACCCCCTCCAGGAGAAAATTTCTCTACACTGGGGGGCGGCGGAGGTTCGCTGCAGGTGAACTATTCATCACTTAACATTAATTTCATTTTCTCACTCGCCACCACTGCTGCTTGTCTTTTCTGAACAGCTTTAGTCTGTGTGGTTTCTGGAGAATCACTAATTTTGTTTTCAACACTGTGTAATTCTAACGGCAAATAGATTATTTATTGTCCGCTTATTTCACTACAAACCTTGCTTAAAACATCAACTGTCCTGATGATTCCATTTGCATCGGGATATATGGACACAATTTTTCCAAGTGCCATTGGGACCTCGACCATCATCGTCGAAAAATCACTTAATGGTCCACCAGTCTTAAGGACTTATATTTTCCAGGAACACCAGCTCCATAGAAGTGTTACTCTCAATGAGTGAGATAGTCTTCATGCCAAATTCTCCCAACGGTTCAATTACTTATTAAGAGGTGTTGAATTTACGTCTGAGTTGCTCAGGATCGAATAAGTAGATCCTCTATGATTTCTTTATCAATTCATGGGAGGAACAGGTTCGAACCTCTGCTATGGGAATAAATGAAATGGATCTTAACACTTCTAAATCGTCTAGATCATTGGTAACATAATTTAAGGTCTTGTTGTTGACATCGATTTTCTATTTCAGTCACAACTGTACGGAATTCTTCTAAGTCGATTCTTTGACGATGAAGAGTACTTTTCCTTAAACAACGTTTACAATGCCGATCATTCTTTCATAAAATCCGCCGTGCCATGAGATTTTAGAAGGAATGTATCTCCAACGACAACTGCGTTGATTCAGCTCTGTGTACTTCTGTTGATCAAAGTTCTGCTTATATAAACAGCAACCAGCAACAAAGTTCGTTGCCATTATCTGAAATCATCAGACCCTGGACATGCCCTTCTGGATGCAAACCTTCTGAATAATTTGATAAAGGCTTCAGCAAACATGTCAGTGGCTACATTTAGATTGTACTGCCCTAGTTGTAGCACAAGTGAACCAAACAGATGTACACCTTGATGGAACTTTGTCAACTGTTTTTTGGTTAAAATTATTGTCCAGTGTAATCACAAACCTGTCACCTCAAATGGAGTGATATGACGAACTCTTTCAGAGGGATATGAGTGGTCTGATACTGACATACTCGCATATCGTAGTGACGACAAGTAATACGTTTCTTTTATTTGTTTTTCACACTTTTGTCGACCTTGAGGTATCCATAGGGAATTGTTGTAATATGACAAAATTGTGCCAGCTACCCCCACCATGTTACACGTTACTGTGGGCATTTTGATACAATCATTTTTGTTAGCCAATGATTCTTGGGAATCCAATATTGGATGTATGGCGTTCTTAGGTAGTGAAGAATTACGAAATTCTTCTCGACATCTTATAATCCTTTTCTGAGTCGAAGATAAAGTCCTAAAGAAATTTAATCATGACTGGTTTCTTTGGGGATTTAATCTTGTGTATTTCCAGAAATTTAAAATTCTGTAGAGAAAACATCTGGTCTCATTATTTCACCAGTATTTAAGGGTTCAAGACATTCAAAATCAGGTTTTAATCCATTTAATGAATTTAAAGACAAGAGCTGTAACTCTTAAGAGTTTACCCAAAGAATATATATAGATCCATCAAATGACTATTTCTGTGTGGCTGCTGCAGTTATTACACAACTTATTTCTGCTGTGTTCAAGCCAGACTGTTCTTCTGGCATAATGTGAGCTTTTGCTGAGGCCAGTTATTTTTTCATTAGAGAGCCAGTTCGTCCGTGGCGGCCATAATTTATTATCCACAAAATTTCTTGAGTGGGACCACCACGTGACAACATGTCAGCTGGATTCTCTTGGTAGAGACGTGGAAGAAAGAGAAAATCTCTCTGCATCTCTTTTATTACTGCTACTCTGTTCTGGTACATAGACCACTTACTCTTATTAAATCTTAACCACTGGAGAGCTGCCTCATTATCACTCCAGATCAACGGTTCTTTTCAATAGTGAGATGATCAAGTACTTTGTTGAGATAGACAGCTAATTTTGTACCACATAGAGTGCTGTCAGTTCCAATTGTGGTACTGTTTCTGACCTTCAAGGTGCTACCCTGGCCTTTGAAGTAATTAGTGTACTTCCTTCAGCATTACTCATGTAAGCTACAGCGCCAAAACCTCTTGTAGAACGCATCACAGAACCATGATATGTGTACTTGTTCCCTCTTGACCTATTTGTCTGGTGAAGAGTTAATTTGATGAAATTGTTTAAAACTCCTTGGATATTTCATCCCTGCTTGACTCATTTCCTAGAGCAAATCGCTCATCCCATCCAATTTTGAGCTTCCATGCATCTTTGCATAAAGCAATTTCCTTTATGTAATTGGTGAGACGAGTCCTAAGATCAAAACATTGTGATACATGCTGACAGTAAACTACGTTTAGAGAGTGTACTGTTGATTCATTATTTTATCCCTTTTGAGACTAAAGTATCTTCCTGTGTGTTCCAATTAAGTCCCACCTATTGTATTAGGCAATCAGAATTCAGCGTTCATGGAAATCTTCTTTGATAATTTCACTTAATAATCTTTGATTAGTATTCCACATATCCTAGAGGCATATTTTGCTTCTTCATCTCCTTGTTAGCTTCTCTGTAATAAAGGATTTCAAATCCTCCTCTTTATTCACAGTCCTTGAAGATTTGTCACACAGAAATTTTTCTTTAAAGATTTCCTTGAAAGGACTTTCAGATTTCTTCAAATGTGTATTTAGAGTGTAGCTCCAGTAAGAATGGAGAGGATGTTGCAACCAATACATACTGATTTGAAACGATTAAGTTTTCACAGGACCTTGAGGATCATGTGATTTTTCAGGCTTACAAGAATCGAGTAAAATCTCTATCTAATTCTTGTAGTCCTACTCTTAAAAAGCCTTGGAAATACAGCCCGTGTAGGCCATATGTGTTTGAGCAAATTTCATAACACGTCTCCAAGCTTTCATTTAGTGAGTCGTCATCAACAATCATTAAGACTTGCTACATCTTAATTTGCACGTGCGCTGGCAATATATACAACAGCGTAGTGAGTGGTTCAGATCTTTTTCTACTCCATGGGCGGAGATAATGATCTTCTGTCTCAACTTAACTTCGACTATTTCCTACACTGAATTTATTGTCCAACTGTTCTTGTATGATATTATCCATAGACAGTCAGTAGCTCTGGATTTTTCCTGAGCTCATATATTTGTGCTTTCATTTGTCCGAAAGGCCAAGCGATAAATGCTAGGCCAAGATGTGGTGGATTAATTTCCATGGTAACCTAACCCAATAATGTCTATCCATCTTCAATATTTGAATGTCCAAATATTGGCTATAAGTCTGAGACTCTTGTGGGCTGGTTTATTTACATCAATACCTATCGCATCAAAATCGCACAAATGTATCAACTGGTTCATTCATTTCTTTTCAGTAATGATAATTTTTGCTCTGGTACATTAACAGCGTTTATACCACGTACCTAGTAAATTTTCCATCTGAATCAATATCAGCTTCTTCCCCACTTTGAGAAGGGAATGGAACCGACATATCAAGTGGCCCTCACTGATGTTTTCAGTCAAGTGAACATCATGTTTACTTACTATATATTGCACAAAACAGAGCTATAATAATCACTTCCAAAGATTAAGTCAATTGGACTAATAGTGTACTTCTGTATCTCAGGACAGGCTAACTTGACCTTAGCTGCTTTCAGTGCTGGCAACTGTTTTCTTTTTAAATCCCTGGATCCGCACAGTCCTTAGCAAATCATCTAACTACCACAGCTTCTACTGGTCTTTATCCCTGTATTCCTACGACCAACAGTGATTCTGGCTAGTCACTATGTCTGTTTACCAGAATGTGGAAAAAACCAGCAATATCTAACTTGTACTTGGTGGCATAGGGTGTTTAATCATTTTCTGCAACACTGATCTCTTATGAAGGACCTTTGTGAGCCTTGAACAAATAGTGTTGAGCACATTGTTTTTGTGTAATTTATTAGACAACTCAACTCGAGCTATTGGGAGAGCAGTGCTTTAAACTTAACTCCACATTTAAATGCTGTTGCTTGTTGACTTCCTGATTTCTGTGGAAGTCTTATGCTGTTCAGCAAAAGTATTTGGGCATAATGCTTATGATGGATACTCCTTGCAATTTAAAACACTTCTTCATGAGCATTTACCTCCCTTGTTTCACCTAACACTTGATGCAACCTTTTCAGCTGATTGAACACGTTTGTTTACTGCCTCCATTGATGTGTATTGAATACAATACTGTGCCCAATGGTTCTCATCACAAAGTACAGAACATTATGGAGTACGTTTATGTGTGACAGTATGTTATACTGTCTGTAGTATTCACAACTGATAAATGCCTATATGGGATTTCCCATTAATGTGGGTTTAGTGGGAAGTAGGTATACCTTTATAAAACAGAGTAAGGTTTATTATCACTGATTTGGGATTTTCATCTTGATCTCGTTTGCTTGCATGCATGAAACTATTGTTGTAAACCATTGCTAATTTCCTCACAAGTAAAATAGCGTTATTGAACATAATTTTAATCGTTCAATTAGTTTTTTATGGTGACCAATCTATCTTGTACAATACCACTGATAAACAATTCACATGCCTTAGGTCCATATTTAGCACCTAGAGATCTGAGACTATTGTCTAATTTGTGATTCTAAATGCCTGTAAGTCTGAAAAACAATGTTTTTGGTGGCTTCAAGCTTGATATTAAGACTGCATGTCAAACTCGGCCTTGTCCTCATCAAGAATTGTCTGCTAAGACACGTAAGGCTATTGATAATTGCATTTAACAACCGGAAATGAACTTAATCAGTTCATAGGGTTCTCCCGTCACAAGACATTTAAGATTAATTGAACTAGCAATCTCATCTATTTCAGTTCGTGAATTTACTATGCATTGAAAACCACTAATGAATTTCTTCATAATTATGACCTTGGAAAATAGTAAGACAATGTAGGTAGCTTGTAATGGACCCTTGTTTGTTGTTACAGTGTAACAGTTTTGACCACTAGTTTACAGTAGGTCCTCTGTGACAGAGTTTTGCGGCAGATAGCCTGCCACTCCTGTCCCGACCTTATGTTGATTACTAAAAGTATCCAAACATTTTTAATTTCATCCTCAGTACGGATCTGATTCAAGAAATTTTATTTTCAATAATGTGTATAGTCTGAATTAATTATTTCGGCAGACCGTCGTGTATAATAATTTCAAATTTGGCATCAAATCATCAAAATCTATGTTTGTATTCTTGAGTTAATCCTATAACAGACTGAAATTAGAATTTTCTAAATTGTGTAATCCATAGTCTGTAAAGACTGAAACTGGGTTTTTCAAACAAGCCATTTTTAATGTATACTGGGAAATTCTAGCACCACATCTTAGAGTGTTTTAAAAAACACTGTACTCTATAAACAGCTGAGTTTGTTATGCTTATGTCAGCTAATAATAGAGTCAGACACTACTGCCCACTAAAGCCTTAACCTCAGGGTCAATGACCATGAAGGTACACAGTTTACATGTGGCTGGTGTTTATCGGCTTGAGTTTGCTGGGGGGGCACCTGACCACGATGATTAATCGTAATAACGATGTTGTAACACTTCATTCACTAATACACTATAAATGTCATATGTTAATAATTGTAAATCACACATGAATATTACTTACTCATATAAATGTCCACTGTTAATATGTATATATGAAAGCTTACACGTGGTTTAATACAGGTTTCCTTTAAAATAATAGGTATATCAATAAGAAACAATCTTTAACATCAATCTGTACTCTCTTATTTTTCTGGTCTATAAACAATATAAACAACGATGTAGTATAATACATCAGACAAACCGAACATCAGTTGGTTTGTTGTTTGTCTTTAGTCAGTGATTTCGAGATTGGAGCAGTGATGCAGTGTGCCATCCCCCATTTTCCTTTGTTGGGTGAGTCACCCAGCTCCCGTTTTCTTTGAGTGAACGCTGGGTGAAGCGCCCGTTTCATTTGGCGCCCATTCTCTGTGATTAAGTCCTGGAGGGACTCATTTATACTGATTTCAATTGTAAAACACTAGTTTTAACAGTCTTTTCTGAAGGACCTTGGTTCGTAGGTAATTTGTTACCCTGTAGTACAACATATTTGGACCACAAGTGTTTGGTCCTTTATCCGGTTCGAAAGCACGACCAATGTGTGAGAAATGGACATTACCCGTTAAGTTTTAAAGAGTTTGTACTTACCTTAGAAAGACACTCATCGCCTGCTACAGCCGCCCCTGCAGACGAGGTCTTGAGAAGCTGTAGAAGTCATCTCTCAATGGCTGTAAAGATTATAATTTGTAAGATTATAAATTAACCCCTAGGGTGTTATGTCAAGCATACTTCAATCACTGATGGCTGACAAAACTTAATTGTGTGGACTTCAAAAAGTCCGCCCCTTACTGCCGACTATAGGTTGATTAACAAACTCCTTGTGACTCAAGAAACTGCCAGTCCCCCGTACTACAAGAAATTCGTAACCTACCTTGCTCTTGTGTTAGCATGAGCTAATGGTGTTCTTCACACCTTCGACAGATATCGGTGACTTGATAGAAGCTGAAGTGTCTTGGACTCCACGTCTTCCAAAGGTCTAGGAATACGCACACTGGTACACTATGTTCCACAAGATTAGTCTTTGTTGTTCACAATCTTATCACTAAAGAAGCAGATCACACACACTTCTCTTAAGTGTTTATTGTGTTTTATGAGACACTTTTGTTCACACTAAAGCACAGGATCGTTCTTTGTTGGTTACCCTGCGTCAGTGTCACTCTCAGATAAGTCTAAAGTATTCTGAAGACGCCTTCAGCGCCCCACGCCGTTATTTATTCCCCAAGCACAAAGAAAAAAAGCTGACCTAGTACTTTTGCTTCCTTGCCACTTCCTCGATAAAGGCAAAGCAGTATGTTATGATTCTTGCTCTCTTAAGCATAGACAACAATGTCCACTGGTCTTTTTTACATGGAAACAAAGTGGGAGCCAGGATTTTTCCATTAATTGTCCTGCTAAAGTAAAGATGTACTGTGTATCTTATTAAAATACACTCTGTAAACACTCTGCAAGGAAGCAGCGGTTCCACTTGACCACGTTGCATACTCGTACGGCATCTGTGATCAATTACTCACTGTAGCAAGTAAACAAGACACTTTGCCCCTTCGAGGGCTGGGCCCCTCAGGGCTGAAAGGGGCTAAGAGCCTGAAGGGGGCTGATACCCCCTCCAGGAGAAATTTCTCTACACTGGGGGGCGGCGGAGGTTTTCGCTGCAGGTGAACTAATTCATCACTAAACATTAAATTTTCCATTTTCCTCACTCGCCACCACTGCTGCATGTCTTTTTCTGAACAGCTTTAGTCTGTGTGGTTTCTGAGAATCACTAATTTTGTTTTCAACACTGTGAATTCTAACGTCACTAGATTATTTATTTGTCCGCTATTCACTACCAACCTTTGCTTAAAACATCAACGCTGTCCTGATGATTCCATTTGCATGGGATATATGGACACAATTTTTTCCAAGTGGCCATTGGGACCTCGTACCATCATTTCAATAATCACTATGTCACCAGGTCCTTAAGGACTTATGATTTTCAGGAATCACAGCTCCATAGAGTGTTCTCTCACTGAGGTGAGATAGTCTTCATGCCATAATTTTCCTCCCAACGGTTCAATTACATTTATTAAGGGAGTTTGAATTTACTTCTGAGTTGCTCATGTTCGAAATAAGTATGGATCCTCTATGATATCTTTATCATTCATGGGGAGGACAGTTCGAACCTTCTGCTATGGAATATATGAATGGACTTAACACTTCTAAATTGCTAATCATTGGGTAAACATAAGTTAGAGGACTGTTGTTGACTCGATTCTATTTCAGTCACCCAACTGTAGGAATTCCTCTAAGTCGATTCTTTGACTGAAGAGTCTTCCTTAAACAACTTTTCACAAATGCCGATCATTCTTTCTTAAAATCCGCCGTAATGGAGATTTAGAGAATGTATTCTCCACGACAACTGCGTTTGATTTCAGCATCAGTTGTAACTTCTGTTTATCAAAGTTCTTGCTTATATAAACCAGCACCGAGAACAAAAAAGTTCGTTGCCATTATCTGAAATCATCAGTCTGGGACATGCCCTTCGGATGCAAACCTTCTGAATAATTTGATAAAGGCTTCAGCGACATGTCAGTGGCTACATTTAATGTACTGCCTCTAGTTGTAGGCACAAGTGAACAAACAGATGGTAGCACCTTGAGGGACACTTTGTCAACTGTTTTGGTTAAAATTATTGGTCCAGTGTAATATACTACACCTGTCACCTCAAATTGGAGGTGATATGGACGAACTCTTTCAGAGGGATATGGAGGTGGATCTGGATACTGACATACTCGCATATCGTAGTGACTACAAAGTAATACATTCTTTATTTGTTTTTTTCACACTTTGTCGACCTTGAGGTATCCATAGGATTGTTGTATATGACAAAGTTGTGTCCAGCTACCCACCATGTAACAAGTTACTGTGGGCATTTTTTAACAACAGTTTTGTTACCAATGATTCTTTGGGATCAATATTGGATGTATGGCTTCTTTAAGGTAAGTGAAGAATTAACGAAGTTCTTCCCTCGACATCTTATAAATCTTTTCTGAGTCGAGATAAAGTCCTAAAGAATTAATCATGGAGCTGGTTTCTTTGGGATTTATCTTGGTTATCCAGAAATTTATTTTCTGTAAGAAAACATCTTTCTCTATTAGTTTCACGCCAGTAATTTAATGGGTTCAAGACATCATAATCAGGTTTTTAATTCCTTTAAATGAATTTTAGAGAACATATGCTGTAACTCTAAAGTTAGCCCAAAGATGAGTATTTAGATCCATCAATGACTATTTCTGTTGTGGCTGCTCAGTATTTACAACAACTTATTTTTGCTGTGTTTCAAGCAGGACTGTTTCTTCTGGCATAATGTGAGCTTTTTGCTGAGGCCATTATTTCTTAGAGAGCCATTCGGTCGCGTGGAGCCATAATTTATTATCCACAAATTTACTTGAGTGGGACACCTCGAGAGACAACATTCAGCTGTATTCTCTTGGTAGTAGACTGAAGAAAGAGATTAGCTCCTCTCTGCATCTCTTTTATTTCAGGCTACTCTGTTCTGTACATAGACCAGCTTACTCTTTATTATTTCTTAACCACTGGAGAGCTGCCTCATTATCACTCCGATCAACGGTTTTTTCAATAGTGAAGATCAAGTACGTGTCTGAGAGATAACAGTCTAATTTTGTACCCTACATATAGTAGCTGTCAGTTCCAATTGTGGTATGTTCTGACTTCAAGGGTCTACCCTGGCCTTTGAAAGTAATAAGTGTACTTCCGTATCAGCATTACTCTCATGTAAGCTACAGCGCCATAACCTCTAGTTGAACGCATCACAGAACACATTAATGTGTTACTTGTTTCCCACTTGACCTATTTTCTGGGAAGTTTAATTGATGAAATTGTTTAAACTCCTGGATATTCAATCCCTTGCTTGACTCATTTCTAGAGCAAAATCCATCCTCATCCCATCCAATTCGAGCTCCATGCATCTGCATAAGCATTTTCCTTATGGTAATTGGTGGAGACATCCTAGAGGATCAAAACATTGTGATACCT
The DNA here is from genome assembly GCF_026875155.1 of Cherax quadricarinatus. Taxonomy (NCBI): domain Eukaryota; kingdom Metazoa; phylum Arthropoda; class Malacostraca; order Decapoda; family Parastacidae; genus Cherax; species Cherax quadricarinatus. The sequence continues at coordinate 24,059,757 of NC_069477.1, read as the reverse complement.
CTGACAGTAAAACTACGTTTAGTGAGTGTACTGCATGATCATATTTTATCCTTTTTGAGTACTCAAAGATCATTCCTGTGGTTCCAATGAAGTCCCAGCATATTGTTGCATATCAGAATTTCAGCTTCAGGAAATCTTCTTTTGATAATTTCCCTAATACTTTGAATTAGTATTCCCAGTCCATAGAGGCATATTTGCTTCCTTCAACTCCTTGTTAGCTTTCTCTGTATAAGGATTTCAAATCCTCCTCTTAATCACATACCTTTGAAGATTGTCCACACAGAAATTTTTTCTTTAAGAATTTCTTTGAAGGTACTTTCAGAATTCTTCAAAATGTGGATTTAGAGTAGCTCCAGTAAGACTGGAGAGGATGTTGCACCTAATAATACTGATTTTAGAAACGATAAGTTTCACAGGACTTTGAGGATCTTGTGGATTTTCAGGCTACAAGAATCAGAGTATAATCTCTATCTATTTCTTGTAGTCCTACTCTTAAGAAAGCCTTGGAATTATCAGCCGTGTAGGCATATGTTTGTGCAAATTTCATAAGCACGTCTCCAAGCTTCTCAGTAGTGATGTCCGGTCATCAACCAATCATAAGACTTGCTACATCTTTTATTTGCACGTGCGCTGCAATTATATACAACAACTTAGTGGAGTGGTTCCGAATCTTTCTGACTCCATGGTGCGGGAATATTGATCCTTCTGTCTTCATCATATCTTCGACTATTTCCTCCTCATGAATTAATTGTCGCAATCTGTTCCCTTGTATATATTATCATAGACAGTCGTAGCTCTGGATTTTTCCCATGAGCCTTCATATATTTGTGCTTTCATTTGTCCGAAAGCCATGCGATAATTGCTAGGCAGTGTTTTGTGGTGGATTTAATTCCATTGGATAACCAAACCCAATACTGTCCATCTTCATATTTGAAGTGACCAAATAATTGGCTATTAGTCTGAGAACTCTTGTGGCTTGGTATTATTTACATCAAAACCTATCGCATCTAAATCCCACAAATTATCAACATGTTACATTTCATTCTTTCAGTAATGATAATTTTTCTCTGGTACATGATCACGTTTTATTCTCGTAACAATACATTGTCCCCACTGAATCAATATCAGCTCTTTCCACTTGGAAGAGGGAAATGGGACCACAATATCAGTGCCTCCTGATGATTTTCAGCAAGTTGAACATCATGTTTACTTACTATATTTTGCACAAAACAAGTGATAATAATCTCTTCCAATGATTTAAGTCAATTGGACTAAAAGTGTACGTCTGTATCCTCAGGACAGGCCTAACTTGAACCTTAGCAGCTTCAGTGCTGCAACTGTTTCTTTTAATCCTGGATCCGCACAGTCTTAGGCATACATCTACTACCACAGCTTCAAACTGTCTTTGCCTGTTTCCCAACGACCAAACAGTGATTCTGGCTAGGTCTTTTGTCTGTTTACCGAATTGGTGGAAAAAACCAGCAATATCTAACTGGTACTGTGGCATAGGGTTGTTTATTCAGTTTCCGCAACACTGATGCTTCTTATGAATGACCTTTGTGAGCCTTGATTCAAATAGTGTTAGCACATTGGTTTGTTGTAATTTATAGATAACTCCAACTCGAGCAATTGGAGAGAGCATTTGCTTTATTAAACTTATCTCTCACAGTTAATGCTGTTGCTTGTTGAGACTTCTGAATCGTGTGGAAGTCTTCTGCTGTTCAGTCAAAAGTTATTTGGGCATAAAGCCGTAGTTATGGATACCCTTGCATTAAAAACACTTCTTTCAGTGAGGCATTTACCTCCTTGTGGTTACACCTAAACACTTGATGCAACCTTTCCAGTATGGATGAAACTTGTTTACGTGCCTCCATTGATGTGTAATTGAATACAATACTGTGCCCATGTTTTCCATCACAAATACACATTTTGGAGTACGTTATGTGTGACAGAATGTTTACTGTCTGTTTATTCACTAACTTGATAAATGGCCTATATGGGAATTCCCATTATGTGGTTTATGGAGTAAGGTATATACTCTTTTTAACTGAGTTAAGGTTTAATATCCACTGGATTTTGATTTTTCATCTTGTCTCGTGCTTTGCTTGCATGAAACTATTGTTTTTGTAAACCATTGCTATTTCCTCACAAGTGAAATAGCGTTTATTAAACATAATATTTAAATCGTTCAATAGTTTATGATGACAACTATCTTGTACAAATACCACAGATAAACAAGGTCACAATGCCCTTAGTTCATATTTAGCACCTAGAGATCTGAGACTATTGCTCATGGTGATTCTAATTGCCTGTAAGTCTGAAAAAAATGTTTTGGTGGGCTTCAAGCTTGATATTATGACTGCATGTCTAACCTCTGGCCTTGTCATCATCAAAGTAATTTGGTTCTGCTAAGACACGTAAGGCAATTTGATAATTGCTTTAAAAAACCACCGGAAAAAATGACTTAATCAGTTCATAGGTGGTCTCTCCCTCACAAGACATTTAATATAATTGAACCTTAGCAATCTCACTATGTTCAGTTTTCGTGAATTTACTATGCAATTGAAAACCACTAATGGAATTCTTCATAATTATGAACCTTGGAAAATAGGTAATGACAATGTAGGTAAGCTTTGGTAATGGGACACTAGTTTTGTTAAAAGGTGAAACAGGTGTTTTTGACCACTAGTTAACAGTAGGTCTCTGTGGACTAGAGTTTTGCGGCAGATAGTCAGCACTCCTGTCCACCTTAATTGCTTGAATTACTAAAAGTATCCAAAACAATATATAAGGATTCATCCTCTAGACGGATCCTGATTCAAGAAATTATTTTCATAATGTGTAAGTTCCTGAATAATTATTTCCATACGTCGTGTAAATAATTCAAATTTGGCCTCAATATCATCAAAATCTATGTTTGTATCTTGAGTAAATCCTAATACAACTGAAAATAGATTTTCTAATGTGTAATCATAGTCTGTACAGACTGACACTGGGTTTTCAACAAGCCATTTTAATGTATACTGAAAATCTAGCAACCAACACTTAGAGTGTTTAAAAAACACTGTACTGCTATAAACAGCTTGGTTATTATTGATATGCTTAGTCAGGCAATAATAGAGATCAGACAGCTACTGACCCACTAATCAAGCTTAACTCAGGTCATGACGCATGAAGGGTACACAGTACATGTGGCTGTGTTTACGGTTGATTTGCTGTGTCAGCCTGACCACGATGATTACTCGTAAATAACGATGTTTACATTCATTCACTAAGACACTAATAAATGTCGATTGTATAATTGTAAATCACACATGAATATTACTTACTCATATAAATGTCACTGTTAATATTAATATGAAAGCTTACACTTTATATACATTTCCTTTAATATAAAAGGTATAACTATAATAAACATCTTTAACACAATCTGTCTCTAATTCTGTCTATAAATCATTATTAACACTATGTATATATACACTCAGACAAACCGAACATCAGTTGGTTTGTTTGGTTGTCTTTAGTCAGTGATTTCGAGATTGGAGCAGTGGATGCAAGTTGTGTCACCCAACCCATCCCCCATTTTCTTGTTGGGTGAGTCCACCCAAGCTCACGTTTTCTTGAGTGAACGCAGGGTGAGCGCCCGATTTTCTTTTGGCGCCCATTCTCTGTGATTAAGTCTGAGGGACTCATTTATACTGAATTCAATGTAAAACACTAGTTTTAACAGCTTTTTCTCTCGAAGGACCATTGGTTTCGTAGGTTATTGTACACTGTAGTACAACAAATTTGGGACCACAGTGTGGCCTTAACCGTTCGGAGCACGACCAATGTGTTGAGAAATGCATTACCAGTTAAGTTTAAAAAGAGTTAGTACTTAACTTAGAAAGACAACTCATCGCCTGCACAGCCGCCCCTGCAGACGGAGTCCTTGAGAAGCTGTCGATGTCACTCTCAATTGGCTTGTAAAGATTTATAATTTGTAAGATTATTGGGGGTAATTACCCCTAGGGGTGTTATGTCAGCATACTTCATTCACTGATGGCTGACAAACTTTACTTGTGTGGACTCAAAAGTCCGCCCTTACTGCCGACTATAGGTTGATTACAAACTCCTTGTGACTCAAGAACTGCGCAGTCCCCCGTACTACAAGAAATTCGTAACCCTACCTTGCTCTTGTAGCATGAGCTATGGTGTTTCTCACACCTTCGGACAGATATCGGGTGCCCTTGATAGAAGCTGAAATGTCCTTGGATGACCACGTCTTCCATATCTAGGATACGCACACTGGTACCATGTTCAGGCAAATTTGGCTTTGGTTGTTCACAATCTTATCACTAAGAAGCTGATCCACGTCTCTAAGTGATTATTTGTTTTAATGAGACACTTTGTTCACACTAACGCACAGATGGCGTTCTTTTGTTTGGTTATCCTGGCGTCAGTGTCCACCTCAGTAGAGTCAAAAGTAATCTGAAGACGCCACACGCCCCACGACCGTTTATTCCCCCTAGCACAAATAAAAAGCTGACCTTAGTACTTTTGCTTCCTTGCCACTTCCTCGATAAAGCAAAGCATAATGTTTGATTCTGGCTCACTTCAGCATAGACAACAAAGTCCACTGTCTTTACTATGGTAACAAAGTGGGAGCAGGATTTTCCTTCATTGTCCTGCTAAAGTAAGAGGATGTACGTATCTTATTAAAATACACGTCTGTAACCCTATCTGCAAGTGAGCAGCGGGTCAATTGACTCACGATGCATACTCGACGGCATCTGTGATCAATTACTCACTGTAGCCAGTAAACAAGACACTTGCCCCCTTCTGAGAGGCTGGGCCCCCTCAGGGCTGAAAGGGGCTGAAGGGGCCGAAGGCGGCTGATACCCCCTCCTGGAGAAAATTTCTCCACAACTGAGAGTGAGGTGAGGAGGCTGCTAAGAGAACTAGATACCTCAAAGGCGATGGGGCCGCGTATCTCTCCCTGGGCCTTGAGAGTCGAAACAGAGGCACTCCTGGTACCATTAACAATCTTCAAAAAACAGAGGGCAGCTTCCCTAAGTTATGGAAGACAGCAAATGTAGTCCCAATTTTTAAAAACAAGAGACAGACACTAAACTACAAATCAATAACACTGGCATGCATAGTATGCAAAATCATAGTGAAGATTATCATGAGAAGAGTGGTGGAGCACCTAGAAAAGAAGGAGCTTATCAACATCAACCAGAACTATTTCTGGGATGGAAAATAGTGTGTCACAAACCTGCTAGAGTTCTACGACAAGGTGAACAGCAGTAAGACAACAAGAGTGTAGGGGTGGAAGAACTTGCAATTTCATGGCTGTAAAGAATGCTTTTGACACAGTTCCACACAAAGTTAATGCAAAAGCTTGGGACCACAGGCAGGTAAACAGGGAAAGGCACTGGATTGATCAGAGAATTCTTGATGGGAAGCACAGCAATTCACGCTACATGACGAGGTGTCACAGTTGGTGCCTGTGGCGAATGGGGTTCCAAAGGGGGCAGTCCTAGGACCGGTGCTGCTTCTGGTATATGTAAATTACATGACAGAAGGAGTAGACTCAGAAGTGTCCCTGTTTGCAGACGATGTGAAGTTAATGTGGAGAATTCAATCGAAGGAGGATCAGGCACGACTACAAAGGGATCCGGGTAGGCTGTAGGCCTGGTTCAGTAACGGGCTCCTGGAGTTCAACTTCATCAAGTGCAAAATCATGAACATTGGGGAAGGACAAAGAAGACCGCAGTCAGAGTATAGTCTAGAGGATCAAAGACTACAAACCTCACTCAAGGAAAAGGATCATGGGGTGAGTATAATAACGAACATTTCTTCTGAGGCGCACATCAGCCAAATAACTGTTGCAGCATACGGACGACTATCAAACCAGAACTAAGGGACATGTCCTATTAGATATTAAGGGAAACTGACCTGACGAAACTGGAGAGGAGGAACAGGGAGGACATAATAACAACATATAAAATACTGAGAGGACTCTAAAAGGTGGACAGAGATAGGATGTTCCAGAGATGGGACATAACATGGGGTCACAATTGGAGACGCTGAGACTCAGATGAGTCACAGGGATAATTAGAAGTATTTCTATTGTCAAGAGTTGTCAGGAATTGGGAGCAGCAGTAGAGTGAGGTAGCGGAGGTAGAAAACCCCCCCCCCCCCCCCCCCCCTTTATTTATTTAGCCCTTTTTTTCACGAAGGTTATGATAAATCTTCCATGGAGCAAGGAAGAGTGGACCTAAGCGCGACTAGAGAAGAGGCAGACCCATGTAATAACAATTAGGTTATTACACTCACCCATCACATACACTACACAAGAGGCAGCTGTGTGTGTACCACTGAGCACTAATACTACTGTTCATGGGAGACTTCAACTATGAGGAAATATACTGCGAAATTCTGGAGCAACGTGGTGATGAAAACCATCGTGTGGTAATACCTCATAGAGAGACAGAGAGAGAGAGAGGGAGGGAGAAAGGAGACCTTTAATGTGAAATTATGATATGAAAAGGTTGAATGAGACCGCACTGCGTGATTCAGTCATTTTTATTTTCCATGGTGTTAATGTCTATCAGAGGTATTTGGTAGTTTATTATATAACGTCATAGCTAATTCCTCATTTTCAATGGTGGCTGAGTTCTTTTGTAGTACTGTCAGTGTCGAACTAAAATGAAAGTACACATTATTTTAGAGGGATTCTTACTTTTTTTTTTTTCTCGATCAAACCATTTTCTAATAAATAGTTTATTTTTATCAGGATTCATTCTATTGGAAGTCTGTTTGAGACTAAGAGCACCTTCAATGTCAACACTATGTTCACCTAATGTATATCGTCGAGGAACATCTGGACAGAAGTAGGTAAACTCCAGGTTAATTTATTTTATGTCAAGAGAACTAAAGTCGCTGGAAACGAATCACTATTGTATGCCATGAGTTGATTTACGTCGTACTGGTGTTCTCTTTTTATCTCTCCTGAAGTTCAAACTAAGTACCTAAGTTAAGACACATGTGCAACATCTGGATATCTTTATTGTAGAGGTTTCGCCATCCAGTGGCTTTATCAATACAGATTCTAGGACATAATAGGAAGACAATAGAACTATATACAAAAGATGAGGTAATCAGTCCCTCGGCCTTGGAGTTAGTGTTCACAGCATCGTGGTGGAGGAGAATCTGGAGCAAAGACAAGAAGACTGGCGTTATATTAGGCGTCAGTTGATAGGGACAGGGCAGCAGGACGAGGTCATAGTCACTGGAAGGCGACACTGTGAACACTAACTCCAAGGCCGAGGGACTGATTACCTCATCTTTTGTATATAGTTCTACTGTCTTCCTATTATGTCCTAGAATCTGTATTGATAAAGCCACTGGATGGCGAAACGTCTACAATAAAGATATCCAGATGTTGCACATGTGTCTTAACTTTCATATTGTCGGTATTTTATACCTTTCTTGCTCAACTAAGTACGTAGTTTACATCATTTACTTTTCTTAAGTCTTATAATGGGTCCATATATCTCACTAGGAGAGGAAGAATAGGAATGAAAATTTATGCCATTACTTTATCTTTAGCCTTAAAGGATCTAAGAACAACTTTTTTTATCAGTTTTCTCATTCATTTTCATCTGAGCACTTACCAAGTTTTTGGCGACTAAGTCATAAACAGTCTTGAGTTGCTGTTGAATCAGAGCAGAAGTGATAACTAAAGGAATCTTATTACTCAATCAGATGTCTTCAGAAAGGTTAAAGGTTCTCTCACTTTGCGTTGATATATGAACTCAAAAGGACTCTACTCAAAGATTTTTTTCTATTCACTCTCTCTCTAAATACAGAACAATAATAATGGTAACGCTTCATTCTAGTCCTTTCACTAGTTTGTGTAGAATGCTCGCATCATACGTGCCGAGGCTTCCTGATACTGAGTATGGTAACTTGCAAAAAAATTATTTAATTCCCAAATGTTGCTGGTTGAGTAGTCCAGTATGGTAAATAAGTACTGCTTACCATATTTAGTTCTTAGAAAAGTGTCAAGATAATCAAGAATGAGTCAAGTAAATGACTCAAACAAAGCAGGAATAGACAATAGTGGAACCGGTCTTGGTGAGTGAGTAGGTTGGCCAGTCACTTGACAGGTATAATTCCTAATGTAAAAAGTAACCGACTCTTTTGTTTTGGACCATATAAAATTTAATAATTTGCCCAGAAACTGTTTCACGCCCAGATGTCCAACCAGGGGAATATCATTAGCTAAATCCAAAGCTTGTTTACGAAATAAGTCACTCTGTCTGACTTTTTTGGGTTATCCTAGGTTCTCTACACATATGCTGCTATGTATGATAATTCTATGTAACTGTATTTGTGTATACCTGAATAAACTTACTTACTTACTTACTTACTTACTAAAGACTCAGGTAGACCTAGGAGTAAACTTGTCTTTCAAAAGACTGTTGCTGTAATAACAATGACTGTAGAGGAAATTTCTCCAATAGTGGGGTATCGCCCCTCTTCAGCCCTTTTCAGCCATGAGGTCCTAGCCCTCTCAGAAGGGGCAATGGCATCTTGTTTAATTCCACATCAATTAATTGCAAGCAGATGCTTAACCGGTGTGTACCAGCCACAGGTCACGTCACCTCCTTGTCTCTCTCCTTGTACCTTTCCACAACGGGAAAGGTACAGGGAAACTTCTACCTCACTTTATTCACATGTAGAACAATAATGAACTCTCAGTGATCGAGACATGTCAAGGAATCGAGCATCTAGTATAGCTTTTGTTGAAGTTTGGGAAGGAAAGGAAACTTGCTTGAATCAGCTTTTTCTTTATGGCTAGAGGCAGCAGGGCGTGAGGCGCTGTGGCGTTTCATGATTACATTAAACCCGGAAGGAAACAATAAAGCTGGGATAGACGAACAAGAAACACTGAACCACAACACCTTATGTGTATTTTAAAGAATCTCATCGACACAGCAAACAATTACAAAGAAGTGTGTATCAGCTTCCCTGTAATTAATATCATTTGAAAAGAAATAATCTTGTGAACATAGTGTAACCAGTAATGGCAATTCCTAGACTGGGGAAGATTTGACATCCAAGACACTTTAAACCTCTATCAAGTCACGCAATACCAGTTGACGATTGGTGGCATCCAACACCCATAGCTCACGCTACAAGAGCAAGGTAGGTTTTAAACCAACCTGTTATACAGGGGACTGCGCAGTTCTTGTGTCACAAGGGGTTTGAAATTTTCCTGTTGTCGACAGTGAGGTGTGGACTTTTGAGTCCAAACCAGTATGCATCATCAGCAATCAGTTTCTGAGATATGCTGAAACAACAACCCCTATGGGTAATTTTACTCATCATACCTATTCCCTTACAGTCCATGTGTCGTTACAGTTACATCGTCGGCTCCAAGAACATTCTGGACATGGCTGCAGAATGTGGAGACGTCATCAAGCTAAATCCCATACAGTTCAATTATTATATGACCAGCTTGTTTGTATACAAAACCATAAAATGACTTAATGTCTTTGCCTGTCTCTTAGAGACTACAGAATCTCTAATTCTGCCTAGAGATGAATCAGTTACTCCTTCCTTTATAAGATCCTCATGGGTGAGTATTGTAGAGACGTAGGTGGGAGCCATGCTACGGGTCATGTTTCTTTCATTTACCGGAGCAGCAGGACGACATATATCACTGAACACCATGGATTAACGTTTATCTAAAGAAGTTACCATGCACTACTTCAGTGATCTATTCAGTACTTGATATATGGAAGAGTTTATGAGAACTTCACACTGTGCAATAAACATTAGAAACTGGCTAAACATTCGGCTGCATAGATCAGGATTAATTTACAAGGGATTATATTCCCACAGGTGGATAGGACGCATAAAGTCTCTTCTCCTGGCAGGAAATAAGAAACTTCCAATACTGATAGTAGGGTGTAGGTCACGCTGCAGTGTTTCTTACTCTTTATCTGCCAAGACCATAACTGGTTTGATTCGATAACCATATCGACCTGAGCTACAGTCACTCAAGCAATCACTGAGAACACCAGATCAACAATTAAAGAGGTACATATTTAGATGTTAGCTCAGGGGGGCCAAGATTTGTTCTTCCTTTAAGCATAGTTACTCTTAACAACTTTAATACCTTCAAGGGTTTTTAGATTCAGTTACAACAGAGTAACGGTAGCAAGTAAGCACGAGTTGATGCCCATTCCATAAGCTATTGATTATGTGGCCTTAGAAAACATTCGAGCAATGGCTTCTGGCAATCCCTTGGCCTCTCCAAAGCCATGATAATTCGACAAATGAAAATCACTTCATTTAACAGCTTATAATCCTTTTTCAGCAGCTGATCATTCTGTCCCATATTTTTATTCAAGAAAAACCAAGAATTTTCCTCCTAAAACCAGACAGTGGTCCTCCGACGACTTGGTAGTCAACATAGTTGAGATGAGCCTAGGGAAGGAATGGATTAGTTAGTTAAAAATATGAGAGAGAGTTATTAAAGAGAGAGTTTGAGGTATCATGAAGATAGAGGAATATTTGTGAGGAATTGTTAAATGTTGATGAAAGATCGGAAACTGAGATTTTGTGTAGAGGCCAAGGAGGAATAACATCTTGTAGAGTGAGGAAGAGCCAGTTGTGAGTGTGGGGGAAGTGCGTGTGGTAGTGGGACAATGAAAGGGGGGTAAAGCAGGTGGGGATATAGTTTTGAGAGTAGTTATGTTTTTATTAATAAATGTATGGAAGGTAAGGTACCTCGAGATTGGCAGAAGAACATGCATAGTGCCTTTGTATATAGGGCAAAAGCAACAGGGACAAAAGAAAGAGTAAAAATGATAGTGAAATAAGTCTGTTTGACATTCCTGAAAAGTGTATAGTAAGAATTGTTATTGAAAGAAGAAGCAGGATAGCAGATGAACAAGAAGCTTCAGGAAAGGTATGTGGTGTGTAGAACCAAGTGTTTGTAGTGACACAGAGGTGATACATTGTTTAGATAAAGGTAAATAGAGGTTCTTGTGGCATTTGTGGATTTGGAAAATGCTATATAGTGTGGATTGGGGGGCAAATGTGGCAGATGTTGCAACGTAAAGAAATAGGAGGAAGGTTATTGAAAGCAGTGGAGAGTTTGTACGAGGATAGTTATGGTATGTAGGCGAGAGGGAGATTATTTCCAAGTAAAAGTAGGCCTTAGACAGGGATGTGTGTTTTACCATGGTTGTTCAATATATTTATAGATGGAGTTGTAGAGAAGTGAACGCTCGGGTGTTGGCAAGAGGTGTGGGGTTAAAATGTAAAGAATCTAACATAAAGTGGGAGTTGTCACAGTTGATCTTCGCTAATGACACTGCTTTTTGGAGATTCTGAAGAGAAGCTGCAGAGGTTGGGGATGAGTTTTTGGTAGGGGTATGTAAAATAAGGAAATTAAAAAGTGAATATAGGAAAGAAAAGGTGATGAGGATAAAAAACATAGTTAACAGAAGACTGATTATCAGATTGGAGGAAGAGTATGGAGGAGGTGAATTTTCATATATTTTAGGAGTGAACGTGACAGCAGATGAGTCTATGAAAGATGAGGTGACTCACAGAGTTTGACGAGGAAAAACGTGAGTGGTGCGCTGAGGAGTGTATGCAGACAAAGAACTTTATACATGAAATCAAAGAGGGGAATGGTAGAGAGTATTAGTCATACCAACGCCCAAGTATGGTGTGAGGTCAAGGTTGTGAATGTTGCAACAAGGAGAAGCTGGAAGTATTGGAGATGTAATGTAATGAGGCAATGTGTGTGTTGAATATAATGCAGAGAAAACCACAGTTTGCGGAGATTTTAGAGGAGGAGTGGGAATTACCAAAACTATTTCACAGAGGGCAGAGGAGGGTTTTTGTTTGAGGTGGTTTTGGACATGTAGAGAGGTAATAACGAAATATCAGTGACTTCGAGAGTGTATAAATGTGTAGTGGAGGACGGCGGGTATGGGTCGGCCTAGGAAAGGTTGGAGGGAGGGGGCAAGAACTTTTGTGTGGGAGGGCTTGGACTTCCAGCAAGAGTGCATGAGCATGTTTAAATAGGAGGCAGATGGAGACCAAATGGTTTTTATGGACTTGACGTGCTATTGGATGTAAGGATGTAATATTTATGAAAGGGATTCAAGGAAACAGTAGGCCGGACTTGAGTCCCTGGAGATGGGAAGTACAAGTGTCTACACTGTACTTTTATAATTGTAGTGGTGGTGCGCCTCTGGTGGGAACGGCCGATGTGGTGATGAAAAAAAAAAGCGTTTTATCATTAAAAAAAATATTTCCGGAATCAGGCCAAAACTGTGAACATATATATCCTCCAAACGCTTAATGGAGGGAACATTAATAATGTATTTTCTCTGCATATATATCAACATAGACCAAACAAGGAATTATACGAGGAAATTAAGAGGAATTCAAAGAACTTTTTCCATGAAAGATTCTCTTCCTAATTTGTGCAAAGACATTGATACGAGTTTTATCATTTCTAAGGATCCCTTAGTGATAAATAATGGCAAAGGGGCGAAGAGGCCGCTTAGGAATAATGCCACAATTTCGCCTGTTGAGTTGTTAACCTGTGCTATGTAATGGAATAGAAAAATTCTCATACCATACTCCTACAGCCAACACTGAATGGATGTTGGAACTAAAGATGCTATTTAGTGATGTATTTCAACCTACCCGTACAAGGTTCTCACAATAGCTGAGGAAGAGGAGGCAAGATCGCCAAGAAATGACCGTGAAGAATGTGAGGAGCTCAACATGAGATTTAAAGAATTATTCGCAGTGGAGACAGAAACAGTTCCTGAAACAATGAGTGATGGTGTACACCACTAAGTGCTAGACACAATATATACAACGGAGTGAGAAATGGCATTACAGTTAAGTCTTAAAAGAGTTTGTACCAACTTAGAAAGACAACTCATCGCCTGCACAGCCCCCCCCGCCCCTGCAGACGAGGTCTTGAGAAGCTGGTCGAAGTCATCTCTCAATGGTTGTAAAGAATTATAATTTGTAAGATTATAATTACCCCTAGGGGGTGTTATGTACAGCATATTTCATTCACTGATGGCTGACAAACTTACTTGTGTGGACTCAAAGTACGCACCTACCTGCCCGACTATAGTTTGATTACAAACTCCCTTGCGACTCAAGAACTGCGCAGCTCCCCCTAACTACAAGAAATTCGAACCTAACTTGCTCTTGTAGCCGTGAAGCTAGTGGTGTTCTTCTTCACACCTTCAGACAGATATCGGTGACTTGATAAAGCTGAAGTGTCCTTGGATGTACCACGTCTTCCATATCTAGGAAATATGCCCACTGACACTATGTTTCCACAAGTTTTGCTTGTTGTTCACAATCTTATCACTAAAAGAAGCTGATCACACTTCTCTTACGTGTTAATGTGTTTTTTATTGAGACACTTGTTCACACTAATGCACAGATCGTTCCTTTGTTGTTTATCCTGGCGTCAGTTCACTCCCTCAGTAAAGTCATAAGTAATCTGAAGACGCCACACAGCGCCCCACGCCGTTATTCCCCTGTCACAAAGAAAAAGCTGACCCTAGTACTTTTTGCTTCCTTGCCACTTCCCCTCGATAAAAGCAAAGCAGATGTTTGATTCTTGCTGTGCTTACGCATAGACAACAATGTCCACAGTCTTTACTGTGATGGTAACAAAGGGGAGCCAGGATTTACCTTAATTGTCTGCTAAAGTAAGAGATGTACTGTCTCTTATTAAAATACACTCTGCAACACATCTGCAAGGAGCACGTTCACTTGACCACGTCGCATACTCGTACGGCATCTTGTGATCAATCACTCACTGTAGCAGTAAACAAGACAATTACCCCTACTGAGAGGCTGGGCCCCTCAGGGCTGAAAGGGGCTAAGAGCCTGAAGGGGGCTGATACCCCCTCCAGGAGAAATTTCTCTACACTGGGGGGCGGCGGAGGTTTTCGCTGCAGGTGAACTAATTCATCACTAAACATTAAATTTTCCATTTTCCTCACTCGCCACCACTGCTGCATGTCTTTTTCTGAACAGCTTTAGTCTGTGTGGTTTCTGAGAATCACTAATTTTGTTTTCAACACTGTGAATTCTAACGTCACTAGATTATTTATTTGTCCGCTATTCACTACCAACCTTTGCTTAAAACATCAACGCTGTCCTGATGATTCCATTTGCATGGGATATATGGACACAATTTTTTCCAAGTGGCCATTGGGACCTCGTACCATCATTTCAATAATCACTATGTCACCAGGTCCTTAAGGACTTATGATTTTCAGGAATCACAGCTCCATAGAGTGTTCTCTCACTGAGGTGAGATAGTCTTCATGCCATAATTTTCCTCCCAACGGTTCAATTACATTTATTAAGGGAGTTTGAATTTACTTCTGAGTTGCTCATGTTCGAAATAAGTATGGATCCTCTATGATATCTTTATCATTCATGGGGAGGACAGTTCGAACCTTCTGCTATGGAATATATGAATGGACTTAACACTTCTAAATTGCTAATCATTGGGTAAACATAAGTTAGAGGACTGTTGTTGACTCGATTCTATTTCAGTCACCCAACTGTAGGAATTCCTCTAAGTCGATTCTTTGACTGAAGAGTCTTCCTTAAACAACTTTTCACAAATGCCGATCATTCTTTCTTAAAATCCGCCGTAATGGAGATTTAGAGAATGTATTCTCCACGACAACTGCGTTTGATTTCAGCATCAGTTGTAACTTCTGTTTATCAAAGTTCTTGCTTATATAAACCAGCACCGAGAACAAAAAAGTTCGTTGCCATTATCTGAAATCATCAGTCTGGGACATGCCCTTCGGATGCAAACCTTCTGAATAATTTGATAAAGGCTTCAGCGACATGTCAGTGGCTACATTTAATGTACTGCCTCTAGTTGTAGGCACAAGTGAACAAACAGATGGTAGCACCTTGAGGGACACTTTGTCAACTGTTTTGGTTAAAATTATTGGTCCAGTGTAATATACTACACCTGTCACCTCAAATTGGAGGTGATATGGACGAACTCTTTCAGAGGGATATGGAGGTGGATCTGGATACTGACATACTCGCATATCGTAGTGACTACAAAGTAATACATTCTTTATTTGTTTTTTTCACACTTTGTCGACCTTGAGGTATCCATAGGATTGTTGTATATGACAAAGTTGTGTCCAGCTACCCACCATGTAACAAGTTACTGTGGGCATTTTTTAACAACAGTTTTGTTACCAATGATTCTTTGGGATCAATATTGGATGTATGGCTTCTTTAAGGTAAGTGAAGAATTAACGAAGTTCTTCCCTCGACATCTTATAAATCTTTTCTGAGTCGAGATAAAGTCCTAAAGAATTAATCATGGAGCTGGTTTCTTTGGGATTTATCTTGGTTATCCAGAAATTTATTTTCTGTAAGAAAACATCTTTCTCTATTAGTTTCACGCCAGTAATTTAATGGGTTCAAGACATCATAATCAGGTTTTTAATTCCTTTAAAGAAGTTCCCATGCACTATTCATGATCTTTTCTTACTTGATAAGGAAGAGTTATGAGAACTTCACACTGTGATAACTTTTAGAAACGGGCTAAACATTGGCTGCATAGATCAGGATAATTAAAAGGGGATTTTACCCCACAGGGGGAAGGGACGAAAAAGTCTCTTCTCCTGGCAGGAAATAAGAAACTTCCAATACTGATAGTAGGGTGTAGGTCACGCTGCAGTGTTTCTTACTCTTTATCTGCCAAGACCATAACTGGTTTGATTCGATAACCATATCGACCTGAGCTACAGTCACTCAAGCAATCACTGAGAACACCAGATCAACAATTAAAGAGGTACATATTTAGATGTTAGCTCAGGGGGGCCAAGATTTGTTCTTCCTTTAAGCATAGTTACTCTTAACAACTTTAATACTTTCAAGAGTTAGATAAATTAAAACAGAGTAACGGTACAAAGCTAACAAGAGTTGATGCCCCTCCATATGCTATGATATGTGGCCTTAGAAACATTCCATGCAATGGCTTCTGGGCATTCCCTTGCCTCCTCCAAAGCCAAATGTTATTTCGACAAATGAAAATCAGCTTCATTTACAGCTTATCCTTTTTCAGCAGCTGATCCTTCTGGGTCCCATATTTTTATTCAAGAAAAACAGAATTTTCCTCCCAGACAGTGTCCTCCGACGACTTGGTAGTCAACATAGTTGAGAGAGCCTAGGGAAGGAATGGATTAGTTAGTTAAAAATAGGAGAGGAGAGTTATTAAAGAGAGAGTTAGAGGTATCAGGAAGATAGAGGGAATATTTTGAGGAATTGTTAAATGTTGATGAAGATAGGGAAACTGAGATTTTGTGTAGAGGCCAAGGAGGAATAACATCTTGTAGGAGTGAGGAAGAGCCAGTTGTGAGTGTGGGGGAAGTGCGTGTGGTAGTGGGTACAATGAAAGGGGGTAAAGCAGGTGGGGATATAGTTTTGGAGTAGTTAGTGTTTTTATTTAATAAATGTATGGAAGGTAAGGTACCTAGAGATTGGCAGAGAACATGCATAGTGCCTTTGTACAAAAGCAACAGGGACAAAAGAAAGAGTAAAAATGATAGGGAAATAAGTCTGTTGAGCATTCCTGGAAAAGTGTATAGTAGAGTTGTTATTGAAAGAAGAGCAGGATAGCAGATGAACAAGAAGGCTTCAGGAAAGGTATGGGGTGTGTAGAACCAAGTGTTTGTAGTGACACAGAGGTGAACAGTGTTTAGATAAAGGTAAAGAGGTTCTTGTGGCATTTGTGGATTTGGAAAAGGCGTATGATAGTGTGGATTGGGGGGCAAATGTGGCAGATGTTGCAACTGTATGAAATAGGAGGAAGGTTACTGAAAGCAGTGGAGTCTGTACAAGGATAGTTATGGTATGTAGGCGAGAGGGAGATTATTTCCAATTAAAAGTAGGCCTTAGACAGGGATGTGTGTTGTTACCATGGTTGTTCAATATATTTATAGATGGAGTTGTAAGAGAAGTGAACGCTCGGGTGTTGGCAAGAGGTGTGGGGTTAAAATATATAGAATCTAACATAAAGTGGGAGTTGTCACAGTTGATCTTCGCTAATGACACTGCTTTTGGGAGATTCTGAAGAGAAGCTGCAGAGGTTGGTGGATGAGTTTGGTAGGGTATGTAAAATAAGGAAATTAAAAGTGAATATAGGAAAGAGAAAGGTGATGAGGATAAAAAACATAGGTAACAGAAGACTGGATATCAGATTGGAGGAAGAGTATGGAGGAGGTGAATGTATTCAGATATTTAGGAGTGGACGTGTCAGCAGATGAGTCTATGAAAGATGAGGTGACTCACAGAGTTGACGAGGGAAAAACGTGAGTGGTGCGCTGAGGAGTGTATGCAGACAAAGAACTTTATACATGAAATCAAAGAGGGGAATGTATGAGAGTATAGTTATACCAACGCTCTTGTATGGGTGTGAGGCATAGGTTGTGAATGTTGCAACAAGGAGAAGGCTGGAAGTATTGGAGATGTAATGTATGAGGGCAATGTGTGTGTGTGAATATAATGCAGAGAATCCACAGTTTGGAGATTAGGAGGAGGTGTGGGATTACCAAAACTATTGTCCAGAGGGCTGAGGAGGGGTTGTTGAGGTAGTTTGGACATGTAGAGAGGGTAGAACGAAATTCAGTGACTTCGAGAGTGTATAAATGTGTAGTGGAGGACGGCGGGGTAGGGGTCGGCCTAGGAAAGGTTGGAGGGAGGGGGCAAAGAACGTTTTGTGTGGGAGGGGCTTGGACTTCCAGCAAGAGTGCATGAGCATGTTAAATAGGAGCAGATGGAGACAAATGGTTTTTAGGACTTGACGTGCTATTGGAGTGTAAGGAAGGTAATATTTATGAAGGGATTCAAGGAAACTGGTAGGCCGGACTTGAGTCCTGGAGATGGGAAGTACAGTGTCTACACTGTACTTTTATAATTGTAGTGTAGGTGCGCCTCTGGTGGGAAACGGCCGATGTGTTGATGAAAAAAAAAAGCGTTTTTATCATTAAAAAAAAATATTTCCGGAATCAGGCAAAACTTGTGAACATATATATCCTCCAAGAAGCTAATGGAGGGAACATTAATAATGTTTCTCTGCATATATTCAACATAGACACAAGGAATTATACGAGGAAATTAAAGGAATTCCAAAGAAATTTTCCATGAAAGATTCTCTTCTAATTGCAAAGGACATTATACGAGTTTTATCATTTCTAAGGATCCCTTAGTGATAAATAATGGCAAAGGGGCGAAGAGGCCGCTTAGGAATAATGCCACAATTTCGCCTGTTGAGTTGTTAACCTGTGCTATGTAATGGAATAGAAAAATTCTCATACCATACTCCTACAGCCAACACTGAATGGATGTTGGAACTAAAGATGCTATTTAGTGATGTATTTCAACCTACCCGTACAAGGTTCTCACCGACGCCCACTACAAAACTCACCAGTTAGGAATCTTATAAAAAAAGATTCCACTGTTCTTCTCAAGGAAGAATTAGAATGATGCAGTCTCTAATGATCACAAAGCCATTCAGTCATTGCTATTAATACAACAACAGTGTTTTGATGGACAACTTTACTCCTCGGTCTACTAAAACTGTGAAGACCCATATTGTATTGCCTTTTCATAAACAAGCTTTGGATTAGCTTAAGACAGTCTTGTGGGTGTACATCTGGGTGGAAATGTGTCTGGGCAAATTCTTAAAGATTTTTTGTATTATACAAAATGAAAGAATCGGTTACTTCTTATATTAGGAATTGCCCATACCGACTCATTCTCACTTTTGCATAATTCCTATTGGATGAGTCGTTTTCTCTACTCATCTTTGGGTGTTGGACCTTCTTCAAGGACTAAACCATTACCTATTTATTTATGATGGAATACTCAACACGCTACCCTAAAAGGGACCTTTAAATTCTCGCTCATTAATTAATTCTGTTTTCCATTCGTTACCATCCTATAAGTTCCCCCTTGGAACCTTTCCACCTGACTTTAAAAAATCAATGATGCAAGCATTCTATATAATATTTTGAAAGGACTAGGATGAAGGGTTCCATTTTTAAATTGTTCGCTGTTTAGATGAATAATAAAGTTTTGGTTACAGTCCTCTTGATTTTCACATATGACTCGGTGAAAGAACTTTTAAACCTTTATAATATTAAGTCTATTTGGGGTGAACAGATTATTACAGTTATTATCAACTCAAAAGCTGTTTATGACTAAGTCGCTGAATAAAAAATGAGCGAGTAAATAAAAAGTTGTTCTTTGACGTTTATGGCTGAGATAAAGTAATGGAAACAAATATTTGTTTCTGGACATATTCCAAAGTCAGATATGTAGTCTCATTATAAGTTGCACTCCCAGGAAGCAAAGAACGGGACCAGTACTACCTCGATCAACTTATGGTATACCATAGTGATTCCCTTCCAACGACTTCAGTTCTTTGATATAAACTCCATAGTTCACTTACCTGTTTCGAGATGCTCTGTGGCCTGGGGGCGAAAGCTCCGTTTTCACATGGTGAGGGCCCGGGGTTCGATTCCTGCAAAGGTTGGAAACATTGGACGTGTTTCCTTACACCGGTTGTCCATGTTCACCCATCAGTAAAAAGGGTACCTGGGAATAAGTCGACTAGTGGGGCCCGCATCCTGAGGCAAAACTGAGCTAATTTTCCCGAAATGCTCTGCATAACAAGTGGCTTTCTATACAGTAGAAAGTCATTAATGTCAGTTAGGCCTGAAATACCTTGTGCTTGTACTTGTAGTAATAAAAAATATTATTATTATTATTATTATTATTATTATTATTATTTTTAAATTATTATTATTTATTTTTATTTATTATTATTATTATTATTGTTCCTCAACTATGAACTTTAGGCGAACATAATATTGTTGCTAAAGGTGCTCATCCTATCAAACAGGTTCTTAACAAAATGAGTCCTGATGAGCAGGAAGTTCTGCAAGGTATAATACACATTTTTATTAGAAGGGTCTAATCTTAAAAAGCAAGAGTCCTTGGACCTCACTATACATTATGGTACCGAAGTCTGATGCCTCCAATAGAATGTTAACCAACTTTCAAAAGTGAATGCCATGCGTTTACCTGACAGTTAACCTCTACCTGGAACTGATGACATCGATCGAATTTTAGGTGATACTTATTTTAGTTGTGAGGACTTCGTGGGTACTACCAAGTACCACTTATCATTAGTAACGCCTTTTGAATTCTGAAACGCATCAGGCTCTTTCCAACAAATCAAGCAGATGTTAACTGAAGATTTAGAAGGGGTTGCTTCCTATCTATATGAAGGGGTAATTTATACCAACAGCTGGAAGCAACATCTACTTCAGCTGAGGAAACAGTTTTAAAAACTTGCAAGGTATGTTCAAGGAAAACCTGGCAAATTGTGAATTTGTCTAAGCTTGAATAAAACGTCTATCCCTTCATTCAAGTCATTCACATATACTAAAAATAACACTGGTCCTAGGACTGACCCCTGTGGAACCTAGTCACATACCATGACTCGTTGATGCCTCCATTGAAGTGCCCTTCCTGTTGTATGTGCCTGATCCTTTAGCTTTTGCACTAATCTCTTGTGAGAAACTGTGTCAAAGGCTTTCTTGCAGTCCAAGAAAATGCAATCTACCCACCCCTCTCTCTCTCTCTCGTGTCTTCCGTTGTCTTGTCATAAAACACCAATAGGCTTGTGACACAGGATTTGCCTTCCATGAATCCAGGTTAGTTGTTGTTCATAAGCATGTTCCATTCTAGGTGCTTCACCACTCTCCTCCTGATAATCTTCTCCGTGATTTTGCATACTATATACGTCAGTGACACTGGTCTATAGTTTAATGCCTCCTTTCTTAATTAAAAATGGGGACTACTTTTGGGCCTTTTCCCCACACGGGCGTCCCTTTCCCTCCTAAGGACCATGCGGATATTATCCAGTCCCCTGCCTTTGATATAAAGGGTCACTTAACAGTTTTTCACTTTTTTCCTGGGCTTTTGCGAATTTCATCGAATACTTTTTGGGGATTCATTTTGTTGGTAAACCCTCCACTGTTTTGACTTCCCAGAGTCCAAATGGTTTCCGGGACATACCTCTTGGTCGTTTTTTGGGAAACCCTCCCACCTTCTTTCCTCAGCCTGATTCCCTGGTTTTGGGCTGTTTCTTCCTCCTAAATGTGGTTTATACACCGGGTTTTGGGCCCAAATTTTGACTTTTCTTTGCTTTTGTCGTTTTCGTACTGTCGCTGTGTTTCCCTTTCTTTTTGGGAAATACCTTTTTCCCGGCCCTCTTAAAACAAATTTCTCTTTACTTTCCTGGGCCCTTTTGTCTTTTTTATTTTTTCCCAATCTCTAGTCCCAATTAGTTTCTCCCCTCCTTTATAAACCCAAAGGGGTTGTTTCTACTCTTCCCCTTATTTCAGTTGCCATTGGGAAAATTTTTTCCTCTGCCTTTCCCTTTCATTTTTTTATTTGTCCCCTTTCATTTATTGGGAAATTTTCCCTTTTTAATTATCTTTTCCCACTGAAAACCCCCTGGGAAAATTCCTCATAACTGTGTAGTCCCCCCCTTTTTAGTTTTTCCTTTTTCATCGTTTTCCTTTTTAACCCCCTCCCCCTTGAAATTAACTATGTTTTCAAAAATTGGAACCCCATGGGTCACTGGCTCCAAAGGGGGCTTTTCGTATGTGATTTCCTCAATTTTTTCAGCTTTTCTCAGGGGAATACGAGGTCCAGCCTTGGTGTTCCTACATGGTTTTATTTCATGAGGGTTTTCCCAAAACCACATCCCCTTTTGGCTCCCCCCATGTTTTGGGGCCCCCATTTTTTTTTTTTTGGCTCCAGGTTTTCCCAGTCAATCTCCTTTGATTGAAATCGCTCTTTAAATAGTAAATTTGCTCTACAAATGTGACTTTTCCCCCTTTTGGCCACCTCAGCTAGTGTGTCCCCTATCTCTGTTGCTTTTTTTAAAATTCTTTTCTTGACCTCCCACGTTCGTTAGCGGGGTTTTACACATGCAATACTACCTTTTGTCCCCCAGACTGAAAGTGTCCCTTCTATATAGTTTAGTCCTTTCGAAATTTCGTCCCAAATTTGTTTTCCCTTTCTTCAAATGCTCCTTTCCCCCTGTTTTCCCCCTAAAATTTCCTCAGGATATTTTGGGGGGGAAGAGTGCATCTGTTATTCCCGGTGAGTTTTTTGTTTCGTGACCCTTTTAAAGGGTGTTGTGGACATCTCCTTGATTCTTTCATGCCACCTTCATATTTATTTGTTATTCCAAACATCATTCGAAAAGGGTTTAGGTCCTTCTGTGGGTGGTTCTAAGGGAGGTTGCATTCGCTCTTCCTCCTGAGTCTGGGTTCTCCTGACCATCTCTGTATTTGCCTCTCGTTCCTCCTTGTGTCTTTGTACCCTCTCTTTCAGTTCTTTCCTTTCTTTTTTGTTCTATCATGGTTGAGGTACACATTCCCAGTTGTATGTATTGTGTTCAACATTTGATGGTGTATCCCACCTCTCCGTCTTTTGGAGTCCTTCTGTCTCCTCAGTGAAAATTTCTTTGAATCTCATGTTGAGCTCCACACACTTCACAGTCGTTTCTTGTGATCATCCCCCCTCCCTACATTCCTGAGCCTGATTACCTGGTTTCTTTTGCAGGATCCTGTTTCGAGCTGATTCTACCTTGAAAATCACTTTGACTGGCCGTTTTTTTCCTTTTGCAAACCACCCAGTTCTCAGAAAATTTGTCACCCGGGTCATGTCGCCCTCTCCTATTGCATTCATGATACTTTCAATCACTTTTTTACATAAGTTTCCCCTTCAATTTCCTGGAGCCTGTAGACAAAAACTGACCTCTCCCTTTTGTCCTCCCACTGCATCATCTGAGACAATTTAGTTGTCTCCATTGAAACACTCCTTATTTCAATCTCTTCTCTAGCTGATGTCCCTGTGCTCAATGGTGTATCATTCTTCCTTTTCATCTTTTTCTGGGCACTGCTTTGGTCTATTAGGGCCTCTGCATATAGCTTAACACCTTCATTTTCATTAGTTCACTCATTTGTTCCTGATGTGCTCCTCGTTTTTTCCCGGGCTCAACAGTGGTCTAATAGGGCCTCCACATACAGTATAGCTCCTTTATTCCCAGCAGTTCCATCGCCTGTGAATGATGTAGCAGTTCCTGATGTCATACCTCTACTGCTCATCGGTTTTTTAGACTGTGTCAGATTTTTTAGTTCCTCTTCAGAGCTCTGTTTCTTAGCTTCTGCTATTATGCCTTGTATGCTCTCTGCAGCTATGCTCTCCTCTATTCTCTTGTTAATCATTTCTAGCTTCCTTCCCCACTTTTCCTCCCTTTTCTTGAGCTCTGCCACCCAATCTTCCCACCCAGGTTCGTCCACCAGTTCCCTGGTTTTCTGTCCTGCTCTTTGGGAACCCACTTTTTTCAACACAGAAAGAAAAACTTATGTGTCAATGTGTGGTCATTCGTGACGTGTGTTCATATGTGTGTGTGTGTGTGTATGTGTGTGTGTGCATGTGTATGTGTGTGTTGTAGGGATGGAGAGGAGGAGGAAGGTAGCAAGGGGGGAGAGGAATAGAGAGTGAGAGGGGGAGACAGTGGGAGAAGGGGGAGATAAATGGTGGTTAGGATAGGTGGATACAGGGAAGAGGGGAGAGGAAATGAAGGAAAGGCAAGGGGGAGATGAGGGGGAGAAAAAGGGGGAATAGAAAGGAGAAGGAGAAGGAAGATGAAATGAAGAGAGAGACAGTATGAGTGTGAGAGAATGAGAGAGTGTGAGAGTGAGAGGGAGAAGGAGTGTGGGATAATGTGGGATAGTGCGGGGGGGAGTACGTGGCAGAGGGTGGTTAGAATGTAGGAGTGTACATGTGTATGCATGCACAACGTATTTTCTCACCTGCATTTGTGTGTGTACTCACCTAGTTGAGGTTGCAGGGGTCAAGTCCAAGCTCCTGGCCCCGCCTCTTCACTGGTCGCTACTAGGTCACTCTCCCTGAACCGTGAGCTTTATCATACCTCTGCTTAAAGCTATGTATGGATCCTGCCTCCACTACATCACTTCCCAAACTATTCCACTTCCTGACTACTCTGTGGCTGAAGAAATACTTCCTAACATCCCTGTGATTCATCTGTGTCTTCAACTTCCAACTGTGTCCCCTTGTTACAGTGTCCAATCTCTAGAACATCCTGTCTTTGTCCACCTTGTCAATTCCTCTCAGTATTTTGTATGTCGTTATCATGTTCTCCCTATCCCTCCTGTCCTCCAGTGTCGCCAGGTTGATTTCCTTTAACCTCTCCTCGTAGGACATACCTCTTAGCTTTGGGACTAGTCTTGTTGCAAACCTTTGCACTTTCTCTAGTTTCTTTACATGCTTGGCTAGGTGTGGGTTCCAAACTGGTGCCGCATACTCCAATATGGGCCTAACGTACACGGTGTACAGGGTCCTGAACGATTCCTTATTAAGATGTCGGAATGCTGTTTTGAGGTTTGCTAGGCGCCCACATGCTGCATCAGTTATTTGGTTGATGTGCTCTTCAGGAGATGTGCCTGGTGTTATACTCACCCCAAAATCTTTTTCCTTGAGTGAGGTTTGTAGTCTCTGGCCCCCTAGACTGTACTCCGTCTGCGGTCTTCTTTGCCCTTCCCCAATCTTCATGACTTTGCACTTGGTGGGATTGAACTCCAGGAGCCAATTGCTGGACCAGGTCTGCAGCCTGTCCAGATCCCTTTGTAGTTCTGCATGGTCCTAGATCGAATGAATTCTCATCAGCTTCATGTCATATACAAAAAGGGACACCTCGGAGTCTATTCCTTCCGTCATGTTCACAAATACCAGAAACAGCACTGGTATTAGGACTGACCCCTGTGGGACCCCGCTGGTCACAGGTGCCCACTCTGACACCTCGTCACGTACCATGACTCGCTGCTGTCTTCCTGACAAGTATTCCTTGATCCATTGTAGTGACTTCCCTGTTATCCCTGCTTGGCCCTCCAGTTTTTGCACTAATCTCTTGTGTGGAACTGTGTCAAACGCCTTCTTGCAGTCCAAGAAAATGCAATCCACCCACCCCTCTCTCTCTTGTCTTACTGCTGTCACCATTACATAGAACTCCAGAAAGTTTGTGACACAGGATTTACCCGTCCCTGAAACCATGTTGGCTGCTGTTGATGAGATCATTCCTTTCTAGGTGTTCCACCACTCTTCTCCTGATAATCTTCTCCATGACTTTGCATACTATACATGTCAGTGACACTGGTCGGTAGTTTAGTGCTTCATGTCTGTCTCCTTTTTGAAAGATTGGGACTACATTTGCTGTCTTCCATGCCTCAGGCAATCTCCCTGTTTCGATAGATGTATTGAATGTTGTTAGGGGTACACATAGTGCCTCTGCTCTCTCTCTCAGGACCCATGGAGAAATGTTATTTGGCCCCATTGCCTTTGAGGTATCTAGCTCACTCAGAAGCCTCTTCACCACCAAGTGCTGGACACAGTAGTGTCCAGCACTTGGTGGTGTGCCCCACCTCTCCGTCTTTCTGGAGCCCCTTCTGTCTCCTCTGTGAACACTTCTTTGAATCTCTTGTTGAGTTCCTCACATACCTCTCCTCCTTCGTTCCTTAGCCTGATTACCTGGTCCTTGACTTTTGTTTTCCTCCTGATGTGGCTGTATAACAGTTTCGGGTCAGATTTGGCTTTTGCTGCTATGTCGTTTTCATATTGTCGTTGGGCCTCCCTTCTTATCTGTGCATATTCGTTTCTGGCTCTGCGACTGCTCTCCTTATTCTCCTGGGTCCTTTGCCTTCTATATTTCTTCCATTCCCTAGCACACTTGGTTTTTTCCTCCCTGCACCTTTGGGTGAACCATGGGCTCATCCTGGCTTTTTCATTATTCCTGTTACCCTTGGGTAGAAATCTCTCCTCAGCCTCCTTGCACATTGTTGCTTCATATTCCATTATTAACTGGCTTCCCTGCCAGTCTCTGTCCCACTGAACTCCATTCAGAAAGTTCCTCATTCCTGTGTAGTCCCCTTTCTTGTAGTTTGGCTTCATTCGTCCTGGCCCTCCTGCTTCCCCCTCCACTTGTAGCTCTACTGTGTATTCGAAGCTTAAAAGCACATGATCGCTGGCCCCAAGGGGTCTTTCATGTGTGATGTCCTCAATATCTGCACTACTCAAGGTGAATACTAAGTCCAGTCTTGCTGGTTCATCCTCTCCTCTCTCTCTTGTAGTGTCTCTTACATGTTAGTACATGAAGTTTTTCAGTTCCACCTCCATCATCTTAGCCCTCCATGTATCTTGGCCCCCATGTGGCTCCAAGTTCTCCCAATCGATCTCCTTGTGGTTAAAGTCACCCATGCATGAGCTCTTCTGTCCACTCCAGCCAGTGTGTCAACCATCGCTCTATTGTTCTCGTCATACTGTTGCCTTGGCCTCCTGCTGTTCTGTGGGAGGTTATACATCACTGCAATTACCACCTTGGGACCTCCAGAGTGAAGCGTTCCCGCTATGTAATCACTTGCTTCTCCGTTGTCTCCTCTCTCCTGCTCATCAAAATTCCATCAGTTTTTGATCAGCAGTGCAACTCCTCGACCTCCCCTGTTCCCTCTGTCTTTCCTCAGGATCTGGTATCCCATTGGAAAGATGACATGTTATCATACCTGTAAGCCTGGTTTCTGTGATAGCTATGATGTCCGGTGATGTCTCTTTGACTCTTTCGTGCCACTCCTCCCACTTATTTGTTATTCCACCAGTGTTTGTGTACCATACCTTCAGTTTCCTCTCCAACACTGTGGTTTGGGGAGCCTGTGAGGGTGGGAAACTTGGTAGCTTACTGTGGGATTCTATGGCTGGGTGTTGGGTGGAAGATGTGAGTATGGATTGTAGTTTGTGTTCGGATGGTGTGATAGGTTGTGTGGTTCTGAGGATAGTTGTGTGTGTGCTTGCCCTTGTTGCTCTGTTCTGCTCTGACTGACCTCTGCTGGTTCCATCCTTGTTTCCTTTCCTAGCTCCTTTCGC
Source organism: Cherax quadricarinatus (assembly GCF_026875155.1). Classification (NCBI taxonomy): domain Eukaryota; kingdom Metazoa; phylum Arthropoda; class Malacostraca; order Decapoda; family Parastacidae; genus Cherax; species Cherax quadricarinatus. The sequence continues at coordinate 24,032,634 of NC_069477.1, read as the reverse complement.
TTTTTTGTCCTCTCCCTCAGCTGCTGTCATTCTGTTTGTGTTCAGTCTCTGTCTCGGAACACCCTCTTGTACTCTTCCGAGTATTTCAACCGTGGTTTTTCTTGGAGGATCCTATTCTGCACTGTTTCTGTCCTGAGAATCATCTTGATCGGTTGTTTTCTTCCCTTCAAGTACCCCCCTATTCACTGAAAATTTACAATCTAGTCCACGTCTTCTTCACCTATTTCCATGATGATTTTCTCAATCTATTTTCTTTCTTCCTGCCGTCTTTCAGTGTGTGTCCTTTCCTCTCTCTCCTGAAGCCCATGGATAAACACTAATTTTGCCCTTTCCTCCTCCCATTACCTCTCCCTCTGTGACTCTGGATCCTGTCTGTATGTGGTCATTTTCTCCCTTGGTTTTTCCAGTGGCTCTTGGTAGCATGGTCGTGCCTCTGCATTCGACCTATCACCCTCTCTATCTGCACCCAGCTGCTCTTCCCTTTCACTCCTTGGCCCTTCTTGGAAGGCTGATATGACTTTAGCATAATTCATATCTCCTGTTCGGCCTTCCTCTTCGGCCTCTCAGCTTCATATGCTGTGTCTTCTCTGGTCACTGCCCCTGTAGCTCGCTTTAGCCTGTTTACTTCAACTTCTAGGACCCTTATCCTGGCTACTGCAGTTTCGACTTGTGCCTCCCAATTTTTCGTCCCCTTCTCCAACCTCTTTCCCAATTTTGCAGAGAGCTCTTTCACCATTTTTTCAGAAACCTCCGATAATTTTCTCTCCCACTCTTGTTCCATCCTTTTCCACTGCTCCTCCATCCACTCCTCCCTACCAGAACCATTCTCATCTGATCCCTGGTTCCTGCAAGTCCCCACCATTTTTTTTAGTGAGAGAGAGAGAGAGAGAGAGAGAGAGAGAGAGAGAGAGAGAGAGAGAGAGAGAGAACATCACTCCATCTGAGATCATATATACCAAGGATTACTCGAGTATGGAACACATTCGTACAGCATAATGATGTCAACGAGATAACATCAGTTGGCCAAATGAAAATGCTGGCCCACAGATGGCTCCAACTTCATCGTGTTCCCTACTTGTATGTCTCATAAAAAATAAAAAAGCTTTCAAATGAGCTGTGTAGGTAACAGCTTTAGCTTGCCAAAAAAGTTAGGAATCCTTAACCTGTAAATAGCTTGTCAATAAAACTAGAGATCCTTAACTTTGGCAAACCCTGAGTAAAAAAAAAAAAAAAAAAAGAAAGAAAGAGGGAAGGGAAAGGTAGAAGGAGAGAAGAGGGGGAGAGTGAAAAAGGAAAAGGGAGAGAGAGAGAGAGAGAGAGGGAAAGGGAGAAGGGGAGTGGGGGGGGTGTGAGAAGGGAAAAGGGAGAGAGAGAGACATTGTGGTGCTTTTGACCGGGTGTGGCACCGGGCCTCTTAGCAAAACTTCAAGCACTGGGAATTGCAGGCTCTACGCTATGTCTCATCAGTGATTACATTCATGGTAATCTCTAAGTGTAGTCCTCAATGGAACGGAATCAGCAAGGCATCCTATTGGGCAAGCGTTCCACAAGGGAAACGTGCTGGGTCCATTGTTATGGAATATCTACTTCAACGACCTTCTTCATCTCATCCCCGAATCACATGCATATGCAGGACGACTGTACACGACATTCACTTATCCAAGAGAAGAAATGCCAGCTGCTCTAGCTACATCAATCACCCGCTGAGAGCTATATCAGCTTGGGGAAATAGATGGCAAGTAACATTTGCACCTGAGAAAACGCAAATGATAGGTCTTAGGCCCCCTGAGGGGAATGCTGGTGCGTAGAAAGGGATGATGGGAGGATTTTGGGCACCTGGAAAAGAAGTTGATATCCTTGGGGTAAAATTTGACCCCAAAAAATAACCAGAAGAACCTGTTGTAAATCTTGCAAAAAGGCACCGGAAAGCTTACAGCATTCGCCGTATCTCGCATCTGCTTGACAGTGGGGGTTGCAAGATCCTGTACAGGCACAAGTACCTCACCCCTTGAGTATGCTCCACTTTCTTGGTTTGCCTGCCCCCCCCCTTCCCATCTGCGACTGCTTGAATTTAGAGAACAGAGAAAGACGTCTCATCTTCGCCGGACCTCTGGATAGATTTTGTATTTCAGCAGAGCCTTCAAAAAAGGAGGGTGTGGGTGGTTATGTTTGCAAAAGGGCCAATATTGTAAAAATACCACTTGGCCCACTTTTGAGGAAGGGGTTTAAACAAGCTTTTAGCCAAATGGGGAAAGAGAAACTTCACTCGGGCTGTACCCTTCTCCAGAACATCACCCCATCTGAGACATACATACCCGGGAAAGACCAGTAGGAACACATTCGTACGCATAATGATGTAACGAGAAAAAGTCTTTGGAAATGAAATTTCGGGCCCCACATGGCTCCAATTCATCCTTTTCCCCTATTGATGTTTCATAACAATAAAAATGCTTTCAAAGGCTGATGTAGGAACAGCTTTATTTGCCAATAAAGTTAGGAAACCCTTAACCTGTAATTTTGCTGTCAATAAAGCAAAGGGATCCTTAAACCCTTTTGTCAAACCCTGTGTAAAAAAAAAAAAAAAAAAAGAGGGGGGAAAAGTTAGAAGGAGAGAGAGAGGGGGAGTGGGGAAATGGAAAGGGGAGAGAGGAGGGGGAAAGGTAAAAGGAAAAAGGGGAAGAGTGGAAGGGAAAAGGGGGAAAAATGAGAGTGAAAGAGAGAGGGGAAAAGAGGGAAGGAGAAAAGGAGAAGAGGGAGAAGAGAGAGAGGAGGGGGGGGAGGAGAGAGGGGCAAAGAGGGGGAGAGGGGGGGGGGAGAGAGGGGGGAGACAGGGGAGGAAGAGAGGGGTGAGAGAGTGGGTAAAGCGTGTACAGTGTGCTCCACAAACTTTTTAATTTACTTAAATACGAGGGTTGGTGTGGATAAAATGTTCAGGCGTAGTATACTTAAAACACATTACTAAAGTAAGCCAACTCCCCCACTGAGTGAATAAAGCAAATCAGTGATATTAAGTGGGGGTATGGTAAAGCATTGTGTGCGTGAGGGGACAGCGGCGGCCCTTAGGGGACTTCACATTGCCTTCAAGTGAGCATCTAATATTTTATTTTTTTGTGCTATGACTAGCATCGGGTTTCTTTATAACAAGTGGTGGTACAAGCAACACAGTGATTTGTGAAACATCTTTTTTTGGGGAAAAAGTGGATAGCATAAACAGTTTTAAAAGTGAAGTAGAAGGCAACATTCCCTATGGGTTTTCCCGCCCGCCCTCATACCCACCGGTATAAACACCCCAACCCACGATACTCCCCCCCACCCACGAATAAACCCCCACCCTTCTCTCCTGTGAATTAAACCCTTTAAAACCCTCCTTGGGATGACTTCACCCGCAAAATGCAAGAATATCTACGCTTTGGTATGCCCCAGGGTTACTGCAGTGTTTGGGGGTATACCACAAAGGGCAAATTCTTTTAGATGTAAGGAGCCTACTTGTTCCAAACTGCCACACAGATTGCTTTCCAGAAGGAATTTTTTTGCACCCCTTTTGAAAAAAATTTCAGAAAATTTAAGGATATCCATAACCTTGGTAATTGGATACAACCTGGACACGGAGGGAAGTTCAAAAGTCCTCCCTCAGGGACTCCTGCCCAAAGATCAAGATGCCCTCTGGGGCTGTGTTTTAAAGTTCAGCTAAGATAAATCCATAAGGGGAAACACTTCAGAGCTCCTCAAATCATTGATAACCACGCTATTGTAGAAGGCCAGTAAGCCTGCATCAAGTGGTAAGTGTCAGCGTGGGTGACACTATTGACAAAAAAATGGAAGTCCCCCACTGAAATTTAACTCAGGGGTAAACAAGGTGGAATTCTGTCACGCTAAGGTCCCCCCAGGGGCTGACGAGTTCAAAAAAACTACCCTTTGGGAAATTTTTACACAATTCCTAGACCACCAAGAGGGAACAAATCCTCTTCCCAGAACGAGGGAAGCCTTTGGTTGTTAATTCTCCCCAAACCCGACTCTCTGCTTTAGCCACTGCCGTCTACTTAAGTGCACATACCATCTCTGATCCTAACCTGTCAGACACCTGCCGAAACTTTTTAGAATCTGGTAGCGTGCTTTTTGACAGTAATTCTGAGCCAGGGGTTTTTCCCCCCAAGAACGGTGCAGTTAATGATCAGGAACTATCACGCCCGATACCTACTGCGCCCTGTACGAAACGCAGGGACACATCTGTCAGAATGGGAGGGTGGGGCAGAGGACGTGGAGGGGGACGTGGAGGAGGAAGACATCTACAGCCGGGCTCCCCTCCATAACACAGTTCCGCGGCAGAATCTGAGGACAAATCTGCGAAACAAAAGGAGGTGCAACAAATCCCAGTCCCCCCCCAGGACTAGGGTGTGCTTCGCTGTCACCGGAAGGGGCACTCTGGGGCCCAAAAATGCCTGCGAGTACCAGGGGGTAATTATGCTACAAGAAAGGAATAAGGAGGCGTGTCGGAGAAAAAGGAAATTGACAGACAGGGCCACCCGTTTAGAGACCCGTTCTCAAACAAAAAACCGCGGGTCCTGAAATTTGGTGAACACTTCACAGTCCCCACTTAGCTATCCATCCCCGCCAGCAGGGGGGGACTGGGCCTTTAAAAACCCAGACCTAAAATCCCCGCAGCGCCTCAAACCCCCCCTCTCTCAAGGGCAGGCACCCCTTTCACCCCTACACACCCCCACCCAAATGCCCTTCATCATGGGAACCATTTCGCTCCGTCGGCCCAAAATTAGAGGTTTTTTACTTATGTTGGAGAGTCAACAAGGGTTTGTGAACACCGACGTCCCCACTGATAGGTTGTTGAAAAAATTTTTTGGAGAAGGAATCCAAAAATTTTTGCAAGAATTTCGGTCCAGACGGCCCGCGGGGGCGTTGACCCCCGAAACTCTCTCCAGGTAAACCCCAGGTAAACCCCCATGGATAGAAGAGACAGGGAAGGGAAAGGGGTTGGTGTTGCTGGTTTTTTTCTAAAAGTGTTCATGCCACACATAGATGTTGCCCCCTACAATCTTAAATGTGTTTTTCAATCTGTATAAACAATTTTACCTCTGTCGATGTGCAATGTCAGACCTCAGTGGCAGCATGCAGACCCTATAAATTCCTAAGGAAATATTTACTCCCCACCCGTACAACACAAATGCAACATATTTAATTTTTTGGGGACCTAACCCGCCCTTATACAGAGGACTTTGATGCCTTTTGCAGGTTTGACTGAAAATTTGTTGATTTCCCCACTCATACCTTTGGTCCTCCCTTTACCCGTATGAGTGATTGCAGAAGGCAAAATCATTTGTCAACCCCTGGGTACGTTGGATCGTTACCACAAGGCTGTTTTTACCACATTAAGATCCAACAGAAAAGAGGTGGGATCCCCACGCACAACCGGATGGGAAAGAGGTAATTGGGCCAGCCCTTTTGCTCTGAGTCGCCACCACCCCATGGAATGCTCTTCTCAAGGGGGGGTTTACAACCAAATGAAAACCTTCATTGGCACATCCCTTTCTACAACAAGAACACATTCCTCACCGGCAATAGTGAGAAGCCTACAATCAGCCTTGGTTTGGCTTTCGTTTTTGAGAGGGTGCTACTGCTAAGTACAAAGCATGGCGAAGGTATAAGAGACATCCTACCACCTATAACAGGAACTTGCACATGCAAGCCTGTAGGCATATGGGTGATGTTCAAAAGTGGGCCATTGCTAAATGGGAGATGGACACTAAAAGAAAGTTAGCAACAGGTAGGGTAGGCTCCAAAACCTGGTGGTCCCTGGTCAAGGACAGACAAGGTTATCTGCCTGATGAACTTATTCCACCTCTAAATCGACAGGATGGGACCACCTCTACTAGTAGTCAAGAGAAGGCGGACCTCTTTGCTGAACACTGCTACCAAAATGCAAGTTCCTGATCCAGCAAGGGACCCTCCTTGGCTAGCTGCAAGAACTGTGTCAAAACTGTCAGTGGTGACAATAAGGCAGGAGGAGGTGCATTTCCTTCTTAAATCACTTGACCAAGAAAAGGCTGTGGGCCCAGACAAGTTGAGCCCAAGATTGTTGAGAAGATGTGCAGACCAGCTAGCAGCACTTCTAACTCGCATCTTTCAGCACTACCTAGTACAGTGTAAATGGCCCTCTCTATGGAAAGAGGCAAATGTAGTCCCTGTTCACAAAAAGAAGAGCAGAGCAGAAATCAGCAACTACAGACCATTGTCACTCCTGTCAATCACTGGTAAGATCCTTGAGACAATAATCTCAAGACAAATGACAGATTTTTTTGACTACCACTCACTACTTTGTGATCGTCAATATGGCTTCAGGAAAGGTTACTCTGCTGCTGATCTGTTGTTAAACCTCTCCACTAAGTGGCACCAGTCACTGGATGAATCCAAAGTCAGCTGTGTGGTAGCACTGGACATTGCTGGCGCTTTCGAACGGGTGTGGCACCAGGGCCTCTTAGCAAAACTTCAAGCACTGGGAATTGCAGGCTCTACGCTATGTCTCCTCAGTGATTACCTTCATGGTAGATCTCTAAGTGTAGTCCTCAATGGAACGGAATCAGCAAGGCATCCTATTGGGGCAAGCGTTCCACAAGGAAGCGTGCTGGGTCCATTGTTATGGAATGTCTACTTCAACGACCTTCTTCATCTCTGGCATTAGTGTAAGAGACGCACATGCCAATCCTACCCGAGTGTGTGTTCTCACCTACTTGTTCTCACCTACTTGTGGTTGCAGGGGTCAAGTCACAGCTCCTGATCCAGCCTCTTCACTGTTCGTTACTAGGTTACTCTTTCTGCTCCATGAGCTTTCTCATACCTCTTCTTAAAGCTATGTATGGATCCTGCATCTACTACATCACTTCTCAGCCTATTCCACTTCCTGACAACTATGTGACTGAACATACTCTGATTCATCTGAGTCTCCTAAATCCAACTATGACCCCATGTTGTTGTGTCCCATCGCTGGAACATCCTGTGTCTGTCGATTCCCCTCAGCGTTTAATATGTCGTTATCATATACCCCATATCTCTCCTGTCCTCCAGTGTCGTCAGGTCGATCTCCCTTAACCTTAACATACCCCTTAGCTCCAGGACTAATCTTGCTGCAAACCTTTGTATTTCTCTTGTTTCCTTAAGTGCTTGATTAGGTATGGGTTCCAAACTGGTGCTGCATACTCCAGTAAAGGCCTAACGTAAACAGTGTACAGGGGTTCTGAACGATTCCTTATTAAGATGTTGGAATTCTGTTCTTAGGTTTGCTAGGCACCCGTATGCTGCAGCAGTTACTTGGTTGATGTGCGTCTCAAGAGATGTGCCTGGTGTTATACTCACCCCAAGATCCTTTTTCCATAGGTTAGGTTCGTAGTCTCCAGCCCACTAGATTGTACTTCGAATGTAACCTTATTTGCCATTCTCCAATCTTCATTATTTTGCACTTAGTGGGGTTGAACTCTGGGAGCCAGTTGCTGGACCAGGCCTGCAGCCTGTCCAGATCCCTTTGTAGTTCTGCCTGGTCATCGTCCGATTGAATTCTTCTCACCAATTTCACATCTACAAACAGATGTCGTTCACAAATACCAGAAACAGCACCGGTCCTAGGACTGGCCCCTGTGGAACCGTGCTTGTTACAGGCACCCACTCTGACACCTCGCCACATACAATGAGTCGCTGTTGTCTTTCTGACAGGTATTCCATGATCCATTACAGTGCCATCCCAGTTATCTCTGCTAGGTCCTCCAGCTTTTGTACTAATCTCAATTGTGGAACTCTGTCAAACGCACAGTCCAAGAAAATGAAATCTATCCACCCCTCCCTCTCTTCTCATACTGCTGTCACCCTGTCATAGAACTCCAGTAGGATTGTGACAGGATTTTCTGTCCCTGAAACCGTGCTGGCTGTCGTTTATAAGCTTATTCCTTTCTAGGTGCTTCACCACTCATCTCCTGATAATCGTCTCCATGACTTTGCATATTATACATGTCAGTGACACTGGTTTGTAGTTTAATGCTTCATGTTTGTCTCGTTATTTTTTAAATTGGGACTACATTTGCTGTCTTCCATACCTCAGGTAGTCGCCCTGGTTCGGTAGACGTCTTGACGAGTGTTGCTTGTGAAACAGATATTGCCTCTGCTCCCTCCTTCAGGACCCATGGAGAGATGTTATCCAGCCCCATTGCCTTTGAGGTACCTAGCTCGCTTAGCAACCTCTTCACTTCTTCCTCGGTTGTATGCATTGTGTCCAACATTTGACGGTGTACCCCGCCTCTCCGTCTTTTGGAGTCCCTTCTGTCTCCTCAGTGAACATTTCTTTGAATGTCATGTTGAGCTCCACACACTTCGCAGTCGTTTCTTGTGATCATCCCTCCTCCCTCCTGATGTGGCTGTACATCGGCTTCGGGTCAGATTTGGCTTTCACTGTTGTGTCATTCTGGTAATATCGTTGCGACTGCTCTCCTTATTCTCCTGGATCTTTTGTTTTCTATTCTTCTTCCATTTCTCTAGCACACTTGGTTTTGGCCTCGCTACACCTTGTGACGAACCAAAGGCTCATCCTGGTTTTCTTGTTATTTCTGTTACCCTTGTGAACAAACCTCTCTTCAGCTTCCTTGCAAATTGTTGTCACATATTCCATCATCTCGTTTACTGACTTCCCTGCCAGTTCTCTGACTCACTGAAGCCCGTTCAGGAAATTCTTCCTGCTAGAGTAGTCCCCTTCCTGCTTCCCTCTGTGCTTGTAACTCTACTATTTATTCGAAGCATATAATCACGTGATCACTGGCGCCGAGGGGTATCTCGTATGTAATATCCTCAATATCTACACTACTAAAGGTGAATACTAGGTCCAGTCTCGCTGGTTCATCCTCTCCTCTCTCTCTGGTAGTGTCCCTTACGTGTTGGTACATGAAGTTTTCCAGTACCACCTCCATCATCTTAGCCCTCTATGTGTGTGTGCGTGTTTGTGTTTGGTGTGTGTGTGTGTGGTTGGTGTGTGTGGGGTGTGTGTGTGTGTGTAAGTGTGTGTGTTTGTGTGTGTGTATGTGTGTGTGTGGTGTGTGTGTGTGTGTGTGTGTGTGTTGTGTGTGTGTGTGTGTGTGTGTGTGTGTGGGTGTGTGTGTGTGTGTGGTGTGTGTGTGTGGTTATGTGTGGTTGGTGTGTGTTTGTGTGTGTTTTGTAAGTGTGTGTGTGTGTGTGTGTGTGTGTGTGTGGTGTATGTGTGTGTGGCGTGTGAGTGTGTGTGTGTGTGTGTACTCACTAGTTCTCACCTAGTTGAGGTTGCGGGGGTTCGAGTCGAGCTCCTGGCCCCTCTTCACTGATCGCTACTAGGTCTCTCCCTGAGCCGTGAGCTTTATCGTACCTCTGCTTAAAGCTATGTATGGATCCTGCCTCACTACATCGTCCCAAACTTTTCCCACTTACTGACTACTCTGTGGCTGAAGAAATTCTTCCAACATCCCCGTGATTCATCTGTGTCTTTAGCTTCCAACTGTGTCCCCTTGTTACTGTGTCCAATCTCTGGAACATCCTGTTTTTGTCCACCTTGTCAATTTTCCCCTCAGTATTTTGTATGTCGTTATCATGTCCCCCTATCTCTCCTGTCCCCCAGTGTCGTCAGGTTGATTTTTCCCTTAACCTCTCCTCGTAGGACATACCTCTTAGCTCTGGGATAGTCTTGTTGCAAACCTTTGCACTTTCTCTAGTTTCTTTACGTGCTTGGCTAGTGTGGGTTCCAAACTGGTGCCGCATACTCCATTTTGGGCCTAACGTATACGGTGTACAGGGTCCTGAACGATTCCTTATTAAGATGTTTGGAATGTGTTCTGAGGTTTGCTAGGCGCCCATATGCTGCCCGCAGTTATTTGGTTGATGTGCGCTTCAGGAGATGTGCCTGGTGTTATACTCACCCAAGATCTTTTCCTTGGTGAGGTTTGTTTGTCTCTGACCCCCTAGACTGTACTCCGTTTGCGGCCTTCTTTGCCCTTCCCCAATCTTCATGACTTTCCCTTTGGGTGGGATTGAACTCCAGGACCAATTGCTGGACCATTCTGCAGCCGTCCGACCCTTTGTATTTCTCCGGCTTCGTCGAGTGTTTTTCTCATCAACTTCACGTCATCTGAAAACGGGACACCTCAGGTTTTCCTTTCCCGTCATGTCGTTCAAAAAATCCAGAAACAGCACTGTCCTGGACGACCCCTGCGGACCCCCCGGGTCACGGGTGCCCCCTTGACACCTCGCCCTACCTGACTCGCTGCTGTTTTCCTGACAAGTTTTCCCTGTTCCTTGTATGCCCCCCTTTTATCCCGCTTGGTCCTCCATTTTTGCCCCCAATCTCTTGTGTGGAACTGTGTCAAACGCCTTCTTGCGTCCAAGAAAATCAATCCCCCCACCCTCTCTCTCTTGTCTTACTGCTGTCCACCATGTCATAGAACCCCCCAGTGGGTTTTGTGAAAAGGGATTTCCCGCCCCTAAAACCATGCTGGCTGCTGTTGTAGACATCCTTTTAGGGTTCCCCATTTCCTATAATTTTCTCCATGATTTTGCATTATACATGTCGTGCATGGTCTGTAGTTTTTGCTTCATGTCTGTCTCCTTTTTAAAGTTGGGGACACTTTGCTGTTTCCATCCCAGGAAATCTTGTGTGGTGTGTGTGTGTGTGTGTGTGGTGTGTGTGTGTGTAAGTTTTGTGTGTTGTGGTGTGGTGGTGGTGTGTGGTGTGTTGTGTGTGTGTGGTGGGGTGTGTGTGTTTTGGGGGGTTGGTGTGTGTGTTGTGTGTGTTGGTGAGTATGTGTGTATCCCCAAATTTTACTCACAATTGGGGTTTTGCGGGGTAAAGACTCCTCTGACCCCCCCCCTCTTCCTGATTGCTCAGGTCCTTTTTCTCTCTCGGCTCACGAGATTGACTACCCCGTCTTAAAGCTATGTGGTTCCTGCCTCCCCTTCACTAGCGACTATTCCGTCCTTAAATCTATGACTGAAGAATATTTTTAATTCCCCCTTTATCTTGGTCTTTCCTTTTAAATGTGACCCCCTTTTTTTAACATTTGTCTCTGTCCACCTTATCTATTTCCAGCAGTATTTTTATGTTTATCAGTCTCCCCTGCCCCTTTGGGCCTCCTGTGTCAGACCCATTTTCCTCAACCCTTTTTCGTAGGACATTTCCCTGAGCTCTGGAACTAAACCTTTTTGAGCCTTTGCACTTTTTCTAACTTTTTGCGCCTTGACCAGGTGTGGGTTCCAAACTGTGCTGATTTCTCCGCACGAGCCTAAGTCCAGGTCAGTGTATCGAACGATTCCTTATTAAGGTTTTGGGGGAAAGCTTTCTCAAGTTTTCTAGGTGCCTTTTTCGCAGCAGCTATCTGGTTGAAGTGTGCCTCTGGAACCCTGCTCGGGGTTATTTTCACCCCAAAAAACTTTCTCCCTTTATGAACTTTGGCAGGGTTAATTTGAAAGGCAATTTCAGGATCACGTGTCCGTCTTACAGGTATCTTGGTCCTGCCTGATATCACCGATTTAATTTTTCATCAACTTCACACACTGTGAATAGGGGGGCACTTCAGAGTCTAGCCCTTCCATCTGTTTCACATTCGAAAATAGCATGGTCGTAAAACGACTCCTGTGGGACCCCGCCGTCAAGGGGCCCCCCCTGTGATCCTCTTCAGTACCCGACTCGTTGTTGCCTCATGTCAGGGATTCTCTGTCATTGCAAAACCCCCGTTATACGTGCCTGATCCTCTACACTAATCTCTTGTGAGGAACTCTGTCGAAGGCCTTCCTGCAGTCCCGGAAAATGCAGTCCACTAACTCTTGTGTCTTACATCTGTTACCTTGTCATAGAACTCCAGAAAGTTTGTGACACAGGATTTTCCATCCAATCTGTGCTGGTTGTCATTTATAATCTTGTTCCGTTCCAGGTGCTCCACCTGTCTCCTCCTGATAATCTTCTCCATAACTTTACATACTATACATGTCAGAGACACTGTTCTGTAGTTTAGTGCCTCGTTTCTGTCTCCTTTCTTAAAAATGGGGACTATATTTGCTATCTTCCATATCTCAGGTAGTTGCCCAGTTTCAAGGGGTGTATTAAAGATTGTGGTTAGGGGCATGCACAGCATCTCTGCTCCGTCTCTAAGGACCCACGGGTAGATGTCCGGTCTTATTACCTTTGAGGTATCAAGGTCACATAGCAGCTTTTGCACCTCCTCCTCTGTTGTTCGTATGTCATCCAATGCTTGTTGGCATATTCCCTGTTGATGTTCCTCTTTGTGCTGTCTTCCGAGAGCCCTTTTTGTCTCTACTGTGAAACTTCCTTAAATCTCCGGTTAAGCTCCTCACATACCTCCTGATCATTTCTTGTGAGTTCCCCACCTTCTGTCCTCAGTCTGATCACCTGGTCTTTGACTGTTGTCTTCCTCCTGATGTGGCAGTACAACAGTTTCAGGTCAGACTTGACTTTTGATGCTATGTTATTTTCATACTGTAGTTGGGCCTCCCTCCATACCTGTGCATACTCGTTCCTGGCTCTGCGAATAATCTTCTTATTTTCATGTGTTCTTTGCCTTCTGTACTTTTTCCATTCTCTATTGCACTTAGTTTTTGCCTCCTTACACTGTCGGGTAAACCAGGTTCTCGTTCTGGTCTTCCCATTATTTCTGTTGCCCTTGGGAATAAACCTTTCCTTTGCCCCCTTGCACTTCGTTGTTATGTATTTCATCAATTCATTTACTGAGTTTCCTACCAGTTCTCTGTCTCACTGACTCTCCTGTAGGAAGTTCCTCAAACCTATGTAGTCCCCTCTTTTATAGCCTGGCTTTTCCCATTCAACTCCTGTTACCCTCTCCACTTGTAACTCCCCTTTGTATTCAAAGAACAGAACCACGTGATCACTAGCTTCTAGGGGATTCTCATATGTGATGTCCTCAATGTCTGAACTGCCCAGGGTGAACATAAGGTCCAGTCTTGCTTGTTCGTTCTTCCCTCTCACTCTGGTAGTGTCCTTAACATGTTGGTACATGAGATTTTCCAGTACCACATCCATCGTCTTGGCTCTCCATGTTTCGGGACCCCCATGTGGCTCCAGGTTTTCTCAGTCTCCCTGTGGTTGAAATCGCCCAAAACCAGCAACTTTGCTGGTTATGGGCGATGTTGCTCTGTTGCTCTCTTCATATTCTTCTCTTGGCATCCTGTAGTTCCGTGGCAGATTATACATCACTGCAATGACTACCTTGTGGTCCCCAGACTGAAGTGTACCTACTATGTAGTCCCTTTCTTCAATCTCGTCTATGCCTCCCTGTGAGGGAAAAGTTCAATAGATAGGAATAGCGATATAGTAACGATAGTTTCATTGCCGGCTACTAGTTAAGGTAGGGTAAGTCAAGCTCCCGTTTTTCCCGCCTTTTTTCCCCCTCCCTGAAAGTGATAGTTTGACTGCCGGCTGCTTGTTAACGTAGGGTCAGTCTAGCTCCCACTATCCCTTCCCCTCCCTCTTCCACCCCCTCCCCCCGAAAGGTGACGTGTGGGGCTCTGATCAAACAGTAAATCACTCGACTCACAGCTCCCAACACTACTGTAAGTACATACCTGCCTTGTATTCTAGTGGATTTATTGGTTGAAAGCTTCACTTTTGACCAATAATAAACTTAGTCCTTTCAGTCTTGCTCTAGGTTGACTGTTGTAATAATCACCACATCTTTTGGGTATTGTACTTGCCATGGAGAGTGATTTTTAAGCAGTGGGTAACTTGTCTATCTTTTTAGCTTGGATGAGAGAGAGGGTCACCTGCCAATCAACGAGAAGAACAGGAGACGGACTAACGTCCTGGAGACGTCCCATTTTGGATTTAATTACCTGTGCACTTGTACGAAATTGCAGGACATAACCCCACATCATTGCAGCGGTAAAGAACCTGCTTTCCTGTCATCGGGATATAATACTCAAGGCTATACTTTGAAGAACGATCTGGTGGGTTGTAACCAACACCTGAGACACCCCCCCCCCCATCATCAGCAACTGCTACGATTTCAACAACACTCAGTGTCACCAACACCAGATACCCCTATATATATTAGCGTTGAATTCAGTTATCATTTATATTTTTCATTTTTTATTTTCTTTAATGTAGGATTAATATTTCATATTGAAGTGTTTTATATTTTCTATATAATAAAGTGTTTATGTTTGTCTGTTATTATTTCTTTTTCTATTCACTAATTTTCCTGAGGAGGAGCCAGCCTTGGTAATACTTTCTAAAGTTGTTACAGGGCTGAGTAAGCCTTCACAGCCGTGCTTTCTCCTGCAGAATCATGGTTCAAGTTGATTCTGCCTCGAAAATAAATTTGAGAGTCCGTTTCCTTCTCCTTGTGAACCACCCAATTCTCTGAAAATTTGCCACCTGGGTCATGTTGCCTTTGCCTATCACTTTCTTGATACCTTCACCTGCTTTTTTCTCCTCCTGTTTTGTTCCATCATAGGTTTCCACTTCGGCTTCCTGGAGCCCATAGACAAAAACTGATCTCTCCCTTTCTTCCTCCCACTATGTCTCCCACTGCGTCCTCCGAGATCTTTTAGTTCCTTTCCTTGGAGCATTCCTTCAATCCCTTCTCTAGCTGTGGCCCCTATGCTCATTGGTTTCTCTTTCCTATTCACCTGTTCCTGGCCCCCCACAAGTGTCTTGTAGAGTCCCTGCATATGTCCTAGTTCCTTCAATGTCTTCCGACCTCTCATTTGGTCCAAATGTGCTCCTTGTCTTTGTCTTTGCCCCATGTGAGTCTGACAGGACCTTTGCATACAGTATAACTTCCTTGCTCCCTCCAGTCCCTTTGTGTCTGATGCAGATATTCCTGATGCTACTTCTGTATTGTTATTTTTTTCTCTAGTCTGTTTCAGATTTCTCAGCTCCTCTTCTAAGTTCTGTATCTTGGCGTCTGCTGCTGTGGCATGTTGCTCCCAATTTCTGCTCTCTGCAGCTAACCTCTCCTCCATCTTCCTTCCAAGCTCATGTAGCTTCCTTCCCCAGTCTTCCTCCCTTTTTTGAGCTCTACCTCGCAATCCTCCCTCCCAGATTTGTCCGTCAGACCCTTGGCTCTCATCCATGTTCTTGATTGCCCCATTGCATCACAAAACGAAGGGGGAGAGATGATTAGGGGGTTAGGGGGAGGGGGATAGATGGTTAGGGGGAGGGGGAGAGATGGTTAGGGGGAAAAGGATAGATGGTTAGGGGAGGGGAAGAGATGGTTAGGGGAAGGGGGAGAGATGGCAAGTATGTGTGTATGTGGCAAGTATGTGTGTGTTTGTGTGTGTGTGTGTATGTGGGAGAGAGAGAGAGAGGGAGGGGGATGGGAGTGAAGAGGGAGGGGAGGAGTGGGAAGGGGGAGGGAAGGAGGGGGATAGAGTGACCACTTGAAACAGGGGTGCCTTAAGGTTGTGTGTGTGAGTGTGTGTTTGTGTGTGTGAGTGTGTGTTTGTTTGTGTGTGTACTCACCTAATTGTACTCACCTAATTGTGGTTGCAGGGGTCAAAACTCAGCTCCTTGCCCCGCCTCTTCACTGATCGCTACTGGGTCCTCTCTCTCTCTGCTTCCTGAGCTTTGTCATACCTCTTCTTAAAACTATGTATGGTTCCTGCATCCACTACTTCACTTGCTAGGCTATTCCACTTGCTGACAACTCTATGACTGAAGAAATACTTCCTAACATCCCTGTGACTCGTCTGAGTCTTCAGCTTCCAGTTGTGACCCCTTGTCCCTGTGTCCCCTCTCTGGAACATCCTATCTCTGTCCACCTTGTCTATTCCCCGCAGTATCTAGTATGTCGTTATCATGTCTCCCCTGACCCTTCTGTCCTCCAGTGAAGTCAGTCCGATTTCCCTTAACCTTTCCTCGTACGACATTCCCTTGAGCTCTGGGACTAGCCTTGTTGCAAACCTTTGTACTTTCTCTAACTTCTTGACATGCTTGACCAGGTGTGGGTTCCAGACTGGTGCTGCATACTCCAGTATGGGCCTAACATACACAGTGTACAGTGTCTTGAACGATTCCTTATTAAGGTATCGGAACGCTATTCTCAGGTTTGCCAGGCGCCCGTATGCTGCAGCGGTTATTTGGTGTGTGCCTCCGGTGATGTGCTCGGTGTTATGGTCACCCCAAGGTCTTTCTCCCTGAGTGAGGTCTGTAGTCTTTGTCCACCTAGCCTATACTCTGTCTGCGGTCTTCTTTGCCCCTCCCCAATCTTCATGACTTTGCATTTAGCTGGATTGAATTCGAGAAGCCAGTTACTGGACCACATGTCCAGCCTGTCCATGTCTCTTTGCAGTCCTGCCTCATCCTCGTCCGATTTAATTCTTCTCATCAACTTCACGTCATCTACGAACAGGGACACTTCAGAGTCTATTCCTTCCATCATGTCGTTCATATATATCAAAAATAGCACTGGTCCTAGAACTGACCCCTGTGGGACCCCGCTCGTAACAGGTGCCCACTGTGATACCTCTTCACGTACCATGACTCGTTGCTGCCTCTCTGTCAGGTATTCCCTTATCCATTGCAGTGCCCTCCCTTTTACATGCGCCTGATCCTCCAGCTTCTAAACTAATCTCTTGTGGGGAACTGTGTCAAAGGCCTTCCTGCAGTCTAGGAAAACGCAATCTACCCACCCCTCGCTCTTGTGTCTTAATTCTGTTACCTTGTCATAAAACTCCAGGAGGTTTGTGATACAAGATTTGCCTTCCATGAACCCATGCTGGTTTTCATTTATAGTCTTGTTCCTTTCCAGGTGTTCGACCACTATCCTCCTGATAATCTTCTCCATGACTTTTCACACAATACATGTCAGAGACACAAGTCTATAGTTTAGTGCCTCGTTTCTGTTTCCTTTCTTAAATATGGGGACTACATTAGCTGTCTTCCTTTCTCAGGTAGTTGCCCAGTTTCATGGGATGTGTTGAAGAAATTTTGGTTAGAGGCATGCACAGCATCTCTGCTCCTTTTCT